>BSYO01000012.1:14838383-15180555 GCA_033239525.1 Nepenthes gracilis
TTGGTGTCAAAATGAGAGACTATGCTCATTGTCCTTTGTATTTTGATTTGCTCATTACGAATATTGGCTGTCTTAGGTTATTTGAATAATTTTCTGCATGTAACAAGAGCTGACGCCTTTTTTTTTGTTTTTTTTGGGGGTTCGTTTGATTAATATTTCCCTGATGCCTTGCGCTAAAGCTCACCTTGGAAACTCTGTCGATGTGTTTTTTGTTGGGCAAGTTGCAGCTGAGTTGTGCCTGTGCTATGAACAATAATATTTGTGTTGAGAAATATCTTAAGGATACTTTTTATTAGATTCTTTTAAGATTATTTCAGATGATTGATATTTTATCTATTAATTTATATTAACAAATTTATATAAAAATAAATAGAATGAAAAGTATGACGGTTGAATATGTATCTCATTTCCTCTTTTATTTATTTATTTATTTTTTTTTTTTGGGTGGGAAAGGGGGCGTGTCCTTTTCCTTATTAGAATATTGGGATAATAGTTTTTGATGTTTTTTAATTGAAATTATATTTCTTGCTAAGGAAATGATAGCAGCAGTAGGGCCAAATTCAGTTATGCTCAACGGGTGACATAGAAGGCTATCTCGTCAGAGAGACACTACAATATTCACAAATATCTAAAAAAAGAAAAAAAAAATTATCTGAATTAATGAGTCGAGAAAAATACTAATTGCCAGCTGACACTCAAATGAAATATCCACGAATTTTTTGATATTATTATATGCAATCTCTTTAAGAATTTAATTGTGACTCCTCTAATTTTTTTTCCAATTTCTTTTTAACTAATTTAATTCCACACCAATTTTAAAAATACCCCCAAAAGTGCAAAACAACAAACACCCGACAAAACGTCATAAGCCAAAGCTGAAAAGTGGGAGAATAAAGAGAATGAATAAATATTGTATTCTCATCGCAGCTTAATACTTCATTTTCGTATGTCCCAACTGCAAGTAAATGGGATTAGTGTTACGTACTCAGCCATACACCTTCTAAACCCGAATGACAATGCCAATGTGATGGTGAGCTAGGATGTAGCGGATGCCGTTTCATTTAATCCCTTTGGGTTGTTTCCGTTTCTGTTGAGCCCGTTCCCATCACCGTTTTTCACACGTACCCATTGCCTATTTCTGTATATATATTGCAAATGAGTGTAATGGAAGGAATAGAAAATATTTGCCTATTTCCTCTCTCTGTCTCTCTATCTCTCCCTATTCTCTCCTCTCTCTCTCTGTTTCTTTTCCTCTAAGCCTCCTCTTTTTCGTCCTTTGTTTGCTTCAATGTTGTTTCCCTCACCCAGACACCCTCGCCAATTCCTCCAGTCGTCACGCGTGTTGATAGCGTCGCCCGACCCGCGATCGAGAAACCACGCATCATTTCTAGTGCTTTCATTGAGGAAAGCGGAGGCGAGCGATGGACGAGCTTTCTCTGCCGCGAAGAAGGCTATGGCGAATGGGCAGTGAGTTGAAGGATCTCAGACGAGCTGCAGACCGATCAGCCGCAAGCTGTCCACCATGGCCTCGGCGGCCCTGAAGTAACTTGATCCTCCACCGACTCGCGCAGCCCTAAGCGGTCGGTGGCTTCTCACCTTCATGATTTCTTCACTTCTCCTCCACGAGTTCTACGAATTACCCCATTTGTTTCGTATAAATCCTCTCAACGAAATTTCGCCCCCTTTATTACTCACAATACCATCACCAATTCCACGAGACGTCACCACCATTCTTCCTCCCCCTTACTTGACAGAAATTGCTTCAAAAGCGGTTTCGTACAACCAGCCCCATCTGTGAAATGCTAATTATGCTCCCCACCTCGGAGAACAAATTCGGCATTCGTGCCACCTCATCGACCCACCACCCAGGTCCAATTTTCTCGCCATGTTGTTGAACCAACCCTTACTACCCCATGCAACCCGACTCTCACATCGTTCGCGGTTCAATGGCCCACTACTTGATCTTGATGATTTTGGATGCTCCAATTTCTCGCCTACCGCTCTCCCGCAATTGTTACACACCACGGAGGTACCACTACACTCTACTTCTTCTTCCCTTTTTCTTCGCGATGTCTGACCCAAAAGGCAAACCGCTCTGCGCTCCTATTACGGGCGCTGTGGCGTGCAGCTTGACCTGGTGAGGAAAAGGCATTTATTAGTGATCGTGCGGAGGGGCTGTGGGATATTTAGGCTTGCTTGTGTGCTTGATTTGGTGGAGGAAAAGTGGTCTGAGCCTAATGAATTATCATCTGGTTAATGGTCCAAGTGCCCTTTGTCGAATAGCTGGAGACAAGATATTCACGGCCGTTGAAATGGCCTACATTCACGACGAGGCTGTGCCTTGAGAAGAATGAGCAGTTCACACGAGGAAACCAAGATAAGGCCCTCAAATTTTATGTAAGTGTGTGGGGAGGGCAGCTATTCTACTTGTCACTACCCGAATCCACGAGCAGTTGGAATTGGAGTACCTGCCGTCCAACTCAAACAAAGAAATCAATTCCCCATTGCGAGACAAAATTGGGTGGCGTAATTTAAGCTACATTGTATTGGAGTAGCTTTGTCTTGGGACGAATTCATGATAAACCTAACTTAATGGATAGCATGTTTTCTGCTTTGCCCTACTCCCATTGCCGTGGTAATCCATTCACTCGGCCGCTATTTGGTATTTGTGCATTCTTAATGCTTGACATTATATTATTAAATCTCTGGAAAGGCGGTTTGCTTACATGGTGGAGCTATGACTTGCCTCGTTTGTCAAACAAAATACATTCCATCTTTGTGCTTCATTTCTTGATACCTACGATGTCTTGATCCTTTTTATCTTTTGCTTTATTTGGCTCTTCTTATCAAAATGGGCATTGGGGTTGATAATGTTGGGTTTGGCTATGTTCGTAAGAGGAATGTCCTCCTCTATACTCACTCTTTATTGCTCCTAGTATTAAGCGTTTTGACTATCAGTGGAGTGGAAATTGACTCTACTCAAAGCTAGAGGTGACATTTCATCTGGAACTCACCACTCCAGCTCTTCCAATAGAGAAAGTGTTTGAAGCGAGAGAACAAATGAGAGTAGCATTAATGCTTCCTTAGGTTAAAGGTGTTGAATCCTATGTCAACCTTCAACCATCTAGACCAATTTCAAATATGATGGCGAGTCTCTCAATTCATGAGGTGTTGAGAAAACAACGGCTGCTTGTGAATTGTGCATATATTTTGGCTAGCATGGATCTTTGAGTTGGTGTCCTTCTTGCTAATGCCGATGGACCCGAAGCTTACCCGACCATGGTCTCACGAGCCGGATCTTAGGAATAAATCCAGTGCACGGGGCAGTTGGTGTCCTTGGGAAATGTGGGGCAAAGGCCCAGTCTTGTTCTGTGAGACCCGATGGTCCCGGGGGTGATCAACCTGACTCTTCTTCTTTCTTTGAATGGGGAACTATACTACCTTTTTATCGACATGCCACTGAACATGGTGATATCCAGCAACCTTTTGCAGTTATTCCGTTGACAGCCAATTTTGTAATTGTTGTAGCGAGACGATGGTTAGCGGGATGATTGTGTTGGAACTAAGTCTAGCTCTCGGTCCTTCCTGCTTCTACTTATGGAACGCACTAAAGCCTCTGGAGGCATGGAGCTCACAGGTGCTAGTGTTGGCACCGACACATCATTTCTTTGCACCATGGAATGGCAAGGATCGGGTAGGTCATCTAGTTTACTACAACCTATTTGGTTCCTTGAGATGGCAAGTCGACTCATGGAGCAGGAATTCTGAGTTGGAATTCGACACGGTGGTGTTACTTCAATTCTTGACTTAACTGACTTAAAAAACTGCCCAGGACCTTCAACGAAAGGCTCGGGGGGAATCCTCTCGGGAGATCGTCTATGTTAATGGTGTGGCCCGATACGCGGCTATCTATACTCACTTGCAATGGGGCGGGACCACATTTCCCGATTCGTGAGTCGGGGGCGTGACAGCTGACGAGCAAATTAGAAAATGTTCTTGCCATATTGAAAAAGAAAAGAGAGCAGGCAGTTCGGCTAGAGGCTATTTTGTCACAGCTAATTTAGAGAGTTTGATCCTGGAGCTTGCTCTTCCATCCAAATGAGTCAGATACTTATTAAACGATTATATCTGATTTGGTCTACCAAAAGAGACTCCCGTAATTTTGAAATCCAAGGTGATTTGAGTTATGATGAGAAAGATGAAAGCTACTACTTGACTCACTATTGGTGCCCTTGATCCTCTTGGTGGTGGAGTGGAGAAGTTGGTAATGGTGTAGCAGCAGTGAAACATTTCCACCATATAGAAGACCTGGTGACCATGACAGCGATAGTCGATGAAGGATTATTGTCATTTGGACAATAAAACAATTCTGATGACCTTGTCGTTAAATACGATCTTAACGTTCTTCACCCGATTACTACAATTGAATATAATGGAGAAGACTCCGTAGATTTGAAAGAAACTTTTCTTAATAAATGTAAATTGAAGATCAAGGAGAACCTCCTGATGAAAAACTTTGATTCAAATGGGAGTGAGAAGCGTCTCCCTGTCTGCTCTAATGGACAAGGGTCAGCAAACACATTGCCAATTCATGAAGCTACTTATGTGGCTCTTGAAGATAGTTGCAATTGTGAAGTTGGTGATAATGTGAAGGCAGGTTAAAGGATCTCGAGGCCAGGGACTTTCAGTTGCTAATTTTCATTTGGTCTCTCTCTTGATCGGCGCGCCCGAAGAGCGAGGTTGTTTTGATGGGAGCGAAGCTGTGTTACGTCTTTCGTGTCTGGCCTCCGAGCGAGATGACAATGCCGGCGCGATGTCGAACGGATCTTGGCGGTTGTCGCATTCACTTTGCTCCTCTTACCGTCCTTAAATGCCGCTTCAATGCCGTTTCCCTCCGCCCGAGAACCCTCGCCGTTCACTCCAGTCGTCCGCAAGCGATGACGTGCTTGACCACGATCGAGAGACGCATCATTTAGCTTCAGGAACTCAGTTTTAAAAGTATATATATGTATATACATAATCAAAAATCAACGTCATCAAAGCTAATAATTGTAAATATATTAAAATTAATACCCAATATGCCAGCCCTTAAAAGATCAAATGTGATGGAGGCATAATTAAACGAAAATTTTTAAAAAAATGAAGAAAAAAATCTCCCCATTAATAATGAAGCAACCAGACCGAGATATTACAATCACCAATTGTGAACCAAACCACTATATTATATTGACAGCAACATTCATTCCAGACATCAACAAGCAAAACTATGAGCTACTTTAAGGATTAAGAGCCTCCATACTTATCCAAGACAACATTCATCGGAAGGAGACAACTGATTGAACAGAGGAGAAAGATTGGTAAACCGGTATCATGGCCTCATTTGAATAATTTTCTGCATGTAACAAGAGCTGACGCCTTTTTTTAGGGTTCGTTTGATTAATATTTCCTTGATGCCTTGCGCTAAAGCTCACCTTGAAAACTCTGTCCATGTGTTTTTTGTTGGGTAACTTGAAGCTGAGTTGTGCCTGTGCTGTGAACAATAATATTTGTGTTGAGAAATATCTTAAGGATACTTTTTATTAGATTCTTTTAAGATTATTTCAGATGATTAATATTTTATCTATTAATTTATATTAATAAATTCATATAAAAATTAATAGAATGAAAAGTATGACCGTTGAATATGTGTTTTATTTTGCCAAGTCAGGCTTTCCTTCTGCTTTTAGTTGATGACTCATTTCCTCTTTATTTTATTTTATTTTTTTTTTTTTGGGGGGTGGAAAGGGGGCGTGTCCTTTTCCTTATTAGAATATTGGGATAATAGTTTTTGATGTTTTTTAATTGAAATTCTATTTCTTGCTAAGGAAATGATAGCAGCAATAGGGCCAAATTCAGTTATGCTCAACGGGTGACATAGAAGGCTATCTCGTCAGAGAGACACTACAATATTCACAAATATCTAAAAACAGAAAAAAAAAAATTATCTGAATTAATGAGTCGAGAAAAAACCTAATTGCCAGCTGACACTCAAATGAAATATCCACGAATTTTTTGATATTATTATATGCAATCTCTTTAAGAATTTAATTGTGACTCCTCTAATTTTTTTTCCAATTTCTTTTTAACTAATTTAATTCCACACTAACTTCAAAAATACCCCCCAAAAGTGCAAAACAACAAACACCCGACTAAACGTCATAAGCCAAAGCTGAAAAGTAGGAGAATAAAGAGAATGAATAAATACTGTATTCTCATCACAGCTTAGTGCTTCATTTTCGCATGTCCCAACTGCAAGCAAATGGGATTAGCTTCAGGAACTCAGTTTTAAAAGTACATATACGCATATATAATATCAAAAATTAACGTCATAAAAGCTAGTAATTGTAAATATATTAAAATTAATACCCAATATGCCAGCCCTTAAAAAGATCAAATGTGATCAGAGCATAATTAAACGAAAATTTTTAAAAAAAATGAAGAGAAAAAAATCTCCCCATTAATAATGAAGCAACCAGACCGAGATATTACAATCACCAATTGTGAACCGACCACTATATTATATTGACAGCAACATTCATTCAGACATCAACAAACAAAACTATGAGCTACTTTAAGGATTAAGAGCCTCCATACTTATCCAAGACAACATTCATCGGAAGGAGACAACTGATTGAACAGAGGAGAAAGATTGGTAAACCGGTATCATGGCCTCATGGACATCTCCCCTTTTGGATTTGCAAACGGCAGCTGCCACTGCCACCACAACTCCACCCTATTCTGTATCGCGGGATTAGCTCACTCAGCCTCAAGTTCGGCAGCAAACTTCTCCAATCGCTCTTCCTCCTCATTCCAATCACGGATCAAAGAGTGGTTGACAGAACCATCATCTTCAATTGCACTTACCTGTCTACCGCCAAACCTGAATAGGGGGAAAAAACCCAACTTTAGGAATAACATCGCTCAAATTTACTTTTCTAGTGTGATTTTTGGTCAATGTTACTAGAAAAATTAATTCCATCCAACAAACAAATCTATATGGCACTTCAACATCCGAGTCTCATAGGGTCACGCGAAGAAAAACAAGACAGCAAGGAGAATACTTGATGAGACAGAAACAACAGAATTATGAGTTAACAGTACAGTTATTGTCATACAACATAGTGGTCATGGATTTTCGTCAAAGAAACGACTTTGCTGAGCATAGTTATTGTCAACCCAAAATTGATCCAACCTTTTTCTAGACCTTGGGCATAGTAGAAGTTTCATTTGCAGGGCAACCCTTTATAACTCGGAAACAAGTGAAGGGTTATTATAGCTGCACTTGAAACCTATTGATAAAAAAAATTGAGAAGGGTTTCAAATGTGGAATGTTTTTGATAAACAGTAAACTGGGTCAGAATTATCGTCCACATGAGTAATGTGCTGAAGCAAAATTCTGCCAAAATTGCAAGAAGGAAGGAAAACATGGTGGGAACCCTAGCAAGGAAACTGCAATTTCAAGCCAATAAAAAATTGCAGTTCATTTATTTATATATTTGAATATGATACCCTTTTTATTTATATTTTTTTTCCAGTGAGATCAACTGAGCCACTGAGGAAACACCAGGAAAACATGGTGGAAACCCTAGCAAGGAGATTGCAATTTCATGCTAATAAAAAATTTCAAATCATTTATTTATATATTTGAATATGATTCCCTTTTTATTTATATTTTTTTTTTCCAGTGAGATCAACTGAGCCAGTAAGGAAACACTACATCCGCCCCTATCCAATAAAACAAATTAAAATTTAAAGAGCCTTTACCATCTCCCATTCATTAACTCTATACACTTCTGAGCATCCTTTCTATCCTTGTATCTGACCAACACCACGCCATGAGGGTGACTCTCACAGACCTGCACCCACACACACACACACAAGAACACAGTTGCAGACCACTGTCTAGATATCCATTCTAACATGGGTTCACATCCATTCACGTATTTTTGTGTGGGTGGACGGATGGATGAAACACCATGTCAAGTATCTTAAGGGTGTTCGTAAAACATTTAAAAATGACATTCTTCTTTTGTGAGAAAAGACCAAAAAAGGGTTTCAATGGGTACGTACATAGGATAGCTACAGTAACAAAAAAGGAGGAATCAAATATTCTATTAACCGGGAAAATGAAAAAAAAAAAAAAAAAACTCCCTTTTTTATTCTGCAAAAAGTAAAAAATTTTCTTGATAGACCATAAATGGGCATGGGTTTTGTTCATCATCCAATAAATATTTTTTGCAGCTAACCTTGACTAAATCCACAAGACCAAGCTTCATACATTCCTCACGAACATCGGCTTCTAGTTCCTCACGTAAATTCAAATCCGACTGCAAATGTAGAAAACTGTCAACAGCATGACTATAATAGCTACCATGAATTCAAAAGATCCTTCAACAGCCCTCGAGTACTGACTAAATGTTGTTTGTTCTTGAAATTAATAGATGGAAAGAAACATACTGCTTTTAGATATTACTCATGATTAATTGTTTTCAAAGCATTTAGTGTTATTTGGACATAGTTTCTTCCTTGGAACACTTCATTATTCATTGGTTAAGTGGTTAAAATGGAGCAATCTTTTCAAGGTAGCAAAGACTGCTGCTTGAATTCTACCTTAAAAATGATGTGGTGAGAGCATAGGCATAAACATTGGCCGATATTTATCGATATTTGGCCACCGATATTTTCTGATAGCGTCGCAATATCGCAATATATAACAATATCGATGGTTAACATATAAAATATTGGTCAATATATATAATATTTGAGTGATATATCAGATAATATAATTCTGTCAGCTTATAATTCTCAAAAATATTTTTTCTTTCAATATATCCAATACCAATATATAATGTCTGATAACAATATGACCGCGACATATACAGATAGGGTAAAAGTCTAGAAGGGGAAAAGGACAAAAGCTCTGCAGCTAAGGACATAGGGGGCCTCACTTACTCTCATTTCATCAGGAGTAAACATATTGCTAAGGATTACAGTGGCAGGAATTATAAGCTTTGCATCATCACGGCCACCTGAACCATACAAAAAACTAAATAAAAATTTTGAAATCATGTAATTCTATATATGATGAGATCATCGGAAAACTTGAGCCACATTAGAAAGAATACTTGTGCACAGTCTTTGTGGTGAAGTGATGAACCCAGAGTCTGGCTCAAGCAAACAAAGCAGGGGTGGGGTATATATATCAAAAAGTTTAATTATCATCCAGCTGAACAAATAGGATTTTCCGAAACACAATAAAACCAACAAAAAAGAATAAACGAAAAAGCACTGCACGAAGGGCAAAAATACAAACAGTTACACCAATGTGCAAAGAATAATATCTACTAGCAAAAGGCAACTCTGGGGAAAACCAATAGCAGTTGAAATTGTTACCAGATGACAAGAACAGAATAAAACCAAGAAATTAGAATTGAAATAAACAGAAGAGACCATAAAATTCCCTCAACCAGCTATGCAGAGTATTTTTTCATAATGCAAATCAAAATACAACACATGACATCAAAATGCAACAGAAGAAAAATGGAAGCTTTAAAAACGCATACATGAGCATTGAACAGCCTCTCAAGAACAATCCCAGACTGGATAGATGCCATAGTAGATGGCGTGGTGGTATGACCGAGGCATGTAACATTTATATCATACATGTTAAACATCATTTCCAGATCATATCAATGAAAAAAAATATATTACCCAGATCAATCCAGGTATTAATTTCAGAGAAGCAAAAAGAAAGAATTTTTAACTATAAAACCTCTACTAGTCAACTCAGTTAAAATATTGAAATGCAACGGTGCATATCGTGCTGTGTAAATCAACTCCAAAGACATCATGAAAGGTATTGCAGATTTTTTACCAACAAAAGCTGTCAATATTAGCTACATGCACAAATCAGGACTGATAAATTTAATTGACCATATTAATAGCAGAGATCTAAGATAAGAGAAAAGAACATACCCCAACCCAGCATCTTCTCTTCAACCTTCTTAAGTTTCTTTTTCTTCCTGTTATCAGTTTGTTTCACAAGAAACCTATCCCCTGTATACAATGGAAAAAGATACGCAGGAAAAGATACTCAAGAGCTAACAGATTCCAGAGTCAACACAAATCCCACTATACCCTATATGTTATTGGCTACAACTGCCTACATGGTAAGCAGTCAAAAAAGGGTGGCACAGTATAAAAATACTCCCATATCGTCATGTTAGAAAGGGTTAGACATATGCAATCAACAGTTTCAATATACTGCAGTGCAATTACCTTTCTGTTCAAATCTAGCTTGAGTAACTGACATTGGAATCTTTCCTCCAGGCCGCAGTGGTGTTCCATCCAAGATTTGCATAGCAAGAGCTACTGATGGCTCCTATTGGGCAGAAATAGGAATAAATACAAAAAAAGAAAAAAGATGAGCACACTACAATTTGAGAAATTACACACATTCTCACACTAATGAAATAAGACAGAGGCATGGAGAGAATTACCTTTAAGTACGTAACAAGTGCATCACCCTTTTGCTTTCCTGTCTCCCTGTCAAAATAGATCTTCACACGGGGCTTTTTTGTATCAGGGTCCTGCAACATTTACCAAGACATTGAATTTATTTGAAATCTATATATATGATGCATTCAATTATTACCATTTATGTGATCACATAATGACATTAAACATGCATGAAAGAAGCATATAAAGACATCTCCTTTAATAGAGAAATTATTGAAGAATAGAAGCAAGAAGGAAAAAAGAGACTCCAAATTGATTATTTAATCGAGTCCAGGACCATCTTGAAACTCTTTTGTATCAATGGGCAAGTAGGCATAAGAAGTTCTTTAATTGATTTAGCAATCCTGACAAAATTATCATTTATCGTAAAACAGGTCTTGCATTGACCACAAGCATGGAGGTATTGATCAGTAAAATCACTGCAACAAATTATATGGACTCAACAAGCCCAGCAATCACAATGAACACACATGCAATCAAACAATAAGGGCCACGACTCATATCGTAAAGCATTAGCAATTATGCTGGATACATCATCTCAGAAACTGATAAGCTTCAGCAGCCAATTTCACAAAATTTAGACTTAAAATCATTTTGTTGTGGTCACTAGCTACGCACATACTCCAGAAACATGCACAATAAGCTCGAGTATATCGCCTTCATACATCACAGTAAAATATAGGTAATTTTCCTTTCTCATTAACTTTAAATAAAGAATAGTGATCCCACCTCCTTTATAATGCCGCACTTGGAGAAAGCCTCTACCACCTGCACATTATTGCTCAATTAGTGCCACTGCATAAAAT
This sequence comes from Nepenthes gracilis, assembly GCA_033239525.1. Taxonomy (NCBI): domain Eukaryota; kingdom Viridiplantae; phylum Streptophyta; class Magnoliopsida; order Caryophyllales; family Nepenthaceae; genus Nepenthes; species Nepenthes gracilis. Next base: position 14,849,747 of record BSYO01000012.1, read on the forward strand.
GTTTATTAAGCAGGGAATTTAGAGATGTTAACTTCAAAAAGAATAATCTGGAAGACGACATGATTGCTATAAACTTGAGAATCACGCATACAAGAAAGTAACTATAATTTTCTATCATCTACTTCATATGAGTAGCTGAGACAATATCCAGATAAGCCTTTCAAGAAAATGGAAACAGACTTACTTCCTCAGCAGTGACATCTTCAGGTAACCCAGACACATAAACATTCGTATTGACTTTCAATTCAAACCAGCTATCAGGTTGCTTATTTGCTTCCTGTTCAATTAATTCAAAAATGAGCACAGAGAAAAATTACTGAAATTTGATTCATCAATTTTTCAGGCACACAAAGACAAACTTAGACAAAGGCAAGTTAAAAAAAACACATCCCCAATGACGGACAAGATAATGAATTTCTATCATGTAGCAAACATATATAGCCTAACAATGGAAGCAAAGACGTGAAAAGGCAATCCACGCAGCACCATCAGTGTACCACTGACCACATGAAAAGAATTAAGGGCATTGAAAATAGCAACCAAGAGCGACAGCAATGAAAATGATCCACAAACAGTTGTTGGAGACACCAGGATTATACTTGCAAATTGTCCACTACACAACACAAGGACACAAACAATTATAACATGAAGATGTTCCACCTTTTTACCAGCCTTCTTTTCTGGATGTTTTCTCTTGGCGCTTTCTTCAGAGTCCTTCGTTTCCACTACCTCACTAGAACGATCGACTTCTTCCATTTTGAGGGCAACATCAACATTTACAGTTGGAAAGACTTCCTCTTCTTGAAAGAAGGTCATATCATCTGGCCCATATTGTTCACTCCCATTTGTTTTAGTACCCTACAATAAAGCAAATGAAATGATGATTGTATCAGGAAAGTGAACCATTTGCATAGAAAACTGTCCATAATTGACCCCAAAGCATTGAATGCAACAAATTACACAAAACATGACATTAAGAAGCCTAGCATGAAGAAATCAAAACAGCCATCCTCCCAGACAGACATCAACAAAATAAGATTTCAGAGAGAATGAGAAACCTAAATTTTGGTGGGCAGTTGAAGAATAAATTTCCAAATAAGTGCAATACACCTTCTATAGTCTCATATATTTTCTTTTTCTTTCTTTCTTTGGGCAAAATTAGAAAGAGAGAGAATTTCCTCTTCTTACTTTATTTTTTTCCAAAACTATTTCAAGCTGTAGCAGTGCAGTAGGGGTACATTTCCAAGACTCAAAGAGAATGAGAAAGTTAAAGTTAGGCCGCAGCTGAAGAATAATTTTACACAATGCACCTAAATGATCCAATCTTTTTCTTCTTTTAGAAAAATTAGTCACCCTAATCTTTCACGCCTACTGCTTTGTAGTGCAATTTCACCTCATACTTATTGCTGGGCTAAAACCCACCAGGAACTCTGTGCTGACAAGCATAGCATTGTATGCAAGTACCATTTTCATTTCAAAAGGTGCTACGACCATGATAATAAATCCCAAGCAGATGCAACAAAAATCCTTCCATGGTGGCATAGGGACATAGGGACATAATCCTTCCATGGTGAAATAGTCAATCATGAGAGAGAACAAGCACAGAGAAAAGGCAACCAGGCATCAAGCATAGACAAGAATCCAAGGTTACATAATTCTGCTACAAAAAAGCAGATGGCTCCCTTGCAGAAGTAAACAATTAATTATCAAATTTTATGGATTGCCAGAAAGCCCAAGCACCGACCTGTGGTACCCATGCTCTTAGACCACGATCCCACTTATATGCAGTCCCATCGTCATCTGTGAATTCCTCCTCCCCTTCAGGTGGTGTGGAAGGCCTATCTTGATCAACTCCTCCCACCTCTGCGAATTGATTGAAGCCTCCTATAATCTCAGAAACACAGCCATTTTTCAACTTCTCAACTTCAGCTTCTGCTTCTGCTTCTGCCTTTTTCACTTCCTTCTGCCATTTCTCGAATTCATCATCATTGCCGGAGGGCACTGCAGGAGAAAATTTTAAGGTAAAGCCCCCTGTTACAGGAAAGAAAATAACAAGCAGCTCTTCCTGACCTGAAGTTGGATATTCAGTTTCCTGCTGATAAATTCCAGTCATCAACTCTGGGATTGAGGATACTGGCTGCCAATCTGTTATCCCCTCGGACCACACAAGGGCACTCTCAGAGAGGTATCCATTTTGGAAATGCTCTGCCCAGCGAAGTAAATAAGCTAAGTAGTTGGTTCTATAGCTCATTACACGAATTCAACATGATACAGAAGGAACAACTGTCCCATAACCGTGCTATATGGTAACTGGTAGAACTGAAATTCAAGGAGACCAAAAGGCACTAGTGAATTCAAGGAAAAAGAAAAAATATCAATGCAATGCAAAGAGTTTCTTTCTAAAATAATGATTCTGAAACCATTTGATATAAAAGTGAATTTATTAAGAAGCTCAGAAATGCATGGTGAGAAGGACAAGAAATAGAACAAAAAACCATTAATGAACCTCTTTCACTTCCAACTCTAAGAATAATCAGAGCCATATAGAATTGTAGTATAAATAAAAATCTTATTAAAAGTGTCCATATCCAGTTCATCCTTCACAATTGTATCGCATCCCAGATTTGATGAAGCAGTCCCTTATTTTAGGCTTATGGAAAAAAAAGGCAATTCCAGGGCTCTTTACCACAAAACATCAAAGGTACACTAAAGAAAGTACTCTCATCAGCTTTCAAGTAGATCTACTCCTGACTATTGTAATTGAAAGAACTCTTTAAATTTCTCGCTTGACCAATTCTTCATTCTTGAGTGTGTTTCTATGGAATCATCCACAAATTTCCAGAAAAGTAAGGGCCAACAGTTTCACCCTGGTCTTAAGAAAATCCATAGCCCTGTCATCATTTGTGAGAAACCATTATCTATTGCCTTCATGAGAACAACTATCCAACCACATCCACAGGCTCAACAAACTCTTCACAAATAAAGGATGTTAACTTAAGATGAAAATCAGAAAAGCTAATAGTGCTTAAAGGTATATTAATTGTGGACAGTTTTGCTTTTGGCTAGCAATTATTTATTCTACTATTTTGTGATTGAATGACCTATGATCCGTTAGAAAGCTCTAGAAATCTACTACATAGCCACAATGTAGTTTAAGAAAGAAGTGGTTTTTTTTTTTTTTTTTGGGGGTTGGGGGGTTTCAATGAAAAGATGGGAGGGGGAGGTGATAAAGCAGAAGAGAAAGACAATATCAGCCTATACCCCTCAGGTAGAAATTACTCAGTAGCATGAGAAAAAGAGGTTTTTACCTAAGCTATTAGTATCCTAATTTCCTAAATTTTATGAGCCACTTACAAGACCAAGTCCAAATACCATAAAGAAACATCACGTGTCTGTAATAAGTCAAGAACAACATGTCCTAAAAAATAAGAGGTTCTGGCAATGCATAACCACAATTAGATTCTGGCAAGGGCATACCTCTTAGCTCTTGAATAGAATACGGCCCAACATTCTGTTGATTTTCGCCAAGGATATACCATCCAACTTCAGCAATAACTGGAGAATACACATCAGCGCCTGATGGCAGTCAATAGTAATATATCAGATACATTTTTAAAAAAAAAAAATAAACCAGAATTTTATCTCATCCAGAGGCAAAGGAAAACTCTGAAAAAGGATGGCAACTGCAACAAAGTAACTTGGAGAATCCTTAAAATAGTATTTAGGAATCTGAATATCATGGATTGAGAAGAATCCAAAAAGAAAAATCAACAATTTTTTATTGGTCTTAGACACAATAACTCAGATCCAAGCTTCACAGTTACAACCAATAAATTCTAAAATCGAGAAGAACCCCAAAAAAGGAAAATCAAGAATTTGATTGGACTTAGACACAACAACTCAGATCTAAGCTTCAGAGTTGCAATCAATAAATTCTAAAATGCCTTTGCAGACTTCATCCTCAGATATGGTTCAATAAAATTCACCCAGTCAGAGCATTCATGCTAAATTTTGAACTGGTACCCAAATTCTCCAGAAACTACAATGACTAGTAGGCATGGCCCATACTTTTCTTTTCTTCTCTTTTGCAAGATTGATGAGTAACTTTAAAATAAGTTTTGTACCTCTAGCAGTTCTGATACTATTTCATTCATCACTCCAAATTAAGGGTGGCCTAGTTCCGATGCTTTCTTCATTGCAGTCTCTAGAAGGTCCAAATACACGCAACTATATACCTTAATTGTTGTAAGATTGTTTCTATGGTTTGAACACATAGCGTCTGAGTCACACTAGAGTAACTTCACAGTTGCCACTAAAATTTACCCCCCTTCTGACTCGACATTTGATGAAACTTGTTGGTCCTTACTGATGACACCAAAAAATAAAGGGTGTTGAAACTTATATAGTTCAATACTATATAAAAAGGTGCCATGGTTGTAACCAAGTGAGTGGAAAAGAAAAAGAAATAAACCATTATAGCCTGATTGGAAAGCCCGGTGAACCTTTCAAACAGGTTTCTTTCTAAGGGAGGGCATGAGTGAGAACCCCCTTGTGCCTTTTCAATGAAAGCCTGCTCATATCACTAAAAGATAAAAGATAAATGATAAGAGACCAAAGAACTTAAAGGAGAAATGACATCCTATTGATCTTGGGCACCGTTTTTTTCTCCTATTTTAGCAATTCAGTTCTAATGAGACATGGTTCTCGAAGCCACTTGTCACTCTATTAAGTCAATTTAACACTTCACCCGTTCAGTCATTTGTTGGTCATTTGTTCACTCAGAAAGTCCCCTCCAACAAAATGTTGCACGCATTACTAAATACTAGTTCAACAAAGGGAACTCCTACTCGACATTGAGTTTTTTTGGATGATTTTATCCTCATAGTTCAATTTTGAACTCTTTTAGCTGAATACTAAGTTCCCGTAGGTGCGAAAAGTTCGATTTTGCACGCATTACTAAATACTAAGTTCCATTATGGAAAAGGACAAATATCGGCTAATTTAAATTAGCTATCAACATTTCATAGTGGAATGGTAAGTGCCCAATATGCAAAAGCGACAATCATGACAGTAACCCTGTTTTACTGTAACAACAAAAAACACTTAATTATCAAAAACAAGTTCCGTGTAATTCCAAATCAACGAGCAAACAAAAACCACCGCTTTATTTGGCTACCAATAAAGGGTTCGTAGGCTCCCATCAAACGACTGATAATTGTATATTTTTATTGGGTTAAGTAGTAAAAGTTTTTTCATAAGCGAGGGTTTTCCAATTCACACAAGCCGGATTATGAGTTTAGCAACTTAGGCATCAACAGTAAGCAAGACTTAAAATTCCATCAGAAACTTGGAACTAAAAGAAACAACAAAATCGAACTCTGAGGATAAAATCATCCAAAAAAACTCAATGTCGAGTAGGTGCGAATGCTATGTAGATGGAATTACAGGGAGAAGAAAAAGCACTAACCAGTGGATTGTTGCTGTTGCTGCGACTGTGGAGGCCTAGATTGTTGTAGATGGTGATGTTGATAATCGGAACTATCAACCGACGACATTTTTGTCCTACTGCGACTGCCCTAAACAGTAATCAGAAGACGCATAGGAGATCAAGTGCGTGGTTTGTGCGTTTTGGCAAAGGAGAGAGAGCGTTCCTGATCCTGTAAAACGGAGACGATGGCAACCAACGCGTTAAGGTGCGTTTGGCTTCTTTGTCTACGCCTTCATCATCTGGAATCCTCGACGCTGAATCGAGACGACCGAAAGAAGGGGAGGCCGCTAGATTAGGTCGTATTGAAAATAATTTATTTTTTTATACTGTACGGAATTTTTTAATTAATACGTATGAGTGGTTAATAAAACCGGTTAAAATGTTATTATCTAATTTTATTTATAATTTTTAAATTACTAAAATTTATTAAAATTTTAATAAATAAAAAATAAATAAAAGAAGTTCCATTTAAAAGAAAAAACATAAATAAGTGGGAAGTCTTTATCGTGATAAGTTAAACTCTAATACCAAATATTAATATGAATTGATTACAGATACGTATTAATTGAAAATGGTTTTTTAATATAAATTTTGGATATTTTATAGTATTTTTTTAAAAAAATAATATATATTTAAAAAGTTATTTACTGATCACAGAATAGAAAATTAACAATTTTTTTTTTTTTTTTTTGGAAAGAAATTGTATCTCATTGATTTCAAGGGATACTAATATATATCTTTGATAGGATAGAATAAAAATTTGATTTCTATTTTTATTCCTAGTTGATTGATTACTATTTCATTCTATTTTTTAGTAACTTCCATTTGTGGTTATCTAGAAATAATTATTTTAATATATTTTTTATTTTCATTTTTGCCAAGCCAAACCTAAACAAAATTAGATTTGGATCAGATAAGATCTATTTTAGATAAAAATTTATAACCGTTAAATTGGACTAAGTTAGGCATAGTTCGGTTACTCATACCGAAAATTGTGTCCATCTATAATCTAAATGTTACAGCCCAAGATTCAAGCAGGTTTTAAAAATAATCCAAAATAATTATAATTTATAAAAAAATTAAATCTAATAATTTATAAAATAATAACCAAACAAACTCCAAAATCGGGTGTGACCTAACACAATATCAATATAACCCAAAATAATAATAATAATAATCATCACAGAATCTCCTGGATCACTGATTCGGATAAATAGATTAGCTATAACCTGCTCCACAATATTATAAGAAAAAGCAACAAACTAACAATACGATGAAACCACAGATCTAATACTAACCAACAAAATATATTACCAAATAATAAAATGACCTAATTGATATCGTACAGAACCATAAGTCAACATTTGAAAATTTTTCATTACCAAAAATACAACTGATATGATTACAATTCGAATAACAGTCTAATACTCACCAAAATAGGCAAAATTTCTATCAAATTCATGTCCAAACTTCCTATAATATATCCGAAACCCACTAATCTAAAGGAATAAGAATAATAAAAATGTACACCGAAAATTTAACAAGTATTATTATATAATATAATAAACAAATGCGTTTAGAAATAGGATGAAGGTTGATAAACATATACAATACTCATAAAACTACAATCTAAAAATCCGTCAATAAAAGTCAAATGTGGTCTCGTACTCAAAAATATAATCCAAAATAAAAGTTATAAATTCCAATTATACGTGACCAATTGAATTATAACTGTAAGCAAAATATAGGAATCTAAATCAAAATCTCAAATATAAGTCAATACAAGTAAAAATTATTAAAAATCTAAAATATACATAAATTGAAGAACTAAGGACCAAAAAATTAACTTGATTAAGGGTTATACGTATTTCTGGTAACCTAATGCCACAACACTACTATTTAGACCCACAGGGGCCGATTACATACTATCTCTTATAGATGAGATCGAACGTCACTTTCTTTTGTCATCCATGGATAATAGGTATAATCTTCAAGTTTATCTGTATATTATGACATCTCAATATATTAGTTCTATTCAATCATTTACGATAATTCTTATAAAATGCAAATCGAAAAGGGCCTCTATATCACATATCATAAATTTTTTCCTATATGACAAAAAAGGTCGAAGCTTCCACTTGAAAAAATCAAATCATAAAGTTTTTTTCCTAAAAAAAGATTACATATCAAATCACGTAATAAAGATAAAGTTGACCTAAAGCACAATGTATAGATACCACATACATGACTTATATACAAGTTTTTATAACTTTTTCTTTACAAATATACTTATATATGAATATAATACCTCAAAATATTTATTCAGTTTTTTATAAATAAGTAAATTCTCAAATATTAGCAAAATCAAAATAAAATCTCAAATTCTCGGATAAATCTACACACATGTCCAAGTAGAGCAAGTGCAAAAAAGTGAAATAATATGTATGTATACTAAAACTACCAAATATAAGTAAAAATAATCGGAAACGAAAACAGATCAAGTATAGGGTATAAGGATACTCTTCTCAATCTCCAACTAAATGAATTTGATAAAGGAATACTTCGAACTACCTCTTCTCCTCTTTCTCTCTCTTCTTTCTCCTCCTCTTTCTCTCTTCTTTCCGGTGTGAAATGACCGAACAATGCACATTATGCCTTATATATCCGAATCAATATATGAATACCGCTCAGGTACGTATCAGGCACCACTCCTAACTATATACACGTAGCACTCCCTCAAGCGCCTCTCGAGCGCGCCTACTCTGGATCCTGCGCTTGAACGCTGCCTCAGGCACTCTTCTGATGTTTCCCAATCTAGAATCCATGCTCAAGTACGCATCGGACGTGCCACAGGTGCCAATCTACTTCCTTATTCCGAATATCCTTCAAATTTACACTATACAATTATTTATTTTTTTTGATATATTCAATTTAATCCAAAATAAACTAATAATACCAAATCAAATCAAACGAAGATTGGGTGTTACACTAAATTAGGCTGGTTCAAGCCATGATATTAATATTTTATTATTTTAAAGTACTTTTCATTAAAATTTAGAGTTATGTAAAAAATATTTAAAAATATAAAATATTTTAAAATTATAATATATTGATGTGTTCATGGATTCTGATTGTTGTACGGATAAGGTGATGTTAATTTTGTCCGTCGGGTGTCAATTGTACTCAATCTTCGTATGTCTCAAATTTGAATCCTGTATAATCATAAAAACCACGGTCAAACGATTGGTGGGACTTACTCCCTAGTATATCCTTCAACGTTTAAGTGAATATCTTTCTTAAATGAGAGAAAAGATAGAAAATATAAAATGAATATACTTTTGTCCAAACATTTGCACTCTTATAAAGGTGTCTTAATTAGAGAGAGTATATACTCTTAGCGTCTTAAAATTATCCTTTTCTCTATCTGAGAAAATATTAAGATGGTCGATCCCTTTCTTGTTAGAGAGGATGGGTTTTTATAGAAGTTGAGTGATGGTTGATTCCTCTTATCAACCATTTAAGGAACTGTCAGATGAGTAAGTTTTATCCAAACGACGGTTTTCATTAACGCCAGAGGTCGCGTTGAGATAAGAATAGGAAATCGTTTTGACCGTTAAGTTGGTTCTAACTCCATAACAAAGTTGAACCACTTAAAACCGTCAGACACATTTTCGGCATTGGGCTGCAAAGATGGTTGGGCCACTAAAGCTTATCCCTTGGCTTGGAGTAATTTGGGGTTGCAAAGATGATTGGGTCGCTGAAGCTTGTCTATTGGTTTAGAGTTATTTTGGATCAATTTCTTTGGGCTATCGGATACAATATTCATCACTAGCCCCCTATTAGCCTTCTAGTATGAAATCCAAAGGCATCTTCTAGTATGAAATCCGAAGGCATCTTCTATCTGAAACCGAGGTCTAATCTGACGAGCATCATTAGCTCATCGGATAAAAAACTTTTAGTCCGAAAGCTTTCATCAAACGAGGGCAATTAGATCGACGGTCTCTATCATTGTCGTCAATTGTAGCATTAAATGCATACCTCTTCAAACCCTGCACGGCTTATTGGAAACGTGCAAGTTATTATTACTGATATTAGATGATTTGATGTGCGGTAGAGCTAATGGGTGGTCGACACGCATTAGTATTATAATGAGGCACGTGTTTTGAATTTCAAAATTAATGGCATCATTTTGGGCCTCATTCTTCGTCTATAAATAGTCCTCCAAACTTTTGTTTCATACTTTTGATTCCTTCGTCTTCAGCCTTCTCATTCAAAATTTTCTCTCACCGTTTTCATTCATTAACAGAGATTTTCTTTTACAATGTCTTCCGGTGTCAAAGATATCCAGTCTGTCTTAACTTTTGGCAACGTTGAATACCTTCAAACTCGGTATAGAATTCCGACCTCCTTGATATATCTTCTGCCTGAAGTTAATGGGCAAGTTTTTTCTCCACCAGAGGGTTATATTACTGTGTACAAGACCTACTTAAAATGTGGTCTTTGATTTCTATTGGCGCGAAGTTGTATAAAATAATGGTGGAGCTCTATATCCCAATAGCTAGATTATAGCCAAATGGGGTAAAATATTTTATTTCTTTATGCATTTTTTTTCCTAATTCACGGCGTGGCATTTAACGCCACGACTGTGAAAGTTAATTTCTGTTTTCATCATAGATTAGATTGAATTTCAGTCTCTCCATGACCAAAGTTTGACCTGAGTGGGGGAAACCCTAACTCCACAAAAAGGTGGAAAGACCGATTCTTTTACTTGACAGTTCCTCCTAGATGGGAACTCTGCAACGAATGGGGTTGGGTGTCTACTTCCTTCCAAACTAATGTATTGGAACATGAGAAGGCGTCGGCCCAGGTATTGACAAATCTTCTTCAGAAAAAGGCCAGCACTTTTAATGAAAATAAAAAGAACCAATAGCTATTTGCCAAATCTCTCGCTTAGGCTAAATGGGAGCCTATATTAAAGGGGTTGGAGGCTCTCCCTGAACCGTTGGTTCGCAAGAGAAAGTATAATAGGAAGGCAAAAGCCCTTAAAATAAATGAGTTGTCGGCCAAAGCATCTGAGCACAAGGACGCTTCAAAGGCGAAAGCCCTTCAAATAAAAGAGCCGTAAGCCAAAGCACCTATACATAAGGAGGCATCAACTAAATCCACTTTTGAAGACAAGGCCACCATTGACCAATTAATAAGGAAAAAGAGGCCGTCGGTCAGATTGGATTCGACTTCTACATCTTTCCTAGCCCAAGCCTCTAGGGCCGTTGGATCAGTTGAAGGCATGAGCCTTCAGAGTTTGTTGCTAAGGTGGTGGCTGAAGACATATCAATCCAAGCCCCAAGTGCCTGAGGTCTAGCTTAAAGACAAGACTAAAGGGCAAGTCGCTGTGGTAGACATGCCTCTTTTGGAGGGTCCTGTGCCTGAAGTCGAACCTGAAGCAACTCCTGTAGCAATTGCTGGAACATCCGGTTCAGACCCCAGGTGCCTGAGTCTGAGGGGAATGTTATTCCTAAAGGAGTTCATGAGGTGGTTGGTTCAGAGCCTAAAGTCAAAGTAGTATTAGAGGTTCCCACAAGTGATGCACCTCTAGGGAACATCTCCATTTTTGAAGTATTGGCCGAACTCTTCCTTAGCATTTATATTGTTCCCTTCATAATTACTGATTTGCTTTGTTTTCTTTACAATTTCAGGAAATGGCCAATCATCTTGCTGGCGCTACCAACCCTTAGGCTCACATATGTAGAGAGTGAGAAACTTTTGGTTGTAGAGGAGCGTATTTTTCAACTTGAACGTGAGCTGGTTGATATGAAGTGGAAATACATCCTTCACAGAGACCAAAACTTCAAAATTGAAAGTGAGTTCCAGACTTCCATTCATCTAGATGATATTAAGAAAATGTTAGAGCATAGCTACTGGGAGGGCATCAGCCTATTAAGCATATTGCCCAATAGTGGCTTCTAGCATTCCTACTTCTGTATTTCATCCGATGAACGCTAGCGCTTGCCCTAGTTCCGATGTGCTGTACCATCCCAAAGACGATGCAGACTCTTGGGAGCATCTGCCAGGAACTTCACAACCTCGTACTCCTGAGAATAAACACTTGTATTTTTTACTGATAATTATTTCTCCTTATAAATGAAGATTTTTCTTCACATGACTATCTCTCTCTCTCTCTTTATAAGTATGTGTTGGTTAGTCGGACACTTTAAATGTCAGACATTAAATATTACTTAAGTCATCATTAATACATGGCTTCTATCCCTCGGATTGAACAAAAGATATTAAAGCATTTGTGTGTTTAACTTAAATTTTTCTATGACCATGTTTAGTTGACGATACTACCTTTAAGGTCTTTGCATGTGTACTTCAAAGGATGCCCTTAAGTTTTTTAACCTTCGGCCTCATCTAGGCCGCTTGATATCATAACCAAGTTTTAATTACTACCTCGTTCTAGTTGTTCAATTATGTGATTGAGTTTTACCGGACAAGTGTTGTTCAAAAGGCAGGAGAACATATTTCACCTAATTTAAGGGCAGTTTAGATTATGCAATGTTATGAAAGAGCAAGTAAACACATGAATGAATAAACAATTATTTTACTAATAAAATGTTACAAAAATTACAAGCATTCCTAATGATGCAAATATTACCTGTTCGTACATTCAATTATTGATAATTTTTTTCGAGGTGAGAGGCATTCCAAATCTGAGTGACTAATCTGCCATTCTAAGTGCATAATTTATATGCCCCATTTTAAAAAATGGCCAAAACCAAGAATGGCCCTTCACAATTAGGTGAGAGCTTATTCCGGCTAGAATTTTTGCCAGCGACTTCAATGCTCTGTAACACTAAATCTCCCACTTCAAATTAGCATGCTCTCACCCTTTTGTTGTAGTATGTAACTGTAACGACCCAAAATTTTAAAACAAGGAAAATTTCAATCATCAAGTCCGGTCAACGCAAGTTGACCGAAAAACGAAATAAGAAAAGCACATCGGCTTAAGATGGAATCAAGTTCGGCCTTGATTTAGGAAAAAGAAGTCCGGTTTTGCTTGAAAGAAGCCCGGATTCCCTTAGTAAAAAGCACTCCAAATTTCCGAAGTAAAAAGAAGTCCGGATTTAATGAAAATGAAGTCTGAATTTCCTTAGTAAAAAGCACTCCGGATTTCCGAAGTAAAAAGAAGTTCGGATTTAATGAAAATTAAGTCCAGTCCTGTAAGACCGAAATGCGGTGTGTGCAAGGTAAGGACGGAGTAGATTTGGGTTCAAAGAGATGAAAAGCCGAAGTTGAAGTAGATGAAAGAGTAATCTGGTCAACGAAAGTGTTGACCGGAAAAACATGAACAAATGAATAGAAATGAAAGGAGAACGAAATCTGGTCAACGCTCGATAGTTGACCGGAAGTTGTTTAATGAAAGGCTGAAGTCCGGTCACAGAAAATAAGGAGAAAATATTGGGAAGGCACAACCATCAATAATCTAGCTATTCCTGAAACTTATTGGAAAATTGTAAATCATAAATAACCCTCTTTGGAAAATGTAAAATTATAAATATCACTCTTTAGAAAAGGAAGAGCTATAAATGACGGCCACCAAAATCTAGGGCTATAAATAAGGACTAAGAACATCAGAAAAGTGCACCAAGTAAAAATTCTAAGTAAAAGAAAGACCCGATGGTTCAAGGCAAAGAAAAGGAATCCGGGCAAGATACTCACCCTATTTTTAAAGCTCATGTTTATGTATGTTGCTATCAAAGTATATGATATTACGTATGAAGTATGCCTTTCATTTTATGACTTATCGTTTGAAGTGCATGTTTAAAAAGAAACTCCTTCATGGTGTTAGATTTTATTTATTTATGATTTTAAGCAAGTGTTATATTGCATGTTTCGGAAAAAGAACTTTGACCTTAAGAGGAAAATGTTTTATGAATTATTATTCTAAAATGTATGATATTCATGATGTTATGGTTATTCTCTTGAGCGTTGATATTACATGTTTACGGAAAAAGGAACTTCGACCTTAAGATAGAACAAGGTAAAAATAACCCCTGGAATTAAAACAAAAGAGCTCCGGCATTTCTGAGAAAATGACTTTGGATTTAGAGCTCCGGCATTTTGGAAAATGAACTCCGGATTTAGAACTTTGTTTAACGGTAAATGAACTTCGGACTAAAGCTTGATTTTAACAAAACGCACCGGATTTAGAACAGATTTTAAAGCGAAGCGGCTCGGATTTAGAACTTGATTAAATGCACTCGGATTAAGAGCGAAAACGAACCGGATTTTAAAAGAAATTGAACTCCGGATTTGAGAGCTTCGGATTTTGAAATAAATGAGCTTCAGATTTTAGAGCTCCGGATTTTTGAATAGAAAAGCACTCCGGATTTTAAAAAGAAAAGCACTCCGTCCCTTTGAAAAGAAAAGCACTCCGTCCTGTTATAAAAAAGAACTCGGAAGTTTAAGAATTCCGGCCTACTGTAGAAAAAGAGAACTCCGGCTTTTTACTCCGACTTTTTTTACTCCGGCTTTTGATAACAACTCATAATCCAAGAACTCCGGCTTCTATGTAAAAGAACTCCGGCTATGTAAAAGAACTCCGGTTTTTATGTAAAAGAATTTCGGCTTTGTAAGGCACTCCGGCATTGATAAAAGAAGTCTGGCTTTAAAAACTCCGGCCCTCTGCATGAAAAAGAACTCCGGCCTATGTAAATGAACATGAAAAAATGCATGTAATACGGACAGCAAGTGAAACTCCACGACTTTTGACTTTCGAACTATGATGATTGGTCATTTAAGAACACGAACCAAGAACCGAGTTTTCATTTAAGCTTGCTGTTAAAGATGGATGAAGGATATTGGAGTGACACTCGAGGATGCCTCCTGGGCCACGGGAGGGGACCTTTTGGTGGCATAAGAACTATGGACTATGGCCCCGTATGCCGGGTTAAAGGTATTACCTCCCGCCCCGTGGAGCATAATGAGGGGATACGGCTTTAGGTTGTGGGATAGCACACAACCCGTCCTCGATGTTGTCCGCTCCCGTCCGGTCCCTAAAGATAATACGAATTCCGAATGATTTTGATGAATTTTCTGAAGACAAGATGAAAAGAATAAGAACTAAAGAAGAGATATGATAATTTTTCTTATGCTATGCTATATTATGAAATTACGTTTTGATTAAATTATGTGTATGATTATGTTTTCTGCATGTGAGTATTCTGTTGGGCTTTGTAAGCTCATTCTTGCCACTTTTCAGATGACAAGCTTATGGAGGATGAAGTTGAGTAGAATCTTATGATGTATTTGAATGGTTAAGGCATTTGGCAGATGATTTTGAGAGCTTTGTTTATTTTGCTTTTGAGGAGACTTGTAAAATTTATTCCACTTTGCTTATAAATGTTAGTATGTTTCCGTGATACTTTGGGATTAATGAAATTATAAATCTCTAGTATGCATCTCAGTTTTGAAAGAATATTCTTATAAAAATTTTATGTCCACCTATATATCTTTTCATTTATTTATTTATAAGGACTTTAGATTTGACAATGGCTTTTGATGGTAATAAAAGTCGGGTCGTCACAGTAACAATCCTCTATTGATAAGCCACCATCTATAACCGTGCCTTGTCTCGAGATTCTTCAAGTAGATCGAAAATTTTTCGAAATCTTTGTGAGTTATTACACAAATCGAAAGACTCGTCCCAAAGACTGGGCAGTCCGACTTCTATTGGAATAATGGCCTCGATCCCGTAGCACAAACTAAATGGTGTCTCACAGGTCGGCTCTCTGGGTGTCATCCTATAAGACCATGGGATGGATGGGAGTTCATCCACCCAGAAGCCCCTAACATTCTCAAGCTTTGTCTTTAAACCGTATAGTATTGTGCGGTTGGTAACTTTCACTTGTCCATTACATTATGGATAAGAAGCGGATGTGCAAACTAATCTTATCTTCAAACTAGCACAGTACTTCATGAAACGCTTGCTGGTAAATTAGGTCCCATTATCAATTACAATAACTTCGGGTATACCAAATATATATATGATATTCTGTGGAACGAACTCGGTCGCATTCTATTTTGTAGTTCTAGCAAGTGGAATAGCCTCGACCAATTTCATGAAGTAATCTATCCCAATAATTATGAACTTCATTTGTCCAGATGCAATTAGAAGCGGACCGAGGATATCATGCCCCCATTGCACGAATGATTAGGGCGACCGCAAAGCTCGGAGTTCTATGTGTGGCTAATGGGTAAGGTTCCCATACACCTAGCAGTTCTCATATTTTCGGATGAAATCCACAGCGTCATACTTCATTGTTGGCCAATAATATTATTGCCTCATGAGTTTAAAAGTAAGGTTCTTACCACCAATATGGGATCCATAGATATCAAGGTATACCTCTCCAAGCACGTAGTCAGCGTCTTATGGCGTGAGACACCGTAGATATGGGATAGATTACCCATGTTGGTACAATTTTCATCCATAATGGTGTACCAGTATGCTATCTTTTTTATACGCTTGGCTTCATCCAAATTCTCTAGTAATATGCTGTTGGACAAATACTTCACATAATGAGTCATCCAATTGTCGGCATCGGCTATCTGCATAATTTCTACCAAGTCATTGATACTTGAAATTTCAAGGACTTTACACATTACTTGTGTGTATTGTTCTAGGTCCTCGGTTGCTGCAACCCTTGCTAGTCGATCAGCTTTTTCATTTTCTTCTCTTGAAATGTGGATCATTTCTATATTATCAAATGTTCATATAATACTTCGGGCCTTAGAAAGGTATTAGAAAAGTTGTGGGTTGAAAGTTTTAAAATTCCCTCGAACTTGATTAATAACCAACTCTAAGTCACTTTTTGGCCAATTTAAGTCCAGCAAGTAGTGGCTCATACTTAGCAATATTATTTGTTGCTGAAAATCCAATGGTCATTGAATACTTTATTTTCGACCCGTTGAGCATTCTTAGCACTACTCCAACACCACAACCGACTTGCATTAAAGAACTGTCAATGTGCAAAGTTCACGTTGGAGTATTTTGATGACCGTCAGTTTTGATATGGTTAAGGGTTTCTAGAGCTGGGGTTATAGTTTTAACAATGAAGTTTACCAGGGCCTACCCTTTAAGGACGGCCTCGGTTAAACTCTACATTAAATACACCCAACTCAAAGACTCACTTGACCAGACGTCCTGACATATTTGGCCTTTATAAAATTTCTTTCAATGGTTTGTCAATCAAGACAATAATTTTGTGTGCCTAAAAATACGGTCACTGCTTATCAGGTTGTTGTCAAATCAAGACTGAATTCAAAACGGTGTCGGACACAGCCAGATATAAGTATAGCTCATCGCCCTCTTGAGGAGAAGTCAAAAGCGGTGGGTTCGAGTGATACTTCTTGAGCTCTCAAAATGCAACTTCACACTCGATAGTTCATTGGAATCTAGCAGCCTTTGTTCTCCTTAGAACCTTGAAAAAAAGTGAGTACTTCTTAGCCGACTTAGCCAAGAAGTAGAAGAGTGCTGCTAACCTCCTAGTTAGTTTTTGGGCTTCTTTCACAATCCGAGGTGGATTCACATCCAATATTTCCTTAATTTTTTTAGAATTTGCCTCGATTCCTTAATGTAAAACAATGAAGTCCAAAAACTTTTTCGAGATGACTCCGAACATACACTTAGTTGGATTGATCTTCATCTAGTGTGCCCGAAGTACACTAAACGCCTCGTCCAAATCATGAATATGGTCACCGATTGTCTTACTCTTGATGAGCATAACGTCCACATATACTTTCATATTTCGTCTGATTTGTGCTTCAAATATTTTGTTGACCAACCATTGATAAGTTGTATCGATATTCTTTAGACCAAAAGGCATAATTTTATAACAGTATGTCCATTGATCGGTCATAAACATTATGTACTCTTCATCTTCTAGGCTCATCCAAAATTGGTTATAGTCTGAGTATACATCCATAAAACTTAACAATCTATACACGGATGTTAAATCTACAAGCAAATCAATCCTCGGAAATGGAAAGCTATCATTTGGACAAGTTTAGTTGACATCGGTGAAATCGACACACATCCTCCACTTTTCATTAACTATGACCATATTTGACAATCAGTTTGGATACTGAACTTCTCTAATAAACCCAATATCGATAAGTTTTTTTATCTCCTCTCGAATGGCTATAAATTTTTCAACTAAATAATTTTTTCGTTTCTATTGGACAGGTTTTTGACCGATATCTAGGCCCAATTTATGGACCATTATTTTTGTCGATATTCCCAATATATCACTGGGTGTCCAGGTAAAAACGTCAAAATTCTATACAAGAACTTCCAATTTATACGCACTTTTCTGAATCATTAGGGTTCAAAGAGATTTGATCTGTTGACTCCCCAGACTAGACTTGCAATAATGTGGTCTCATCACAAAAGTCAAGGTCCTTGATCGGTTGACTGGTGGGGACAAGTAACATGTTTGCCCGCTCACCTGATCACCTAAGACTTCTCAAATGTTGTTAAACAGGGACGTCCAAAGATGGTATTGTAAACCGACGGGAGGTCTACAATCAAGAAGGAAAGTATCTTGGTGGCTATCCTTAGATAGTTGCCCAGCGTAACTTCAAGTTGGACAACCCCTTATACAAGCACCGGTTCATTATCTAGTTCGTATATGGCTCCTACGGAGATCTTCAATTGACTTTTTTGTATATCTATTATCAATAAATACTCGTTTGAATTGATAATCTATATTATCATCGAGGAGGAGTGCAGTTACAATTAATGGGTTAGAATGTGAAAAAGTTATATGTGTTAAGTTTTCATCACTAAAACTAATAATATCATTCCTATATTCTACCCTTGGTTTTTTGTGGCCGACAACCATTCCTGAGCTTTCTAGAATTTCATCCCGAGTAAGACTTGTGGTGTTCATATTCACAACCCCAACTACCACTCGGTTCCTTCTGTTGGACCTCATCCCTATCTGCTCCTTCAAAGGTTTGTCCAAGACTCTACAAGAAACGAGTGAGGTGACCTTTTCGAATCAATTTTTTAATTTCTTTCTGCAGCATCATACAATCTTTAGTACTGTGACCTCCACACCGATCATAGTAACAGTACTTTGAAAAATCATTTCCATCCGAATTCTTTAACGCCCTTGGCCATTTAAAAAACTTTTCATCCTGAATTTATATCATGATCTTGGTGTGAAAGTCGTTCAAGGGAGTCAAGCTCAGAGGCCTGAACTCCCTTCGAACTGTTGGCTCGGAATATCTACTTTCTTTGTCCCTAGGAACCCAGGTGGTACCCAACCTTTCTTTTTCCTTCCACTGTCCTCTGGTGGAAATGCTCTCTACGGTTAGTGTGACGGACTGGATTCTAATAGGGATCCGGAAAGGTCTCGCTTGCAAAATGTCCATCAGACTAAATACAAAACTATAATATTCACCTACAAAATATATACATATCACAACAATAAACACATAGGATCCAAAAGCCACAAAATCTTATGCATGGCTCTAACGTCATATCTCTGGATACAATGTCGGCACAAAAGAAATGCCACTAGGTACCTAAAATCAAATCGGAATAACATGTGAAAGTATATAAAATCATTCATGCATAGCGAAAACTAAACTCATCCAAATATCATCAATAAAATCAAAATACATCCACATATCCTCCAACATATACATAAGCCCTCTATACATATGCACAAGACTACAAAAATCACCCTCTAAGCCTAACTTTATCCATGAACTCTACTCTTCCTCATCGAGCCTAAACTTGTACTCATCTGAAGACAAGAAAATAGTAAAAAATAAGTTCAATACTCAACAAGGTACAAATATAACAAAGATAATACATTATACCTAAAATAAATTGAGGAAACTGGATATGATCATAACGCATATGTAGAAAAGTAAACATAATTAAATACGTTTTCAGAATACATTTAACTTTCATATCTTGTTTGATTTTCTTTGGGGATACAGATATTGCATTTAAATTTCTTATTTTACTTCTGATTCCTTTAATTCTAAGACATGTAAAAAATTTATTCATATTTAGGGACCAAGGCCAGTAGGCTTTACAGCTAACGGAATAGATGTCGAGGAAATGGATTGTGTTCACTTCCATATAATACGGAGTCCATCACATAAAACCCCATGGCAGGGCTTTTTTCTCGATATCACTGTAATATCTTAAGACATGTCCGAAAATATTATCATTTAAAATACAAATCTTTGGTCCAATTTCAAGATTACTTTACATAGTTCAAATTGGAAACTCTACACAAACATAAGGATATTAAGAATGGGTAGCGAATAACGAATACGGTAAGTAAATAGCAGATACTAACAATGGATAACAAATAACAGAGTCCCAATTTCTTATTACAGATTCAATTTCATATTCTTAAAGAAACGATGACATATTTCATATACATGGGATACAGATGCATAATTCCATATTTTTACAAATACCGATACATATTCCGTATTCTGGTGAACTTATTTGGATACATATTTTTATATTTTTGTAAATTTAAATCTTCATTTAACATCGAATACATGCATAAATTAACTTAAAACTTAGAAAAAAATAGAAAATTCTTACCATGTTGAGCTAAACAAAATATTATAGCTTTCGGACCATAAATTCCTTTACAAAATGTACCCAACATAATTTTTAAAATATACAAAACATCATATACAAAATACATGTAAATAAATATTAAATAATTAAGGTAAAAAGATTCATAAAATTAAAGTTTTAATTTTCTAAAGTCAAATCATGCATAAATCCCAAAATAAACAGGAGAAAACGGTGGCTCGTGGGGTTAGGGTTTCTAACGAATACAATACCTCAAAAAACTTCCAAATCGAACACGAAATCAACAAATATGCATACTCAATATATGGGTATTTTAAAATACAAGCTCAGACATATATTAGATCAAAAATATCTAAAAGGAACGAAATAAAAAGAGCAATAAGAAAAAGAAAAGTATATATGTATACTTACCTCGACCCAATCTACAACTTCCTCAACTAGCTCCAGTCCAAAACGAACCCAAGAGCTTCAATCTCCTCTTCTATCTCTTCTCCATTGCGTCGTATCTCTCTCCTCTCTCTCTTTCTTCGTGAAAATGGCAGGAAATAGGACACGGGGCTTTAAATAGCCAAACTGGCGTTCAAACGCACGTCAGGCGTGCTTTGAGCATCCCTCCCTTGGAATTGATGCTCAAGTGATGCCTCGAGCGCCATGTTACTAGAATCGGTGCTCGAGTGGGGCTCGAAGCGTAGGTCAGGTGTGGGTTAGGCACGCGTCGTCTGAGACTCGTTTCAACCATTCTAAACCAATTTTTCATATCCTTGAACCCTAATTTTGATTATATTAGTTTAATAAATTATATTATCAAAATTTAAAACTCAAATATTACTTATGGATCAATATTTTAAGGTTTACAACACCGGCTCCTGATTTTGCCGATTCTGGGTCTTTAGGCTTTTTAATCCAATTTCTTCCATATCGTTTGACCTCAATTCATTTATATTAATTTAATTACTTCTAATTATCATATTTTAAAAATCGGTATCTTACAACTCTTTCCCACTTATAAAAATTTTGTCCTCGAAATTTTTATGAACCTTAAAATTTAACAATCAGAGATAATCCTTCCAGATTTCTTCTTTGTGTTCCCAAGTTACTTTCTTAATTAAATGATTTTTTCTAGAAAATCTTTATCAATTGAATTATCTTGATTCCCAATACCTGATACTTCCTATCTAAAATCTAGATTGAAATATTATTATAAGACAAATTCTCAATCTCCTACAACGACTTAGCTCGATCACATACTTATTTCTTCAATCATCAATACAAAAAAGACATCATGATAATCCAATAAATTCAAAAGCAAACTAATTTTATTAACCACTTATCCGACTTAATATAAAATCTCAAATGGATTAACAAACTCTTGTTTTGATTCATCCTAAGCCTCGAAAATGATCCTTCACTTGGAATCTCAATCTAATTCTAAAATCTATGGGCCATAGGCTCACACACTTCTATTACACTACTCTGATTGATCATTTATTTGTACACTAAATATTCTCTTGCAGTTCATATCCATTGATTCATATTGGACACCTAGATTATATAGCAGCTACAAACCTAAGAAAAATCCCAAAAGCATCGACACAATTAAGGTAAAGTCCTTAATCCTCATATTAAAATTAACTTAGGAGATATAATTGAAGTAATCACCCCAAAATTTTCGGTACAGTCTCAAGTTACAACCAAAATCTCAAGACTCAAATATTTAACAACTTATCATCTCCTTTGGAATACCGACGAACCAACTTATTTAATCCAAACATACCATCAAGACTCAAATATTTAACAACTTATCATCTCTTTGGAATACCGACGAGCCAACTTATTTAATCCAGACATACCATCCAAATTCATGATATTTGCGTTGTCCTCGTCAGCCAATCTACATTTATCCAAATGATACACATAATTCTTGCAGTCCTACAATCCGGAAACAAAACCACGAGGGTTTCTCACCCCATAATTTCATAGCCTCAATCATTTTCCCGAGATCTAAGGGTCCATATACACTTCCATTGCGTTATTCTAATTATTTAATTATTTTTAATATAGTATTCATTGATCGAAGAAAAATTTCAAAAGCAAAATCTGATATCCTCAAATTATACATAACTTAGAAACATATACTCCAAATTCAAAATATAATACATAAAGTAAAGCATTCTAAAGTTAAAGATTAAATTTACCTTCCACCATATTTGGTGCTATCTCCAAATTATGCACATTAACTGCAAATTCATTGCCTGAAACTGTAAACTTTGGGGCCATTGGCTTCTTAGAATTGGGGCAATCATTGGTCAAATGACCCTATTGATCACATTTAAAATAGGCTCCTGTCGATTTATAATAAGGCCTTCTTGGATACAATTTTTTGTAATAAGAACAGGCGGGTGCTACTACCTGTGGACTTCGCACAGTTTGAATTTCGACACTATCCTTTCCCTTATCCGCCAATTTAGCTTTCTTAGCGGGTCCGTCCGCTCTCGAATTAGAGTTTGCCCCCGACTCTCCTTGATTTATTGACCTCTTCTTAAAATATTTCTTATCCCTAATCTCCTTCTCAAATATCAGCGCTTGATCTAATACCTCCCCATAGGTCGTAATTTTAATGTAGATAGTTGCTTTTTAATTTCACATCTCAAACCCTACTAAAATCTCCTTACCATCATCACTTCCTCATTTACCATATAAGGTGTATAATGTGATAACTCAATAATTTCACATTGTACTCTACCACCATACAATCCCCTTGCCTTAGTCAAATAAATTCCTCCTCTCTCTGTTCCCAAAGATTGTTAAAAAATATTTATCCATAAAAGCCCATTCGAACATGTCCCAAGAAATTTCATCTTTGGGCACTCCTAAAACTCTCTTTTATTGCCCACCAATGATCGGCCTTGCTTTCTAGCCAATAAGAAGTAAATAACACTTTATCTCTTTCGGGATATCAAATGACTGAAACTACCTTTTTGAACCTCCAAATCCAACTTTCCATTTTTAGTGGATCTGGCTCTTCTAAAAACCGAGGCACATGTTCATTTGTGAAACGATCACAAGCTGTCGTCCCTAGATTTTCAGGAGCTTGAACTGGAGTCAAAACTGGAACTGGAGCTAAGTTCTATTGCCTCATAGCCTCCATAAAATTTACTATCCTTCCAAAAATATTCAAATATTTTACCTCTCGATCCTATGATTGGCCACCACCATGCGTAGTTCTTCGTGTAGGTGCCATTGGTCATATTCTCTCTTAAATAAGAACAATTTAGGTCAGATCACAATTCATCTTGAATACTAACCAGGATACTATACACTAAGCGGTCAAGTATAACTAACTGATCTTAATTTAGTCTAAGTCTAAGTGAATTAACTTAACTTAATTAAAACACTAACTAGGATAATTATGACTATCTGATCTAATTTAATTATCATATACCTTCATCTATTTATTCAATTTTACTATAACCTAAATTTTTGTATAAGATTCAGATCAAACCTATAGTATCTCCTTCTCTGATACCAATTGTGATGGACCAAATTCTAACAAAAATTCGATAAGGTCCCATTTGTAAAATGTCTATCGGACTAAATATAAACTTGTACTATTTACCTATAAAATATATACATATCACAATAACAAACACACATATCCAAAAGCCACAAAATCTTATGCATGGCTCTAAGTCATATTTTTAGACACAATGTCAGTGCAAAAGAGATGTCATTAGGTACCTATAATCAAACTGTAATAACTTGTTGAAATATATAAAATCATCCATATACAGTGAAAACTAAACTTATCCGAATATCATCAATAAAATCAAAATACATCCACATTTCCATCCTATATATACATAAGCCCTCATACATATGCACAAAACCACAAAAATCATCCTCCAAGCCTAACTTAATCCACAAATTGTACTCCTCTTCATCGGGCTAAAGTTTGTGCTCATTTGAAAGCAAAAAAATAGTAAGGAGTGAGAAGAATACTCAACAAAGAACAAATATAACAAAGACAATGCATTATACCTTAAAATCAATCGAGGGAACAGGATGGAATCATAATACAGATGTAAAACGTAAACAAGATCAAATATATTTTTGGAATACATTGAACTTTCATATCTTGTTTCTGATTTCTTTTAGATATAGATATTGCATTTAAATTTTTTTATTTTACTTCTGGTTACTTTAGTTCTAAAACATGTAAAAACTTTATTCATATTTAGAGATCAAAACTAGTAGGCCTTACTAGCTAACGGGGTAGATATCGAGAAAATAAATTGCATTCATACCACATAATCGAAAGACATTATACCTCTTATTAGATGCTAGAACATACAGAGTCCATCACATAAACCCCCATGGTAGGGTATTTTCTCAATACCACTATAATATCCTAAAACTTGCTAAGAAATATTACATTCTAAAATACAAATTCTTGGTCCAATTT
Organism: Nepenthes gracilis; assembly: GCA_033239525.1. NCBI lineage: Eukaryota > Viridiplantae > Streptophyta > Magnoliopsida > Caryophyllales > Nepenthaceae > Nepenthes > Nepenthes gracilis. The sequence goes on from BSYO01000012.1 coordinate 14,874,332, forward strand.
TATAATTACTTTACATAGTTCAAATTAAAAACTCTGTAGAAACATATGGATACTGAGAATGGGTAACGAATAATGAATACGGTTAGCAAATAACGGATACTGACAACAGATAACAAATAATAGAGTCCTAATTTCTTATTGCAGATTCAATTTCATATTCTTACAGGAACGGATATAATTTTCATATACTTGGGATACAAATGCATAATTTCATATTCTTATAAATACAGATACATATCTGGTATTCTAGTGAACTTATTTGGATACATATTTTTATATTTTTATAAACTTAAATCTTCACATGACTTTAAATACATATATAAATTAACTTAAAGTTTAGAAAAATTAGAAAATTCTTACCATATTAAGCTAAACAAAATATTATAGCTTTCGGACCATAAATTCTTTCACTAAAGGTACCCCACATAATTTTCGGAACATACAGAATATCATATACATAATATATGTAAATAAACATCAAATAATTAAGGTAAAAATGTTCACAAAGTTAGGGTTTCAATTTTCTAAAGCTAAATCATACATAAATTCCAAAATAAATGGGAGAAAACGGTGGAGCATGGGGTTAGGGTTTCTAATGAATACAATACCTCACAAAACTTCCGAATCAAATACGAAATCAACAAATAAGCATACTCAATATATGGGTATTTTAAAATTTGTACTTAGACGGGTATTAGAACAAAAATACTCAAAAAGAACAGAATAAAAAGAACAATAACAGAAAAAAAAAGTATATGGGTACAGTTATCTCGACTCAATCTACAACTTTCTCAACTAGCTCCGACTTGAAAACAAACCTGAGAGCTTCAATCTCCTCTTGTCTCTTCTCCACCATGCCCTATCTCTCTCCTCTCTCTTTCTTTCTCCACAAAAATGGCAGAAAACAAGACGTGGGGCTTTAAATAGCCAAACTGGAGCTCAAGCACACCTCGAGCGCACTTCAGGTGTCCCTCCCCTGGAATCGGCACTCGAGCAGTGCCTCGAGTGCCATGCTACTAGAATTGACACTCGAGAGGGTCCTGAGTGCGAGTCGGACGTGGGTCAAGCCCGCGTCAAACCTACAGCAAGCCAACTTACGCATGCGTTGTTTGGAACCCGTTTCGACTCTTTTAACCCAATTTTTACATCCTTGGACCCTAATCTTGATTATATTAGTTTAATAAATCATGATTATCATAATTCAAAACTCAAATTTTATTTACGGATCAATATTTTAAGGTTTACAACGCCGGCTCTTTATTTTGCCAATTCTCGGTCATTGGGCTTTTCAATTCAATTTCTCTCATATCCTTTGGCCTCGATTCATTTATATTAACTTAATTACTCCTAATTACCATATTTTAAAAAATCGGTACTTTATAATCAGGCTTCTTCACTTTATTGGCCTCCTTGGCCGCTATGTGCGCTCAAGCTATCTCTTTGGCCTCTTTGAAAATTTACGTGTTCTTATGAGCTAAATATTTGAAAAAGTCCCCAGGCTCCAAGGTTAATATGAAAGCGCTTAGCTTTACCTCTTTAGTGAGTTTAGATATCTTCTAGGTCTGGATTGTAAACCAAGTCAAGAATTTCTTTAAATTTTTATTTGGCCCTTACTTGACTCTAGTATGGTGTCATGACTGATTTTCTTTCCTAGCTAGAGACCAATTGAAACAAAAAAGTATCGGCTAGATCTAGAAACGTCTTAATCGAATTTGGTTGAAGCCAATAGAACCATACTTGAGTATCCCCGTTGAGTGTCAAGGAAAAACACAGACACATTACTGACTCATCTAAACCTTGAAAGCTTAGAAGAGTACAGAAATGGTCTATATGGTCCATCAGGTCGGTACTTTCATCATATGGATCTATAATTGACATCTTAAACTTATGTGGGAGTAAATGTGTTTGAATCTCTATTGTAAATGGAAATCTCCGCAAATCAACAGCTCTTCCTCCAACTTCTTCTCCAAAAACGTACTACCAAATCCTTTTAACTTTCTCCTTCATTTTGAGAGGAGCCGCCTTCCTCTTTTCATTGATAAAATTTCTCAATTCAAAAGGGTTTTGCACAACCTGAGAAACTTGGTAGCTCACAACCTTTTGAGGATGTTCACTATAAGAGGGTCCTGCCTAATATGAAGGATCTCTGTCATCACGAGAGTATCAAGGGTTTCGCTTCTTAAGGCTATTCTCTCAAACTTTAAAGTTTATGTGATCTTTAACTCACGATGGGACTTTATTACTTGAAACTACTTGAGTCCCGAGGTCATCCTATTGGCAAATCTTCTTAGAGGGATGTTTCCTTTCCCTATTCCTTCCTCTAAACATAGCGGTATGGGATTAAGCCCCCTTAATTATCCACCCTCCATCTTCATTCACACCAAGATTTGGATGATCATTTATTCAAAAATCGCAATTGCCACATGAATCAGGCTTCTTTAGTGTTTACCATGCTAGTTTTATAAGAGTGTGGTAATCAAATTTTTAGTTGCCTCCAAATGATGGAGAATCGAGGGTGATGTCGCACATCAATCGTACTTAATCTCTAATATTGTGAAATCACAAACTCATGGTTTGAAAATCTTTTTACGTGTCAATATTTTTTTAAATGAGAGAAAATATTTGTAAAAAATGATCATTTGCGCTCTTATAAATGCATCAAGTTAGAGAGTTAATATGAAAGCGTTTGAGAAAATATTAAAAGCTTTACCTCTTTAGTGAGTTTAGAAAATGGGCCATTGTAAAGTGCCGTTAGATGGAATTTTTTAAATTTTTATTTGTGCCACTAGTCTTAGTGTGGTAATCAAATTTTGACGACACAAATGATGTGTAGATCGGAGGTCATTTTAACTACAGGTCATTACGAGATGAGAATCACTCCGATTGTTAAATCGTTCTGCCCATAACAAAATTAAATCAAATTCAAAACCCTATACGTGAAGATGGATCGGTGGGATTAAAACTTGTCCCTCGACTTAGAGTTATTTTGGGTCAATTTCTCTAAACTGTCAGATACAATACTCATCATATATAAAATTAAAAGATTAGTCAAGTACATATTTAAATAAAAAATTTTTGTATAAAAATTATTGATTATGTAAAAATATAATCTATTAAAAAGTTTTAATTTATTTAAAATAAAAAATATATATCTATAAAAATATATATATAATTTAGGCTAGATTGCCTCAAACTGATCACTTTTACACATGATCATATCCAATTTAAAAAATTAATCAAATATAATTTTTTAACTTTGTCTACCTATAATAATAATATATCTTGATTAAATTATATAATACCTATTCTAAGAGACTAATTAAATAATAAGATATTAACTCTTTACGATATAATCATATTATTTTATTTTTTAAAAAAATTATTTTTATTTTTATTTATTTTATTATAATAATTAAATATACCATAATAAATTTTAAATGTATTAATGAGTATTGAAATACCAAATGTGATGCTTTAATTATTCTTATAGAATATCTAATATTTACTATTTTTATCGGTAATTATCTAATATTTACTTGTAACACATCCATATTATATGAAAAGTATCATACAGAAAGGGCATATTCTGCAGCTTCTATAAAAATATTTTATAGAATATTTATTAAAAAATTCGTGTTAAAACAAGTTTAAAATATCACCATAAAATAAGCAAATTCTTTTCTTTTTTTTTTTTTTTTTGTAAGAAAAGATCGAATTTAGTAATTTTAAAACAAAAGTTATTTAAAAATCAATGAAAAATCCTACTTGGCAAATTTATTGGCAAATCGGGGATCCGAATGTGATCCTTAATTATTCTTATAGAATATCTAATATTTACTATTCTAATCATTATAATTTACTTGTAACACGTGGGATATAAAATTATCATACTAAAGCCACATTTTGAATGGATAATATCCTATAAAAATATTTTTTGATTTTAAATTTTAATCATCCAAAACACATAAAATAAGCAAATTTTTTTTTTCAATTTCACATCCGAAAGCTCAATTTAGTAATTTTAAAACAAAAGTTATTTAAAAATCAATGAAAAATCCTACTTGGCAAAACTAGCTGTGAAACTGGGGGCCACCAACGCACCTCTAACACATCAGAGTTGGATATTTAAATTTTTAAAAAATTACAAAATATATGACTATAGAATTTTTATAATATAAATACTTTAATATTAAATAAAAAACTGAGGTTATTTTTTTATTAAATTTAGAATCTTTCTAGATAAAGGCAATAACGAGTTTATTGAGTCTCTCTCTCTCTCTCTATTGTCAGATTAATGAGAATTTTATGTCTTGAAAAAATAAATATGCCCATTTTTTATTTTAATTATTTATTTTTAATTAAATAATTATAATTTAATTATTAAAAATAATTAATTTTAAATAATTTTTTAATTTTTATAAAAATTTAAATTATAATTACCTATTTAAAAAGAATAATAGTATTCAAACATCAAATTATATATTATACTGAACTATTTATGGTGTAAAATAAGACAATAAAAAGAGTAAAAATTATAATAAGATAAGATTTATATCTATTTTTGATAATTTTAATATAATTAAATATATATATATATATAATATTTTTTATTTAAAAATAAATAATATATAAAAAATTAAACCCTCAATCGGTACGGGGGATAGCTATCCCGTCTCACTCCTGCGACACGGTTTTATTCATCAACGGTCATCTGCTCCGACTTCAAAATATGACCGTTGCCCAGCGGCACTCCTCGCCTTATTTCTTCTTCCAATTCCTCCTCAACGTAAAAACACTTCCATCCTTTCTCTCCCTCTTTCAATCTGACGCGAAGAATTTGTGCAAAAATTTCGATTGCCTCCCAATTGCGAAGTCACCCGAAAAGAATTTCTTTTTTTTTTAGGTAAGTACACCCGAAAAGAATTTCAGTAAATCGTCTTCAAAATCGTTAATGGGCGGCATGGAGAACGACGATCTTCCGAGGTCCCACCACCGAACACGCAAGGTCTTCCTCTTCGCCAACTACATCCTCTTAGGCGCAGCCTCAAGCTGCATCTTCCTCGTCCTCTCTCTCCGCCTCATCCCCTCCCTCTACGGCTTTCTCCTAATCCTCCTCCACCTCCTCACCATCGCCGGCGCCATCTCCGGCTGTGCCGCCGCCTCCCAGGGCACAAGCAGGTGGTACGGAACCCACATGGTCGCTACGGTCCTGACTGCCATATTTCAGGGATCAGTCTCGATGCTTATCTTCACCAGGGCCGACGATTTCCTCCATCAACTCAGATCGTATGTGAGAGAAGGAGATGGTGTGGTGATACTGAAACTGGCAGGGGGACTCTGTGTAGTGATATTTTGCCTGGAGTGGGTGGTTTTAACGCTTGCTTTCTTCTTGAAGTATTATGATGTTGTTGAAGGAGGCGGGTGTGTCAGTGCGATGAAAAGGGGTGATAAATTGCAAGAGGAGCAGATGGGTAATCACCCTTTTAAAGTCTAATTAATGTTTATTAGGTTAAAAGGTATAGAAATCATTGCAACGTTGGATGTGATGTGCAGAGGGGTTTGGTGGGGATCAACGGGGCTCCATCTCCAAAAAGGGATTGAGACACTTATTCTCTCCATCTTCATAGTTCATTAGATGGAGCTCCCCCGAATCCGGTTTGGTGGTATGCATTCAAGCTGTATTGTTTTCTTTCTCTAATTCTTTAATGAAATCTGTTGATTCTTCGCTCTGTTCTGATTATTCTGATAAGAATATTGTAGTGGGAATGCAACAAACGTAGATCACATAATATTCACATGTTATCAATGTCATTTATGAATTATTAGAACATTCAGTTGTTTTGATTAAGCCATTTTACATAGTCCCATCTAAATATTGCCTAGTGTTTGATATGAAGGCAGAAAGAAATTGATTCAATCCAATATCATAGAGAAGGGTCACACATTAATTTTTTCAATCAAGCAATTCAATCTGATTTTCCAAAAATGTCCATACTAGAGATAGTGTTAAAATTTGATAGATTGGACCCATACTTTAAGATGACAAGAACAAGAAGATGGTCCAAGTAAGGTTGGCAGACGAGTTTATGGCTGATGAGTTTTTGGCAATTCAATATGATTTTCCAAATTTCATTAGTCAAAAAACGTCTGTACTAATGATAGTGTTAAAATTTGGTAGATTGGTCCCATACTTTAAGATGACAAGGACAAGAAGATGATCTAAGTAAGGTTCGTACAACAAGGGAAGATGGTCCAAGTAAGGTTGGCAGATGAGTTTATAAAAGATGAAATATGTTTTGAAATTATAATAAAAAATCTGACTTAATTTCCATGATTTAAACATGTGATATTTATATCCTAACGAAATAACCTTGTAATTGCGGCAATACAATCTAAGAAAAAACATCTAAATTAAGATGGTCCAAGCATGGTTGGAGCAACAAGGGAAGATGGTCCAAGTAAGGTTGGCAGGTGAGTTTATGGAAGATGAAATAAGTTTTAAAATTATAATAAAAAATCAGACTTGATAGGTATAATTGCTAACGGCCTAAGAAAAAATTCTTCCGAAAAATTCCGCCCATAATAAAATAGATACCCCAGTCAGCACATATGGCCCGAAATTAGTGAACAAGCTTGTTGGTCCTATTCGAGTAATTTACATTTTAATTATAATAAGATAAGAATCAACTCTAATTGACCGAAATTTTAAGCCCGTATCTCTTATCTCTTATCGATTTTTATTTAAAAAATAGAAAATATATAAAAATTAAACGGCATTTTCTCTTATATCCGGTAGTTTCTTAGCTATCCCGTCTCACTGAAAGTCAACCGCTTATTATTTCTATATAAATTCATCCTTCCCAACAAGAGAAGGAGATAACGCTCAAACAAAGAAAAACCAACAAAAAAAACAATCTTAAAATGCTTCAAGCGTACACTTTCTCTTATTAAGACGCTTTCTACTAAGCGCACATAATAAAACTATTTACATAAGCATTATTATTTTACATCCTCACTTTCCCTAAAGAAAGTCGATTTGAATCGAATGATATATCGGAGATAGTATCGTACACCTTTGAAAACATTTGTTGTGTAAATGTATACAAAATCGTTAATGGGCGGCATGGAGAACGAAAACCCGAGGTCCCACCACCGAACACGCAATCGAACTACATTCTTAGGTTGCCTAATCTTCCTCGTATAACAATCTCCAGATTCAAGAATGCATAATTGGCACCATCTATAAAAAAACGACTAAAAAGCGCCGGCGCCACACCGGCTATAAAGACCAATATGATGAATATACAGCACAAACGGAACCCACACCGATGAAAGATGCCACTGCCATATTTCAGGGCAGTCTCGCTGCTTATCTTCACCAGGTGGATGATCATCCTCAACCCAGATATGTGCATACACTCGTGATGAGAATGGGCAAACTCAAGGTGACTCCTGCAGTGATATTTGTGCCTCAACGAGCGGTGAAGGGGGCGCTATCTTCCTTCTCCCAAATAGCGATGTTGTTGAAGGAAGAGAGAAAAGATGCGATGAAAAGGGGTGATATTTTCCTTAAGGAGCAGATGGGTAATAAAATTTCGTTAGTGTCCAAATTAATGTTTATTACGTTAAAAGATAGATGTCATTTGTTTAAATGTGATGTGCAGAAGTATACTTTGGTGGGGATCTCACGGGGCTCCATCATTCAAAAAGGGATTAAGACACTTATTCTCTCCATCTTCATAGTTCATTAGATGGAGCTGCCATCTAATAACCTAAGTTTTGAAACATCAAAACAAAGTGCGGAAGCTGTACAATTGTAAACTTTCTCTAATTCTTTAATAAAACCAACCATAAACCATACCTCTGTTCTGATTATTTTGATATCAAATATTGTTCAAATCTTTGCAACAAGGTAGATAGTCATAATATTCAAGCCTTTCCTTGTTTTAACAATGAACAACTAAATGCTTTATTAGGGGAAAAATAAGTTAGTAAGAGTGAGATTAAGCCATTTTATATTCATCCCATCTAAATATTGCCTAGTGAAGAATATAACATGTCAATGAAAAGTAAAGAAATATGATTTGAATTCCAATGAGATATGAGGGGAAGGAACACATTAATTTTTTCATTTGCCAATTCAATCTCTTGGAACATTTAATTAGTCAAAAATGTCCAATTTTAGTGTTGATCTTTGATAGATTGGAACCATACTTTAAGATGAAAGAACAAGAAGAACAAGTAAGGAAAGGTTCAGAAGAGTTTATCCACATGAGTTAAGGCCAATGAGGGATTATGATTTAACGACCCTCCGGGGTCAAAAAAGTCATCCATACTAATGATAGTGTATCGCCCATTCCCCGGTAGATTGGTCCCCTACTTTAAGATGATAGTAGGACAAGGCGTGACATCGACACCAAGGTTCGTAAAACAAGGGAAGATGGCCCAAGTAAGGTTTGGCAGATGAGTTTATAAAAGAGAATACTATGTTTTGAGTCCATGGTCCTAATTTCATGATTCTGACTTTTCATATTTCCTTTGAAGGAAAGTCTTTATATCTCTATACGAAATCTCCCGCCACACGGATTTCATATATCATATCTCCCGCCAAACGGGAGGTTTCATTAATATGTATCCATTGTGGATTTCCTTGGTTCCATTTTTCCATTTGTTCTCATCTAAGGTGGGAACTTTAGCATTTTTCATAAGATTATAATAATGAGAAATTATATTAAAGGAAGTGGAATTCTTGATAGGATGATAATCATATTGGTCCTAAGAAAAAATTTTTGAATCTTACAATTTCAAATAAAATAGTTTTCATAGCAAGGGGATACATATGTTTCCATTTATTTCATGTGAATCGCTCATGTGAATGTAAATAACATTTAGTTAAGGGATAATTTACATTTTAAACGGACAGAATTTCATGTGATCGATCATCTCTATTATGTATGCATGGTCGGATGTGGTGATTCATTTCTTAGATTTTCATTATTAAGTATGGCCGTCGGCGTATAATTTTCATAGTTTGGGTAGATATTTAACGTCAAAGTCAACCGATAACAAATAGTATATAGAATACCTTCCTCGATGTGCTCCATATTTTCTCCAATCTCAAATAAAGTGCTCGAATTGGACAATAAGAAGGCCTTCATTTCACTTCCTTCATTCTTCCATTTTCTTTCCTCTCTCTTTTCATTCTAAAACTCTCTTCCATAAGCATTCTTTCTTTACATCCTCACTTTCCCTAAAGAAAAAGATGGGCCGAGCCGCTCGAGCGCCCGGCGGAAAGTGAGTATCGGTTCCCTTTGACCGAGCATTTTTCAGCTGACACGGGATCCGCATTGGGAAGCTTACGGGCCGGTTCCAAACCCGGGCGGGCGGGAGCTTTTAGAAAGGTTTCGAATATATAACGAGTGGGCTTCGAGAATGCTAAATTTGTGCCATCGGTTTCTTCGACTAAAAAGTCTAACTCGAGCATGCATAAAGCGGGCCGGGCTTTTGTTATACGAGCAGTGGCTCGAGCAAATTAGCGCGCCATGGATTGTTTTGAGCGGACCGGGCGTGTGGTGAGCGGGGAGCTTTAGGTGGTGTTTTAAACATCAAAGGTTCCAAGATACATATATAATCATCCAATATTATGTAGAGAAATATGCCTAGCCTCATGTTTATTCTATTTTTGATTTGGGAACCTCACATATGTAGAGAAATATGCCTAGTCTCATGTTTATTCTATTTTTGATTTGGGAACCTCACAAAAGAAGTACCCAACCGATAAGGGCTATCGGCCTGAAGACCTCTTGGGACTCAAGCTGCCTTGAACAATAAGGTCCCGACACGCTTGGAGTGTCATCTGAGTTATAGGACTCAAGAGGATATCTCTGAGAGGTGAAGTCCTCGTTATTTTCATGACAATAGGAAGCCCTGGTACTAAGCAGGAGCCTTTCACAGTACACGCCCTCCAAAAGTTGTGAGTCGCCCAACCTCTCATGCTACACAGAACCCTTCGAAATTGAAGATCTTCCTTAATGAGAAGAAGGTAGTAGCTCTTCCTCAAATTGAAGAGAAAGTTAAAAAAATATGGTAGCATATTTTCAGAGGAGACGCCAGTAGACAATTTGTAGATTTGCAAAGATCTCCATTCACGATAAAGATCCGAGCACATCCACTCCCTCATAAAGTCAAGATGTCGACTTAGGATCCTTATGATGAAAGTACTGATCCAATGGGGTATCTTGACCATTTCTATACTCTCTTGAGCTTTTAAGGCTTGGATGAGGCTGCAACATTTCTGTGCTTTCCATTGACTCTCAAAAGGGACGCCCGAGCTTGGTTCTATCGGTTTCAACTCAACTTAATCCGAACGTTCCAGGATCTGGTCGATGGCATCTTATCCCAATTTGTCTCTAGTCGAATGGAGGAGAAACAATCATAGCACCTTACCCGTGTCAACCAAGGGCAAAACAAGAGTGTGAAGAAATTCGACTCAATTCACAACCAAGGCCCGGAAGATACCTAAATTCACCAATGAGATGAAGTTGAGTGCATTCATATCGACCTTAGAGTCTAGGGATTTCTTCAAACATTTGGCCTATACAAACCCCGCAAATCTTCCGAGAGGTTAAAGCCATTACTCGAGCTTACACTGCAACCAAAAAAGCCAATGAGATGAAACGGTTAGAGAGTGTGGACCATTTTCACTACAGGACGATTGATGAAAAAAGGAAAAATGGGACCATATGAGCTCAAGAGGACCGAGAAAATAGTAGAAGTCAAAGCCGACAGCACGAAGGAAATTCAAGTCCCTGGACTTTACTCCTTTGAACGACTCACACCAACATCTTGATGCAGATTCAAAATGAAAAGTTTTTCAAATTGACGAAGGTATTAAAAAACCCAAATAGATGTGATTAGTCAAAGTATTGTCACTACTATCAATGCGGGGGTCACAGCACTGAAAATTGTCAAACACTACAGAAGAAGATTAAAAAAATGATCCGAAAAGGACACATTACCCGATTTTTGTAAAAATTAGGACAGATCTCTAGAGGAGCACATGGGGATGAAGCCGAGCAGCCAAGAAATAGAGTGACAACCAAGGTCGTTATCATGATTACGACGTGACCAGCACGGAACAATATCCTGGATTGTCCAAGTATGGCCGTCGGCCACAAGAGGGTAAGAGTAGGAGTTAGGGATGATGTCATTAGTTTTAGTAATGAAGAAATGACTCATATAATTTTTCTCATTCTGATCTATTGGCTGTATTTGCACTCATCTCTGATGGTAATATAAACTATTAGTTAAAATAAATATTTATTAATAATAAAAGTTTAAAAAATTTGATTTATCTTAATACTTATTTTAAATTAGGTATGAAAAAAGTCAAATGAAACCCATTGAGGGACCCCTATAAAAGCTAGACAATGAGCAGGTACCCATTTAGAAGGTCATCTAGTTTGAAATTATGCTAGGGACCTATCCAAGAACTGCCTCCAACATGCATTCTTTCTTGGCAATGGACTAATGAATACTAAATCTTGTATTTTTATTCCTATTTAGTTATTGTAATTTTGTTATAGTTTTTATTTAAATAACGTAATTAAATTATATATTTTAATTATGTAAATTTTATTTCTCGAACAAAATTTTAAAATAAAGTATGCAAATTAACTATATAAAGCCTTCATATTGTCAATCTATGCAACCGATTGAATAAATACAAAGAAGATAAGTATATTCAAATTTTTGATTGTTATATATATATATATATATATATTAAAAAAAAAGAGTGGCAGTGTGCATGCCCCGTATAAGGAAGAAAAAAAAAGAGATGAAGAGAAAAGCTGGAGGCAGAGAAAAAAGGCAGACGGCGTGCTTTGCAGCAGCAGCGGCAGGGGGAGGCGTGCGAGGGAGATCATCATCAGATCAGTAAAAATAAAATTACCACCAGCTCCCTCTCTTCTCTATAGAAGGAAGCCGAAACAGAAGCAAGGGGAGAGGATTTTGGAGCGAACAGTGGAAAGCAGGGAGGATTTTGGTGGGAAGCTGGAAAAACAAAGGGAGACAGAAGCAAAGGCCGAGAACCTGGTTCGGTGACCAGCGGCTGTGCCTCTGGTGGGAGATCGAGATTAAGAGGGAACTAGGGGTGAGAGCAGCGGCTCTTCCTCAGGCGGAGGAACGAGAGCAAGTGAAGTAGAGGGAAATTTGGGTGCGGAACTGGAGGGGGGATTTGAGCTGAGGGCGCATAGCCATCCTCTTTCCCATAACTTTTCCTCTTTATACCACGTCTTCTTCCCATTTCACTTTACCGTCCTCTGGTTTGCCAAATGGGTCTGTGATTTGCAACGTGATTGAGGATTGTATTTCTGGATTTGTGCTTTTAGCATTTGGGTGTCACCTTTTTTTTTCTTTTCCCGTAAGAAAACGAAGTAGAACCGAAAGGTGAGAAAAGGAGGAAGAAGCCGGTGAGGAAGAAGAAACGCAGTCGTGCAGGTTGGGAATACGCGAAGGCTACAGCTTCATTATTGCATCTGAAGTTTTGTACAGGAATTTTGGGGATGCCGCCCAATATATATATATAATACAAACAAACGAAAAGAAATCAAAATAACAAAAAAATAAATCTGTTAATATCCTAAAATAATTATATAATATTATAAAAGAAAAAATAAATTATATGTATCCTAAAATATAATTGTCTAAAAGGAATATTTACAAAATAAAAAGATTATATATTTTTTAATACGCCACCGCAAGATGGAGCATATCTATTGATAATACTTATCTTAGATAGATGTGAATTGAGCCGGTGGGACGGTAAAATTTTGGTGAATATATTTGCCAGCTGATTATGTGTGGTAACATGATGTGTACGAATACTCCCTTCTTGAATCTTGTTGCGGATGATATGACAATCCAACTCGATGTGTTTAGTGCGTTAATGAAAAACGGGGTTGGCTGCAATGTGAAGCGCCGCTTAATTATCACAATATATGTATGCTGCATGTGGATGTGAAATCTACAAGTAATGCAAAATATAACGTAGTCAAGACAATTCACAACAAGTTGTGGCCATAGATTTATATTCGGCCTCTGCGGAAGATCGAGAGACCACTGGCTGTTTCTTACATTTCCATGAAACGAGAATTTTCAATAAAAATACAGTAACTGGTAATAGATCTTCGTGTGTCTGGATACGAAACCCAATCTGTATCACAAAAAGCTCTTAGTTGAATGTTAGAGGTGGAAGAAAACAATATGCCTTGTCTTGGATTTAATTTTAAATATCTCAAAACTTGATATGCAGCATTCATATGACTCGAAGTTGGCTGATCCATAAATTGACTTAAGATGTGTACTGTATAAGACATGTCTAGTCTTGTGACGGTGAGATAAAGAAGACGGCTAATAAGCCTTCTATATACACTCAGATTTTGTAAGGATACCCCAATTTGCTTACTCAATATCAAATTTTGGTCCAGTGGTAGTTTGAGATGTTTGACACCAATGGAGCGAATCGGCTAAAATATCAAGAGTGTATTTTCATTGACAAATGTGTATACCTTTTGCCAATTGTGCGACTTCTATGCCAAGAAAGTATTGTAGTATCCCAAGGTCTTTAATCTTGAAAGCTTGGTTAAGGAAGGATTTGATAGATGCAATGGCATCCAAACAATTACTGGCAACGATTATGTCAACAACATAGACTAGAAGAACTGTGAATAATTTGTCATCTTGTTTGGTAAACAGACTGTAATCGGCCTTGGATTGAATAAAGCCATACATGATAAGAGAAGTATAAAGTTTAGTATACCATTGTTTAGAGTCCTATTTAAGACAATATATGCTTTTTAGCAACCTACATATCTGGTGGGGTTTTCCTTTGGTGTAACCAAAAAATTATTACATATAGATTTCTTCATCTAAGGCTCCATTTATAAATGCGTTATTTATATCGAAATAATATAAATGCCATCCGTATGGCAGCGACAGCCAAGAGACACCGAACTATGGTGAGTTTAGCAACGGGAGAAAAAGTTTCATGGTAATCCACCCCTGCATCTTGGGTGTATCCTTTAGCCACTAATCGGCATTTGTATCGTTCAACGCTCCCATCACTATTCAATTTTAATTTGAATACGTATCGACATCCGATAGCTTTCTTCCTTGGAGATAAATCAGTGATAATCCATGTTTTATTAGATTCTAGAGCTTGTAGTTCATCGTTGATGGTTGTCCGCCAATTGGGATCACCAACAGCCTGTGCATAAGTTTGTGGTTCAGCTTGAGATGAGAGGGAAGATGCAAAGGAACTATAAGCATGGGATAATTTGTGATATGATATGTAATTTGCGATATGATATGTAATTTGCAAGGGGATAAAGTTTGCCTGAAGAAATGTGTGCTGTTGATTGGGTAAGTGTAGCTTGCGATGCATGGTGACAATAAAAGTCTTTCAAATATTGAGTGGCTTTCCTAACTCTGGTGGTTCTGCGAACGGGGAGGTTCTTTCTTGCTGGGGATTGAATATTTGGAAGAGTACTAGGTGATAGATTATCACTTAAAGGTTCTTGATTATTCGTCAGTTGGTCATGAACAAAGGGCGAATTGGAGTCCTCTTCATCATGATGAATGATGGCAGTTGGTGGGGCATTAACTAGTACAGGATCGGTGACCGGATGTAAATCTAAGTTATGTATGGTAGGTGAGTGTTGAGTAAGAGGAGGATCAACATTGGTCACTGCGGGAGGCATCGTATTGTTAGGAGCAGTTTTGGTATTATTTTTCTGGTAGGAAAAGATATTCTCATTGAAAGATAAAATCCCTCGAATAAAATGTAACATGGTTATACAAATCAAACAATTTGTATTCTTTAATTCCAAAAGGATATCCTAGAAAGATACAGGTTTTACTTTTGGAGTCAAATTTCTTTCGCCTATGGGAGAGGGTGGAAGAAAAACATTAACAACCGAACATACGAAGGTTGTCATAATTTGGTTTGACTCCAAATAAAATTTTGTATGGAATCTTGTTATCCAGTAATGGAGTAAAAATTCTGTTTATAATATAGGTAGCAGTAAGAATGCAATCACTCCAGAATTTTAAGGGAAGTCCCGATTGAAATCTAATAGCCCTAGCGATGTTTAATAAATGTTGGTGTTTGCGTTCAACAACACCATTTTGTTGTGGTGTTTTCACGCAACTTCATTGATGGATGACACCTCTTTTACTGTAGAAATCTCTTAGAGAAAATTCAGATCCATTGTCACTTCGAATAACTTTAATTTTTACGTTGAATTGTGCGACAACCAGATTGTAAAAGGCTTCTAAGTATAATTTTGTATCTGATTTTTGTTTCAGAAGATAAATCCATGTACTTCTTGAAAAATCATGAACAATGGTCAAGAAATATTTATATCCATCATAAGAAATTTTAGAGCAAAGTCCCCACAAGTCACAATGCACCACATCGAATAAGGTGCGTGACTTATGGCTTCTGGGAGAAAAGGGAAGGTGAAGTTGTTTAACCATGTAACAAATAGAACATGGAGTATCATTAATAGAATGCATTGCTTCTTTTACAAGAGAATCGCTTATTAATTTGAGCCTAAAATGTGAAATGTGTCCTAATCGACAATGCCATAAGTCTGCTGGCGATGAGATAAAATTAACAAAATTAGCAAAAGGTTTCTCGACGTGACTGGAGTATTTTGAGAGAAGAACAGCCAAGGTATTTGGATGGACTTCATTATTCATCAAAAAATATAAACCATTTTTCTCTTCACCTATCCCAATCGTTGTCCAGGAGGTAAGATCCTGAATTAGGCAAATGTCAGAGAAGAAAAATAAACTATAATTAAGAACATCAGCAAGTTGCTTCACAGAAACCAGATTAAAAGTAAATGAAGGGACACATAATACATTTTGCAACGTTATTTTTTCGGTCAATTTAACAGCGCCAATGTGGGAAGCAGAGGCCTTACTTCCGTCAAGAAGTTTGACAAAGCAGGAGATTGTTATCTCCTTATGAATGTATAAAGAGAGGTCGGAGATCATGTGATCAGTGGCCCCTGTATCAAGGATCCAAATGCTCTTTCTATTGTAAGGGGAAGAGATAGAGCAGAAATCAGTACCATTCATGTTGGCCGCCTTGGATTGAACTGGAAGCGGATCAAAAAGAGTTGAACTCTGTTTAACCGTTTGAGGAGAAGGCATTGCGGCAGGGTCTTTAGATTGAAGCAAATTCATGAGTTGCTGGAACTGCCTTTTGGTTAATGCAACTTTATCATCCTCATTAGCTTATTAGTTAGACATGGTGGTGTAACTCAAGTGATCAGCCAAAAAGGCTATGGTCCCAGACTTACCATATAGTTTGTGGTTGTGAGGAAAACCATGAAGTTGATAACACTTATTAATAACATGTCCAGGTTTATGATAATGAGCACATGTGGAAATCTCAGCATTTCCAATTTTAAAACATTACTGTAATGTGTGTCTTGGAGCACGGCAATGAACACAAAAGGGTCTATCCTTTTGGGCATATGATTATTTTTTACGGTGTTTTTAGGGTTATTAACAGTCCGTTTCGCAGCCAGAGCTAACGTTTCTGAAATATGCACAACAGACAACATTTGATATTATCGTACTTGCTGTTGGACGATAGAGAAGACCTTGTTGACGGACGGAAGAGGGTCCATCAAGATGATCTGATCTCGCACATTAATATATGAGTCATTGAGACCCATTAAAAATTGTATGACACAATCCCTCTGATAGCGCTCGATGAATACTTTGATTTTACCGCAATCGCAATCTCGGAGAGAGTTGTATAAAAGGAGTTCATCTCAGATTGTTTTTAGTTTATCATACTACACACTTACCGGATCTTGTTCTTGCAAGAGGGCCGCCAAGAACTTCTTGAGTTGGAAAATACATGGTCCATTTTGTTGGGTGAACCAGTCTCGTAATTCCCTCCAGATTTCGGAAGCATCATCAACAAAAACAACACTGGATTTAACGGATGGACTGATGGAGTTCTGAATCAAGGAAACCACAATGTCATTGCATTGTCCCCAGGCTTCAAAGAGGGGGTCGGTGGAATCGACGGGTTTAGGAACAGTACCTTCAATAAACTGGAGTTTGTTTTTAACCCTTAAGACTCGACACAAGGTTCTCGACCAAGTAGAATAGTTGTCGACTGTAAGCAAATCGGTGACCAAAGTGACGGTCGGACTATTGCTAGCTTCCAGCGAAAAGGGTTGATCGGATCTGAAAGGTTTTGAAATCGTAGGGTTTGTGAGCAGTCGAGATCTAGACTGTTATGGCTGGATGTGTTTTTGGTGTGATGTGACGCCATTTCTTTGATACCATGTAAGAAAACGAAGCAGAACCGAAATGTGAGGAAAGGAGGAAGAAGACGATGAGGAAGAAGAAACGCAGTTGTGCAGGTTAGAAATACGCGAAGGCTACAGCTTCATTATTGCGTCTGATGTTTTGTACAGGGATTTTGGGGACGCCGCCCAATATATACATAATACAAACGAACGAAAAGAAATCAAAATAACAAAAAGAATAAATCTCCTAATATCCTAAAATAATTATACAATATTACAAAAGAAGAAACAAATTATATGTATCCTAAAATATAATTGTCTAAAAGGAATGTTTACAAAGTAGGAAGATTATATATTTTCTAATATTTCTTGGTTGAGAATTTTCATAGAGAGATTTTGGGCGTAGATTTCTGTGAAAATTTTGGGATTGTTGTGGTTTGGATGTTTCTTCTTTCGCAAGAGAAGACTTAACACACATACGGGGAGAAGGGGATTTGGGGAGTTGGAAGAGTGAGAGTTGGGCGTTTGATTTTGAAAAAAAAAAAAACAGAGTTGCTGAGAGCAGCGACTGAGGAAGACGGTGGAGAAAGAGAGTGTGAGAGGTAGAATGGCACAGAGGAAGAAGGGGGTTTTATTTTTTCTTCTTTTCTCGTTTTTAGTTATTATTATTATTATTATTTTATTAGTGTTTAATTTAGTAAGTCTAGTCCAGATCCATTCTACTATATTAGTTAAACTCAACTTAATATGAAGTTTAATTTTAAGTCAACTCGGCTCCATCAATTTGTGTTGTTTATTTTTTGATTGGTTTAGTTTCAAATTGATATCGGAGCCTCGTAATTTTACGTTACGTTGTGTTGTGAGAATCAATATGTTACGACTAATTATTACAATCATTCAATATCTAACATCTAACAAATTTATTTTTTCCATTATTTACTTATTTTATTTTATTTATTTTCTAGATGGCTTACCACCGCCACACTTATAATTTTATATTTATACTATTTAGTTTTTACACTTTATTTATTATTATTTTTCTTATGAGTATTGGATGGTTGTACCACTATTGCTCTGTTATGCTTATATTTTTACACTTTAATTTTCTGCACTTTAATTTTTGTTATTATAGGACGGCATAGCTGCTAAAAGCACTTTAATTTTTAGCAATTTAAATTTTATTATTTGATATTTCGTATCTTTAGTTAACTTTAGGGCTGTATAACAATCGTTACGGTTACTCTGATTATCACAAATTTGATATTTTAATTTTTTTTTTAATATTTTAAAAAATACATAAAATAATCACTAAATTAGTTTTGTGTAAAAAATTAAGTCCCTGTGAATACGATACTTGACTTACCAGAAAAACTACACCGAACCATCGTGCACTTACGAGATTAAAAAAAAACCATACCTATCGAGGTTCGGTCAAATTTTTGGTGCCATTGCCTGGGAATTTGTATTTTTCTACAATTACTAATTTTGTAACCTACCACCAAAAAAAAAAAAAAACAACTAAAACTAAAAAAAAAAAATGTTGACTTAAAAATTAAAAATAAATTCAAAAAAAAATTCTTTCATGTCATAGGAAGCAAAAACGGCAGAAGAAGACAGTATTAACGCTGATCTCTCGAGGATACAAAAAAGTGAATTTCAGACACTTCGTGATTATCTACATCCGGCAAGACATAGTATTCCATCTTGTATTATGTTACCTCTACATTAGCAAAACTTCAACTTAAAACCTAGAATAATCCAACTGTTGCCTCAATTTTATGGAATGAATTCTCAAAATCCCTATCAACAAATAAAGGACTTTGAAGAGGTTTGTGGCACATTTATAAATAACACTTGTTTTGATGACACAATTCGCTTAAAATTATTTTTATTTTGTTTTAAAGATAAAGCTAAAATGTTGTTAAATGCTTTTAAATCAAGATCAATTTTCACATTGTTAGAAATGTAAAAAGAATTTAAAAAAATTATTTTCCCACACATCGGATTCAAGCTTTACAAAGACAAATTATAAGTTTTTTAGAAGCCCAATGAAACATTCTATCAGTGTTGAGAGAGACACAAGGATCTACTCAATGCTTGCCCACATCATGGATTCAAGGTATGGCGTATTATTAGTTTTCTTTATGAATTTTTGACCCCTCAAATGCATCAATTTGTTATGTGCAATGGGGAATTCTTCAATAAGGATCCCAATGAAGCCTATGAATATTTTAAGAGTCTAGCTAAAAATGCTTAGACTTGGGATTCAACTTGGCCACCCAATTGTGAACTATAATATTTTAATGAGTCCAAAGAAAAATTTTGTTTAAAAGATTTGGATGACATCAATACTAAACTTGCTGCTATTACAAGAAATTTGAAAACATTAGAAACAAAGTTCACCTTGTATCTAATGAAAGTTCTACCATTTGTTGTGCTTGTGATAGTCTGTCACACAAGTTTGAAGATTGTTCTACCTTACCTGTTCTTTAAAAAACTCTACACGAGCCAACAAATATAATATCAAATTTTAAAAAATCATTTTAGGGTCCTACTCAAGGAGGCAATTCATTTTCAGAAACTTACAACCTAGGGATGGAGGAATCACCCAAATCTTAGCTGGAAGAATGAGGAACCCTCCGCCCCTACACAATTTCAGGGCCCACCACTTCCACCACAACAACGCACTTATCAACCTCCACACAAGAGAACACTTAAGGACATATTACAACAATTCATGCAACAACAAAGTGAAGTGAATGCACAACAAGTGAATATCAATGCTCAGCACACTAGAGCATTAGATAACATTCGTAATAGTATTACTCAATTGATGTAAATTTTGAGTATTCATGAAAAAGAAAAATTTCCTGCACAACCCAAACCAAACCACCAAACCCAACTTCAAATGGGGGAGGCTTCAAATGGCAAGCTGAACAATGAACAAATCCAAGCCATTTCCATACTAAGGAGTAACCCAAAATTTTAAAAAAACATTGTTCATGAAACTCCTAGAGATGATGAAGTTCAAATTGAACACGACAAGACATTGTCGGATAAAAATAATGTGGTAGAACCTAGTAGCGAATTTTTGAAATATAAGGAGAAAGAAAGGGAATACATTTCTAATGCACCATTTCGTCATTGACTTAAAAAAACCCAAGAATGAAACGTTAAACTCTGAAATTTATGAGGTTTTTAAGCAAGTCAAGATTAATATTCCCATTTTTTATGCTATCAAATAGATTCCTTCATATGCTAAATTTTTAAAGGATTTGTGCATAGTGAAGAGAAGATTAAATGCCAAGGAAAGAGTCTTTTTAACGAAACAGGTAAATTCTATCCTACAATTTAAGACACCACCCAAGTATAAAGATCCAGGGAGTCCCACGATTTCATGTATCATTGGTAATCATCGAATTGAGCAAGATTGCTTGACTTGGGGGCTAGTGTCAATTTCTTACCATATACAGTTTATCAGCAACTAGATTTGGGAAGCTCAAACCCATGAAAATTACTCTTCAGTTATCTAATAGATCTGTCAAAGTCCCTAAAGGGGTGGTGGAAGACGTTTTAGTCCAAGCAGACCAGTTCTACTTCCCAGTGGACTTTGTGGTGTTAGAAACTCAATTTGTTGTTAGTCCTAGTACTCATATACCAGTTATATTTGGAAGACCGTTTCTTGCAACTTTCAATGCATTAATTAATTGTAGAAATGGTCTCATGAAACTATATTTTGGAAATATAACTGTTAAAATGAACATTTTTAATGTGAAACAACCAATTGAGTACGATGACATAAGGGATATTGATTTTATTGATACTCTAATTGAAAGACATATTGATGAAAATCCACTAGAAATGTCCATTTGTTGTGAATTAATAGGAATAATTAAATTTGAAGATGATGAAGAATGTGATGAAATCACCCAACATAGGATGGGATAAATACTGACAGCGGGCCACTAGCTCCCATCTTTTGAGCCAATAGAGCCTTTGATTTCTAAGTTTGAGCCAGCATCACTGAAAGCACCAAAACTGAGCGGAAGCCTTTACCAAAATTTTTAAAATATGCATTCTTAGGTGAGGAAGAAACATATCCAATTGTGATTTCATCTACCCTCACTATAGATCAGGAGAGTCAATTGTTAAAGGTGCTTACTAAACATAAGCATGCCATTGGTTGGTCTATAGCTAATTTTCGAGGCATCAATCCCCTGGTTGGCACACATCGAATTTATCTTGAAGAAAATGTAAAACCAATGAAACAATTGTAATGAAGATTGAATCCCCATATGAAGGAGATAGTGAAAGGAGAAGTGTTGAAATTGCTTGATACTGGAATCATTTATCCTATCTCTGATTCAAAATGGGTTAATCCAACATAAGTTGTCCCTAAAAAATCTGGAGTTACTGTCATAAAAAATGAAAAAAATAAAACGGTGCCAACTAGAATTCATACTAGATGGTGTATGTGCATTGATTATCAAAAATTAAATGCAGTAACTAGGAAGGACCATTTTCCACTCCCATTCCTTGATCAAGTTGTGAAAAGAGCGGCATGGAAGGCTTTTTATTATTTCCTCGATGCATATTCAGGATATAATCAGATAGAGATAGCCCTTGATGATCAAGTGAAGACCATGTTCACTGGTCCCTTTGATACGTTTGCATACAAACGAATGCCATTTAGACTATATAATACTAAGACCACATTTGAAATATATATGATGAGCATATTTAGTGACATGGTTGGGCAATTTTTTGAGATTTTCATGGATAATTTCTCAGTCTATGGATATATCTTCGAGATGTGTTTAAAGCACCTAGAAAAAATTTTGGATCGGTCTGAAGAAAATAATCTTGTTTTGAATTGGAAAAAATGTCAATCCATGGTCACTTAGGGTATAATATTGGGACATGTCTCTTCTGAAGGAATTAAAGTGGATAAAGATAAAATTAAATTAATAAAAAATCTTCCGATCCCAAAAATAATCAGAGACATTTGTTAATTTTTAGGACATGCAAGATTTTACAGGCATTTTATTCAATCTTTTAACAGAATTGCATGACCCCTTTGTCATTTGTTATCGCATGATGTTCCTTTTGAGTGGACACCGGAGTGTCAAAATGCTTTTGATAAGCTTAAAGAATCTTTGACCACTGCACCCACCATGCAAACACCTGATTGGTCACTACCTTTTGAACTCATGTGCGACGCTAGTGATGATGCGGTTAGGGCCATACTAGGCCAACGAAAAGATAGGAGACCCCATGTCTTATAATATGCAAGCAAGACCCTTACTATGCACAAATCAATTACACCACTACTGAAAAGGAGTTTCTTGCTATAGTTTTTGCACTTGAGAAGTTTAGATCATATTTGATAAGCTCACTTGTTATAGTCTATACTGATCATCTAACTTTGAAGTACTTATTAACCAAAAAAGATGCAAAATCTCGACTGATCAGATGGATCCTTCTTCTCTAAGAATTTCGTTTGAAAATTCGAGACAAGAAGGGAGCAGAAAATATTATAGCTGATCATTTATCTAAATTTACTCCTGATGACCAATTGAAGGATGATCGCCTCACAAATGAGTATTTTCCTGATGAACACTTGCTCCTTCTGAATTCTTCTAAGCCAAGTTAGTCGCCCTAGTATGCAGATATTGTAAATTATTTGACAACAGATAAAATTTTGGATAATTGGCACTAGACAAATAGGCAAACATTTTTTCAAAATGTGATAACATACTTTTGGGAGGAGCCATACTCGTTTAAGTATTGTTCGGATTAGATTGTTCATCGTTGTATTCCTGATGATGAAATTCATAATGTCATTGCCTATTGTCACTCATCTGAATGTGGTGGTCACTTTTCTTCAAAAAACTACTGCAAAGATTTTACAATGTGAATTTTATTCGCCCACCATGTTCCGAGACGTTCACATATATTGCACTACTTGTGATCGATGTCAAAGATTAAGAAGCCTCACTAGAAAAAACATGATGACACTATCCTCTATTCTTATCTTAGAAATTTTTTATTATCGAGGGATTGATTTTATGGGATCTTTTTCTAATTTTTTTAGATACAAGTATATTTTGTTGGCAGTAGACTATGTGTCCAAATGGGTTGAGGCCATCGCTATGTGTAACAATGATCACCGAATGGTGATAAAATTTCTTTAAAAAAAATATTTTATCTCGGTTTGGTATGCCATGTGCAATCATTAATAATCAGGGCAAACATTTTTGTAACAAACCGTTCACAACTCTAATAAGCAAATATGGCATTGTAATAAAATAGCCACCCCTTACCATCCCCAAACCAATAGACAAGCAGAATTGGCCAATAAAGAGATAAAACAGATTTTAGAAAAGACTATAACCCCAACAAAAAAGATTAGTCTTTAAAGCTTATTGATACATTATGGGCATATCGAACAGCTTATAAGACAATTTTGCGAATGTCGCTATACAGGGCTAGTCTACAAAAGCCATGCCTTTTCCCAGTTGAAATGAAACATAAAGCCTATTGGGCTATCGAACAATTTAATAAAAATATTGATGATATCGAGATTCATAGGAAGTTGCAATTGTATGAGCTTGAAGAGCTTAAAAACGATACTTTTAAAAATGCTAAAATTACTAAATCTAAAATAAAAAATTTGCATAACAAACAGATAACTCGAAAGACATTTCATATTGGACAGAAAATTTTATTGTACAACTCACGCTTGCATTTGTTCCCAGGGAAACTAAAATCATGATGGACAGAACCTTATACCATAATTTCCATTTAGAGCATGGTGCTATAGAAATTAAAAATCCAGAGGATGGTAACCATTTTAAAGTCAATGGGCACTAGATAAAACCTTTCTTCAAGCCCTTCAACTATAATAGGGAATCTATCAATTTGGAAGATCCTCCACTTTTAGAATAAAAATAAAAAAATAAATGAAAAAATTAGTTTATTATTTTTCTTTTGGTACAGTTTTTGTTTCTTAATGATCATTTTTATAGGAAGACATATCAAATTCATGCATTTTAGTTGATATTTGTGGGACACTCTATGCTGCTCCATTGGGCAATATTAAAAGAAAACACAACCTGTATTTCTCAACTTTTTACACTTTTTTGCATTCAGTTATGGGTTTGATGATACTTAAAGTGCATAGGTGTATTTCTTTCTTCTCAATCTTTTTTTTCTTTTTTATATGACAAAAAAAAAAAAGAATTGCTTCAAAATTGAGAAAAAAAAAAGCAATTGTTAAAAGAAAAACTTTTTTAAAAAAATCACGGGTAATTTTATAAATTATATCTTGAAAACTATTTTATTATTAACAGGATTTGAACATTAATCTTTTACATTTTATAATTAAGTCATCTGATAATATCATTTTGAAAATACTTAATGCACATAAATTTCATCTTTACGTATTTTGTCAATATATCATGTATCATATTAATATAATGGAGACTTAATACCCATGTGAGTCTTTGAGCCATTCTTCAATTGAGAGGGTATTTGATATTCAATTCAATGGACATTATCGATACCATAAAAATTGATAATTTTATTTTATTCTTGGCAAATAATTATTAGTAAATAAGAATTACTAAATTTATACAAATGGGTTATTGCTATTCACTATGAGGATGACTTTAACGGCACATTTTAAAACTTTAGAAGCCTAAGCCTGAGCCTATTTTATTTTTTATTCAATTACCATTTAAAACTAATTTGAGTTTATCATGTGCAGACTTTAAGTTTACAATTATGTTTTCTTTGGTTTACCCATGTTTAAAAATTGATCTAAACATGCAAAACACTTATCCTACCCAAATACTTTATGATATAAAAACAATTGAGAGAGTTAGATAAGAAAGATAAAAAAATAATAATAAAGAAGAAGAAGAAAAATGAGGATTAACTTAAATTTTTTTATTCTGTATTCCTCAAAAGAACAAAAAAAGATTCCACAAAATTTAAAAAAAAAAAATTGATTGTGAAATTATATTTCTCCTTTCCTGTATTCTTCTTGATGAAAATAATAATAATAATAACAACAAACACACAGAAAAAAAAAAAGAAGGGGAGAAATGCTGAAATTGATATTAAATTTTTTTGTATTCATTTATTTATTTTTGATGTGATTTTGAAAAAAAAAAAAAAGGGGGTGATGTTTATATTAGAAAGAGAGGATAAATTTTTGTTATCTAAGACATTTTTTTAAAAATCCTCATCGGTTTTTTATAACTACAAACCCTCAACCCCATTACAACCAGCAAAGACCTAAAAGATCATGGTGAACATAACCCATAAGTATAAATTAAGGTTATTCTTATTTACATGATCAAATCTCCTCTAAATTGTGTGCTTCAATATAAGAGTTGTATGATTTAATTATTCAATCACACTTAAGCAATTCTTAAGTGCAGCCTATGAGTTCTATTTTCTTCATGAGTGTATACCGATTAAGATTTTAAAGTCAATACTACAAAGGTGAAACATATATATATTTGCTCTTAATGGTCAAGGTGAAATAAACACATACACATTTGAACTTTCTTAATGATAGATTTAAAACGACTAAATTTATAATCTTTAATATTTATATTCATCATATTAATCCTTTTTATATTAGAATAATTGACATATATTTTAAGATATTCATGAATGTTTGTGGGTATTATCGCTGGAAGCCCTCGTGAGACTCAACTCATCCACTAAGGCCGCCTAAGGATTTAAATATTTGTTACATCCGTTAAATATAACCGTGATACCTATGAAAATGGTATATTATATACAGTGTTCATTTGTTTTGTTTTCTCCACATCGCTAAGGGACTAGCAATAAATGGGGTGGGGGTGGACCTTCCATCGGTCTACAATGTTATCCTCGGACGCCCCTATTTGACAACTTTTAGGGCAGTGATTTCGATCCAACATTTAAAATAAAGTTCCCCACTCCGTACGGTGTAGGAGAGATCCTTGGCAATTAAATGATCAGGCGGACATGTTACTTATCCCAAATCACTCAGACACCCCCGATCAACCAATAGAAGACCTCAACTTTCGCGACGAGACCATCTTATTACAAGCGCAGTTTGGAGAATCAATAGATCAAATTACTTTGGATCCCAATGATCTTGAAAAATCTGTTCAAGTAGGAAATTTTCTACAAGAACCTCTCCGAAGCCAACTTATTAGTTTTCTCCAACGGAATTTTGATGTTTTTTCATGAACACCTAGTGACATACCAAAAATACCAACTGGACTAATGGTCCATAAGTTGGGCCTAGAATACGGTCATAAACTTTTTCAACAAAAATGAATGAATTATTTGATTGAGAAACTAGTTGGTAACCACAAGGAGTTGAAAAAACTGCTCGATGCTAGATTCATCGGAGAGATCAAATATCCAGACTGGTTATCTATCGTGGTCATGATCAAGAAAAGTAATGGAAAGTTGAGGATATGCGTTGACTTTACCGATGTCAACAAAGCATGTCCTAAAAATAGCTTTCCATTACCAAGGATTGATCTGCTCGTAAACTCAACGTCTAGACATGAATTGTTGATATTCATGGACGTATATTTGAGTTACAATCAGATTCGGATGAGTATAGAAAACGAGGAACACGTGTCATTCATGATCGACCGAAAGACATACTGTTATAAAGTTATACCTTTTAGACTAAAGAATGTCGGTGCCACCTATTAACGACTTGTTAACAAGATGGAAGTATATATGAATAATATGCTCATCAAAAGTAGAGCGACCGATGACCATATTCACGATCTGGACAAAGCATTCAATATCCTTCAAACAAACCAAATGAAGCTCAATCCGACAAAATATACGTTCGGAGTGACATCGAAAAAGTTTTTGGGTTTCATCGTCTCACATCGAGTGATTGAAGCAAACCCTGAAAAAATCAAGGTTATCCTCGACACGAACTTACCTTAGACTATAAAACAAGTCTAGAAACTCATCGGGAGACTCGTAGTGCTCTCCCATTTCTTGACCAAATCAGTAGAGAAGTACTTATCCTTTTTCAAAGCCTTGAGGGGAATGAAGACTACCAGCTTCCGGTGGACGACCGACTATGGAATTGTGTTTTGAGAACTCAAGGAATATCTCTCGAACCCACCACTTCTTACTTTCCTCAAGAAGGCAAGGAGCTATATTTATACCTTATAATATCTGACACTGCTCTGAGCTCGATCTTGATTCGACAACAGGCCGACGGGTAGCGGCTTGTATATTATGTCAGTAAGATCTTGATTGACCTAAAGACTTGATGTTCTCATGCTGAAAGGATGGCTCTGGCTCTTGTATGTTCTGCTCATAAATTTCGTCCTTATTTTCAGGCACACAAAATTAACGTTCTAACATACAAGTTACTAAAAGGAATCTTGTAAAAGCCGAACATGTCAGGACAACTGGTCAAGTTGGCCATTGAGTTAGGCGAGTTCAATGTAGAATTCCGACCAATGACAGGCTTAAAAGGTCAGGCCCTGATAGACTTTATTGTTGAAACGATGACCCCAACTCTGAAAGCCCTTGACCTCGATGAGACCGTTAGTCATCAAAGGACTCCTACATGGATCTTACACGAGAATGGTTCTTCAATACAAAGAGGTTGTGGGGCCGGCGTGGTCCTGAGAACTACCGATGGGTCAAAAATAAAGTATTCAATGACCCTCGAATTTTTCGCGATCAATAATGCTGCAGTGTATGAGGCATTGCTTGCCGGATTTAGATTGGTCAAAGAATGCTTAGCCAAGAACCTGATCGTTCATAGCAACTCGGAATTGGTTGTCAATCAAGTCCTAGGAAAATTTAAGGCCTCCAACCTGCAACTTTTCAAGTATCTCTTAAAAGTCCGAGGCTTGATTTCATAATTTGATAGTGTGGAAATGATCCATATCCCAAGAGAAGAGAATGGAAAAGCAGACCAATTGGCAAGGACAGCAGTGATCGGGGATCATGTGCATGAAATCCTCAAAATTTCCAACATAGACAACCTGGAGCCAGAGATAATGTAGATTGCCGATGCCGACAGCTGGATGACTCCCTACATGAGATACTTGTCCGATGGCACATTACTAGAGAACTCGGATGAGGCCAAATGCATAAAAAGACAGCCAAGCTGGTATATCATTATGGATGAAAAATTATACAAATGTGGGTACTCTGTTCCATACCTACAATGTTTCACATCAGAAGAGACTGACTACGCGTCCAAACAAGTACACCTCGATATTCGTGTGTCTCATATTGGGAGTAAGAACCTTACTTTCAAACTCATGCGACACGTTTACTACTGGACTACTATAAAGCACGACACTATAGACTTTGTATAGAAATGTAAGAATTGCAAGATCCATGGGAACCTTACCCATCAACTACATATAGAGCTCCGAGCCCTACAATCGCTTTGGTCGTTCGTCCAATGGGGGCTTAGTATCCTCGAACCCCTTCTAATTGCATCCGAACAAAGGAAGTTCGTGGTCGTCGGGATCGCCTATTTTACAAAGTAGGTCGAGGCAATTCCATTGGCTCGGATCGTTGAGCAGAATACAACAGAGTTCGTCCATTAGAGCATTGCATGTAGATTTGGCATTCCAGTAGTTATAGAAACTGACAATGAGACTCAATTCACTAGCAAACAGTTCACAAAATATTGTACTAACTTGAGGATAAAGTTGGTTTATACCTCCATTGCCTACCCACAAACCAACGAATAAGTAGATGTTACCAACCGTATACTACTGTATGGTTTGAAAACGAAGCTTGAAAGTGTTGGGGGGCTCTTGGGTGGATGAGCTACCATCCATGTTATGGCTGTACAGGATGACGCCCAGAGAGTCAACCCGTCAGACACCCTTTAGCATATACTATGGAATCGAAACTAATATACAAATAGAGGTCGGACTGGCCAATCTCCGGATCAAATGTTTTGATGCACTCAATAATTTTGAAAGGCTCCAGAAAAACCGTGATCTACTTAAAAAGACTCGAAACGTGGCACGATTAGGGACAGCAGCTTATCAACAACGGATTGTAAAA
Source organism: Nepenthes gracilis (assembly GCA_033239525.1). Lineage (NCBI taxonomy): Eukaryota > Viridiplantae > Streptophyta > Magnoliopsida > Caryophyllales > Nepenthaceae > Nepenthes > Nepenthes gracilis. The sequence goes on from BSYO01000012.1 coordinate 14,903,755, forward strand.
TATTATAACAAGAAGGTGAGAATGCGCCAGTTTGAAGTGGGAGATTTAGTACTACGAAGTATTGAAGCTATCGACAAGAATGCCAATCGAAACAAGCTTTCCCCTAATTGAGAGGGGCCTTTCTTGGTATCGACCATTCTTTAAAAAGGGGCATACAAGTTACGTACCAAAATGATAAACTTGTCCCTTGGATATAGAATACCTCTCACCTCAAAAAGTATTATTAATAAATATACGTGTAGCCAGGTAAGGTTAGTTTGCGTCATTTGGAGTGCATGTAAAATATGTTATATTTTATAAATAAAATAATTATTTATTGTTATTGTGAATGTTTATTTATCATTTCATAAAATTGTATGACCTAAACTGCCCCTAAATCTGATAAAATCCAGTCACCTGCCCCTCGGACCACCACTTAGTGGTCAATAAAACTTGATCATATTATTGAGCGGCCCAAACGAGATCAAATTATAAAACTTGATTATGGAACCAAGCGGCGCTCATAAGGCTAAGGCTAAGGCTAAGGCTAAGGCTAAAAATTTAGGAGATTTCCTTAAAGCCTAATTGGAAAGACCTCCAATTAAAAAAATAGTATCATTAGTTGACCATGGTCCAAAAAATTTAAGTCAAACACACAAGAGCTCTGATACCCTCCAGCATGTCCGAGCGATAGAAACCACCTGTGGACAACGTTCTAAGTCATCTCAAAAGCCCAATATTTAAATCTATAATATTCGGCCAGCTTTTATATATATATATATAACAGAGAGAGAGAGAGAGAGAAATTGGCACAGTTGTAAAAAATTCCTTTGATTCCTTTACAAAAATATTATTAGTACAAAAATAATAAAATAAAATAACATAAATTTATTCTAGAGGAGGATCATCGTGAGGCTGTGAAGTCTCCGACAAAGGCTCCCAAAACTCCACATCGTCTCTGGAACAATACAACATATCTGTTCTATATCGAGCGTTGGCATTCCTAGGATGGAATATAGAAATGGGAATGTCAGGAGCCACCATCTTGATGATGTGTTGGGAGAGACTGATACCGTCCCAATACTTATGATCCATCACCTGCCTGATATATTTCGAACAGATGGATATTCGAAACTCACTCTCTAGCCTCAAATACTGGTCACGAAAGATAGCATACTTCTACCTCGTCTCGGACAACTCGCATTCGAGACGGAAAACACGCTCCTCTAAGGCCAAGAACTTTCTTTCTCAATGTAACCGTGAGATAGGTGGTTGGTAGTGAAGACGAGATGATGAGCTAATTCTTGAAGTTATAAGAAAAGAACAAGTTAGAAACAGTAAAGAAAACAATAAACGAATTGAGGAGAGGTTCGTCCAATACCTCAGAGAAAGAAGAGCTCTCTATGGGAGAATCACTTACGGGAACCTCTAAAATCTCCTGGACCTCTGACTCCGAAGGCTCTGCAGCGGCCACTTCAACCGCTTTATTGACTCCTCAAACAAAAGCATCCCCCTGGGCCTCAAATGTTGGGGGCTCCAAACCAAATGTTCCGACTGCTACCTCAAAAGTTGCTTCCGCCTCGACCTCGAACGTGGAAGCTCCAGACAAGGCACGCCTACCACCTCGACTCATCCTTCGGCCTCGTCTTCATCTCTGGGCCTCGGCGCTGGGGGCTTAGAAGAAAGTACCTCGACAATCTCGACATGAAGTTCCAGGATGACCACATCTCGAATGTTGGCCTCCGAAAACTCAACTTGAGGCACCTCCTCAGCCTCCCAAAATTAAGTCTTACTGATCCAAGAAGCACCCTCGACAAAACCGATAAGAACATCAGGTAGGTGCTCCTTAGTCAGGGATAGCAGAAGGGTCGACACCCCATATGAAGCAAGGGTTGGAGTAGAAATAGGAACATCTTCGACTCCAACCTCAGTAGCAGACTCCAAAGACTCACAACCTTCATCTGGTCCAACTGCCCTAGACGTTTGGGCCAAGAAAGAAGTAGGAGTTGGGTCTATCATCACCGATGGCCTCTTTCTACTTACAAGCTGGTCAATGGTGGCTTCATCGTCAAAGGAGGACCCGGCTAAGGCCTCTTTACGCTGGAGCACTTGGGCCGATGACTCGCTTATTTGAAGGAGCCTCTGTTTTCTCTTCAACTTTCTCTTATGAACCAAGGGTTCAGAAGGCACATCCGACCCCTCCAATACAGGCTCCTATTTGGCCTGAGCTAGAAAGTCAGCCAGCAGCCATCAATTCTTTTTATTCTTATTGAAAGAGCTAACTTTTTCCTTAATGAGATCTGTCAACGCCTTAGCTGACTCATTCTCGTACTCTAATACCTCGGTATTAAAAAATGCAGAGACTTGGCAATACTTATTGGAGAGCTCCCATCCAGAAAGAGTTGCCAAGTAGAAGAACCGATCTTTCCATCTCTTAGTTAAATTAGGATTTCACCCACTCAACATGAACTCGAGACAAGAAGAGACTAAAATTCAATCTACTCTATGGGAAAATCGAAAAATAACTTTTATGGTCTTGGTGTCCAACACCAGGTCATGAATACAAGCAAAAATATATAGAGATACTAAATATCTAACAGCATTAGGTTACAGTTTTCAATCGAAATATGGAGAGCTGTCATTATTTTGTACAATTCCGGCTCCATTGGATATCGGAGGCCTACTTTGAGATAAATCTTATAGACAGTAATATATCCCTTCGGTGGAGAGCAAGCTATACCACCTATTCCAGGTAAGCGGTACAACAAAGAGCTCGAAATCTTATACCTAGCATGAAGGTAGTCAATGTTGACCGATATGAGAATTGGCTGAATGTCATTAACATTAGGAGCCATTAGAGAAGATGAAGGGTTTTAGAAAGGAGGAAGAAGAATACGAAAGGCTTTCGAAGAGAGCAAGGAACTAAAGGCTTTCAAAAAATGAGGGAATGAATGATTTCAAACTATTTGAAACAAAGGCTTTGAGTCAAAATGACACTATAGGAGGAAAATTCAAAAAGACGCACCTCATTATGATGGTGATATGTGTCAACACTCTATAGGCTATACAGTATGTCAATCGTCCGAAATTAGTAATGATGACTTATACAATTTCGAAAATGACACGGGACTCGAAAAAAACTCGCATTTAATGCTGCTGCTAGCGACACAAATGAAGTCCGTCGGATTAAGAGCCCTCATCTGAGGGAGCTCGTTGGACTAAGGGTTCTTGTCCAGCTAGCCAACGAAATCCTTCGGATTAAAAGCATGGGTTTGGGCAACAAACTATCCTCAGACATCATACCGGAAGACTAAATTTCAAGCCTCCCGACATGATGGCTAGTGATGGGTATAATTGCCAATGGCCTAAGAAGAAATTCCGTCAAAGGATTTGGGCAATAATAAAATAGATGTCCAGTCGGTTCATATAGCCTAAAATTGGTGAACGAGCCCGTTGGTCCTATCTGAGCAATTTATCTTTTAAATGAAGATGAAACCAACCCTAACCGACCGAAATAGACAACTCCCATCTCTTATCTGGTTCAACAAATTTCGTTGCCAGTTAGGAACCGCCGGCCGAACAACATCTTCTCATCTATCTGGATCGTTTCTTAAGCGATTAGTAGGAAAAGTCAATTGCTCCTTATTTCTATATAAACTCCTCCTTTCCAACAAAAGAAAAGGACGATGGGTATAATTGCCAATGGCTAGTGATGGGTATAATTGCCAACTATTCTCAGACATCATCCTAGGAAGACTAAATTTCAAGCCTCCCAACATGAGGGCTAGTGATGGGTATAATTGCCAATGGCCTAAGAAGAAATTCCGTCAAAGGATTTGGGCCATAATAAAATAGATATCCAGTCGGTTCATATGGCCTAAAATTGGTGAACGAGCTCGTTGGTCCTATCTGAGCAATTTATCTTTTAAATGAAGATGAAACCAACCCTAATCGACCGAAATAGACAACTCCCATCTCTTATCTGGTTCAACAGATTTCGTTGCCAGTTAGGAACCGCCGGCCGAACAGCATCTTCTCATCTATCTGGATCGTTTCTTAAACGATTAGTAGGAAAAGTCAATTGCTCATTATTTCTATATAAACTCCTCCTTTCCAACAAAAGAAAAGGACAATGCTCAAACAAAGAAAAACCAACAAAAAGACAATATTAAAACACTTCAAGTGCGCACTCTCTTTCTTTCTCCCATTAAGATACTTTCCACTAAGCGTACATAATAAAGCTATTTTCATAAATATTCTTACTTTATATCCTCACTTTTCTCAAAGAAAGATACTGACTTGAATGTCCAAGAATATATCGGGGGGTGAGTTCATCTAATCATTTGACCGTACATTTGTTGCGTTGTATAAGATTAAGATTAAAAGCGTACAGAGATCGGACCCGCGTCAAACCGATCGGAGAGTTCTTGACTCCCTAATCCGTATAATAATTCGAATCCGAGGATGCATTATGACTCAATTTCCATGATTTAAATATGTGATCTTTAAATCATAACAAAATAACATGGCAATTGCGACAATACGCTCTAAGAAAAAACATATGAATTAAGCACATACTATAAAGGCAAAACAATGAAGTTTTGCTTAAAAAGCGGCAACAAGTATTTATTACAGTCATTGACGTGAAATAAAGCAACCCCACAACCACCTATAAAGAACGCATGGTTATGATTCAAATTGAACGATCCAATTTAATCAGAGAACTTGTAGAAAGATTACTACCTTGCTCAACCATGCTCAAAATTGAGCATTGTAAACCCTGTTCTATTTTCTTACAGCTTAAGGAGGATTCTCTTAATGAGAGTGTCAGAACAACCGAGGCAAAATATTCAAAAAAGGGCGATGGATACAAATATTTATGATCATAACTCTCAGATCCCTAGAACAAGGCAATTTATTTATAGCTAAGTTGATCATATGTGCGACACCCTCCTGTTTTTCTTTGATTAAGTAAAAAGATCACTGCCTTGCTCATAACCGAGCATTGTAAAAACCGAATTCTATTTTCTTATTGTTTAAGGAGAATTATCTTAATGGAAGTGTTAGAACAACCGAGATAAAATATTCTACAAAAAGGGCAATCAATGCAAATATATTTATGATCATAATATACCCCTCAGATCTCTAGAACAAGGCAGTTTATTTATAGGTAAGTTGATGTCCATATGAACTGTAGATAAAAGGCATTTGCATTACTTACTAATCAAACACAACTCTTGGGAAAAGAGGGACAAAGAAAGCAAGCTCAAGCATACTCATCAACTAAAGCTCCTTAGTTCTTACCTTTTAACTGGCTATATGCTGACCAAAATGAGAAACCAAATGAAATCTACAAACACTGCTTTACATCTTTCCAACAAACACATTCAACATTAAGGGCACTGCCTCACGTTTGAGAGAGAGAAAGATAGAGATGCAAACGACTTACCTCTCCTTCGGCCCACAATTTAAACATTCAGTTCTCTACCGAAGATCCAGCTGAATGGAAGGGGCGATGATTGCTTCACTCGTCCTTGAGCTCTCTCCTCTAACTTCCTTATCCTCGGAGCCAATTTACAGACGAAATCTTGCGCTCTGCGTCCCTCACCAGAAAGCCCAGTCATCTTCTCGACATTCCAACGTTGCACCAAAAATTCAAGAATATCTGCATAGTCCTTGGCCGTATATACTCCAATTCGTTGGGCTACAGTGGAGTAGTGTTCAAAAAGATTGTCATCCTTCCCGTCATACATCAAGTGGGCTGGCATTGACACTTTCTTCCTCATCATGTCAGCCAAACATAAGATTGTGCCGTCTGGGTCAATCTCGAACAGCTTCTCCACAATCTTCATGTAGGCAGTTTCATGGCGCTTCTCGTCTGCTGCAATGGTGCCACAAATCTGTGCCAGCTTAATGTCTCCATGCTCCTTAGCGAGTCGGGCAGTGTTCCCATGAGAGATGAAGGTTGCCCTTTCTTGGAAGGAAGTATATATGTAACCAAGATACGGATTATTTTCTGTCCCCGGATCCTATAATAACAAACAACCCAGGAATTACAAGCGAAAGAAACCCACCTTTCCAAAAGTCACACATAGCAATGTAACATTACTCAACTCGAGAAAAGTAAAAATAATCAGATAGATTAAAATTTGTCCAAACAGATGGCCAATACAAATCCCAGCCAGAAAAGGTGCAAGTGACAATGGAGGGGAAGCCTATCACTCAAAAAAGACAAAAAGTGGAGGAGAAAAAGAGAACAATAAAGGATCTCAAATGAAGCTATAAATGATTTTGCGTGCCTAAATTTATCCAGTATATGGCCTTTGCAAGTGAGGTTATGCACACGGAATTTGGCCCAAACCCATGAAATTAGAGCTGAGATTCTTCGTTACCAAAAAGGTCAGTAGTGAAAGAAAGGAGTGACACCTAGTTGTGAGTCTGAGTTTAACCATCAACCCAGACACCAGCTCAGAATATCTTTTAAATTCCAGTCAATTACTATGAAGCCTCAGGACGGCCAAGCCACTGTTTCTACTCATGAAGAACTCACATACAGAGTAAGAGTGAATTTTTATGAGCAGCAAATATCAAACTAATGGTTCAGATGAAAGTCTTACCATCCCTGATCCAATTAGATATTGAATTGTCTTCTCTATTTGCTTCATGTCAACTCGTCCAGAGAGATAAAGATACTTGTTCAAGAGATCACCATGCCTGTTTTCTTCAGCAGTCCATGCCCTGGTCCAGATAGCCCAAGCAGTAAGGCTTGCACCTGTCTCGTCTCGAACTCCATCAAGGGTGTTGAGCATTGTCTGGTATGTGGGAAGGGCTTCCTCTGTGATCATATCTCCAACCAACACAACGAAGTAGTCGTCAGGAATTTCTTTGGTTCTTTCCCTCAGCTCCTTGACTTGCTCGTGAAAACCCTCCGATGCAGGATCAGGTAGAAAATCTTGTGGTTGCCAAGATGTCTCCACTGGCTTAAGGAGCACCAAGAGATTTTGCTCAGCCCATGCCTCCAAAGATTTGAAGATCTCAAGCTTTTGCGGTGGCATGGAATGCATCTTTTGAACCTGTATTTCTCGTGGAGGCATGTAAGGCTTTCTATCTTTTCCAATCTCTCTGCATTAAGGTTCAAGCATTTTATCAGAATTGAACAAACAAATTTATGGAAAATGGAAAGCCACCAAGAATGGAAAGATTGCAGCGAGTACAGGAAATTCAGAAATACTAAAGACAATCTAGTGTGCACAAAAAGATTAAGCTGCCAGCATAAACTAAATGTCAACTTGAAAAAGCAAGGTGAGAGAAAGAAATTATGACTACAAGATAAGAAATTGTGGTTTAGTGTACAAGCAATCTACAATGGGATCTATGGAGGGTCGCATGCACACATTATTACTCATATCATTGCAAAGAAGATGTTTACATAATTTAAGCATGTAACGTATATAACCATTGTGCCAAGGTTAGAGGCATCACAAAAAAGAGAAAGCAAATTTTAGAAGCAAAATTTTCAAGAAGTGCTGAAATAACAAAGAGAAAAAGAAATAAGAAAAACAGCTACACACATAAATTGCGAATGCTTAGAGAAGTAACTTTCATAGGAAAAAAAAACATGAGGAAATTGTTAGATTTTGAATTATTCCCTTATGAATCCCACATTCATTAATACATCATCCAGTAACACACCAGATATTGCATGAGACTTAGCTTGAGTAGAGAAAATTTCTGAGTGGCGTATGATGGGCACTTAGAGAGAGCACGTGCATTGTTTGCCCAAAAAGAGCAGTGTTTGATTCGCGCCTGAGAGGCACACAGGGGTGATTTGTCCAGAAATGTAGTGTCCGATGAACGCTTGACGGGTATTTGTGCACCGTTGATCAACTAAGATAGTGCCTAAAGAGCGCCAATGTACCGACACTGCTATAAATCGTCATGGCGCGATTTTAGGGCATTCAATATGGTACTTTTAAGTTCTTGAGTGTCGACACAGTGAGAAAAAGAAGAGGAGAAGAGAGAAAAAAGAAAATAACGAAGATTTACTCATCTATTAGAGTTTCGAATCGTATTCCATTATCCACAGATCTTGGGCACGTCATTCGTATTGTTATGAAAAATATTTTACTGATCATTTATTTCTTGTTTACTATTGTGTTCTTTATTATTCGAGTCTATCATATTACAATATGTTATATCCTTATATTTAGTGAAAGTTTTTATAATCCAAACTTCCCACATAGTGAATATTTTTTAAACTCATTTATAAAGGGATTTTCCATTCAAAATATTGTGCCTTATTATCTGTAATTGTTATTTTGCACAGTGTGGTGTATTATCGCATCATGTACAAGTGGGTGCAAATAAAGGGTTCAGAAACGATCATCATAGAAATTAGTTCTCGACCTTGTGTGCAAAGCTTTGACGTTCAAAATAGAAATTTAGGAAAAAGCTGAGATGAGAAAAAGTTATTCACGTAGAAAATAACGGTGTCCCAGCCACAAAAAATATTAAAGAATTGGACATTCATTGTTTTTCTATAAACCAAAACGCAATGATTATTAAAATTCACCTACTTCATTTGATATCCAGACGCAATAAAAAAAAAAAACCGCACACACTTGAACAATTCATAGAACCTTCAACATAGACGAATTAGACAACATGAAAATGGCAGCATCCATGGGATAAGATCAACAAAGGGCAGAAAAAGAGAGAAAGAACAGGCAACATAAAACCGGCAGCAACAAATATCAATCACAAACGTGAGTTTCATAAAATTATGGGAAAACGAAAAAACTTGATCAAATAATCAAGGAAATAAGACATCGAAATTGTCTCACTGGGAAGTGACGTTAAATGTGGATGAAGCCATGAAAACTCGATGAGATCTGAGCTGATGTGATCGAGGAAGAGCAAAGGACGGAGAATTGTGAAATTTGAAGGTCGTGGGATGGAATTGCAGCGCCATGAATTTTTTCTCTCTTGGAACTTCTCGGTTTCTCAGATTTCAGAGAGACAGAGACGCGCCTTGAAGGAGAATTCGAGGCACCAGCCTGATGTAAACTGTCGACGGAAATAGATTGCTAACAAACGATGGCCAATTAAAGAACCGGGGGCATTCGGCCCACAGAAAGATAAACATCACCTTGGAAAAGGACATCCAGTTTGATGAATTTACTCTATTGCCATTCTGTGCCGCAATTCGATTCTTGTCATTAATTTCAAAATTATCAAAAATAAAATATTTACGTTACGTTTGATTGTTGAAATAGAATTAGGTGGGAATAGAATAATTATTTAGGGAATAGAAAAGGATAAAAATAAAGTTAGAATTGTTATTATTATATTTAGTTGTTGGAATAGAATAATGTGTGAATTAGTATTATTTGTTTGGTTTTAGAATAGAATAATGTGGGAATAGTAATAATAATAATAATGATGATGATAATAGTAATAATAATAATAATAATAATAATAATAATAATAATAAAATAATAAATAATAATAATAAATATAACAATAATAATAATAAAATCTTATAAATAATAATAATAATAATAATAATAATAATAAACAAATAAATAATAACACCTAATAATTAATAATAACAATAATAAATATAATAATAATAATAATAATAATAATAACAATATGTAATAAATAATAATAATAATAAATAATAATAATAATAAATATAATAATGTGTAATAATATAAAATAATAATAATATAAAATAATAATAATAATACAAAATAATAATAATAATAAAATAATAACAATATGTAATAATAATAATAATACCTAATAAATAATAATAATAATAATAATATCTAATAATAATAATAATGCCTAATAAATAATAATAATAATAATAATAAATAATAATAATAATAATACAAAATAATAATAATAATAAAATAAAATATATATATATGTGGGAATTGCATTTCCTACCTCATTACTAACCAAACGGAGGAATTGCAATTCCCGCGGGAATTACAATTCTTTTCCCCCCTAATTCTTGCAACTAAACAAGAGGTTAATGACAGTGCTTAAGCGGCTCGGGAGAAAAATGGGATCCTATCCCTTCTTTTAAATTATAAAATTAAAATTTAATGTTTAATATATTAAAAATAAAAAATATATTAAATATAATTATATTTTTATTTTTTTGTGATGGGATGGCTGAAAATGAACTGGCCCAACGCAAAAGCTCACGGATAAATTGAGAATCCGGAGGATAGTAGCCCATGGCCCTCTCCTGCAAAAGATCAGGACCAAACATTTGAACCGCCAACCCAAACGAGTTGACTTGAAGACATCTAGTTGGAAACTGACGACGAGGGTCGCCCCACAACGCCGCACATGAGGCCAGGACTTGCCTTAACTGTCCCAAACAACTCAGCATCCGAACATTGGCCTTGATCGCGATATCTCCTGAAATAGCAACTCCAACTCAGCGAATCTTTTCCAAAGAAAACTACCATATTCGCCGCCTCCGACATCGCTACGAAAAAGGAAGGAATCTTCTTGTTCGACCACAGTTACCATAATTAGCACCCGCGATCCCTGCGATAGCTCGCCAAATTCGCTCAGACAACCACAACCAGCCTTGATATCTAAGTAGTGTTGAGTTGGTTCAAGCACTATAAATACCCCCTAGCACTCACAAGTAGGGAACATGCACATTAACAAATACATGGAAGAATGACTCTCTGCCCAAAAAAAGCCTCCAAAAGAGACTCTCTCACAATTCTATCTCTCATTCTCAAGCTACTCCCTGTCCGAGTGTACCACCACATTAACTCCGTTCCACATCAAGTGCATCCTCCAAGACAGATGCCATCCCTACTCCTGTGCATCATCACGTGCATCTCTCTCCCGTGCATCTTTCTATCAATCTGGGAAAGATTATTGACTTGAGATCAAAAGATATATTGGAAAGCGAGTCCCAACAATCTTCTGACCTCTCGTTCTTTAGTTGTGATGTGTAGGATCCAAACTATCAGAAATAAAAACCGAACCCACTTTATCCGACCTTCCTAAAAAGACCGAGTGACTCCTTATTCTGCGCAAAAGCCTAGTTCTAAGAACGCATCATTGGTTCCATTTATAGTAACACAAACGAAAAGCCTAATTACTATCCACATCGAAGAAAACATGGTCAATACGAGAACTACAGCCAGCGCTTCAGCTAAAGACGTCGCCTCCTATGGCGATGACCCTTCCACGGCTAGTCGTGCAGAGGAGTGTCGACACCCATCAAGCAAGCACCCACTAACTAGATAAACAACATATCCCCAATGTTTCAGATCCTCTGCAAGCGTCAGGGCCCACAGAGGCTAGGGGCCCCTTCCTCCACTGCCCGCACTCTGACATTAAAATGAAAACGCCAGAGGAAGAAGCACTAGACCAGGTAGACCAGGCACTCGGACCACCTCGAAGCCCACGTGGATTTGACCGACGGGGCTCGATCAAGATTAGAAGGTTAGCTTGGTCATGGGACGCATGATGAAAGCCCAAAACAGCAAAATTATTGCCACTTCCGTGACGATTGGAGGCCCTTGGGCCAAGAGTGAGCATTTAGTAATGCCCAGACGACCATCCTGGCACCGCCCGCTGGATCACTCAGAGTTGAGGACCTCTTTCAATGCAAAAAGGGCTTAGGCCTCTCCTCGAATGGAGGAACAAGTAGAAAAAATAAGGCAGCACGTGTTCAAAGGAGATGCTGGCGGACACTCTATAGATTTGAGGAGATGGCCGTTCATGATGGAGATCTGAACACAATTGCTCCCTCACAAGTTTAAAACCACCGGTCCTAGAACCCTACGATGAGAGGATTAATCCGATGGACTATTTGGACCACTTTTGTACCTTGTTGAACTTCCACGGCTTAAGTGAGGCTACAATGTGCTTGTTCTTCTTGCTAACCCTTAAAGGGGACACCCGGATTAGTTTCTACCCATTGCAACCAAATTCATTCCGGACGTTCCAGGACCTCACTAACAGTTTTTTGTCACAATTTGTCTAAAATCGGAGGGAGGAGAAGCAATCCTAACACCTTGCCCGTATCAAACATAGGCCAAGCAAAAGTCTGAAGAGCTTCCTAGCCTGGTTCACCACCGAGGCTTGGCAGATACCCCGGCTCATCGACGAGGTGAAACTGAGCACCTTCATATTGACCTTGGAGCCAAGGGAGTTATTCAAGTACTTGGCTAACAAGGACTCCCAGACCTTTCGCAAGGTCGAAGCTATCCCCTGCGCTTATATGGTGGCCAAAGAGACCAATGAAGTGAAACGTCCAAAGCATGAGGACCACTTTTGCTAATGACCAATGAACGGAAGGAAGGGAAACGGAGACCACGCCAACCCCCAAAACCATAGGAAGTAGCCCAAAATGGAGTCAGGAGCCTAAAGGGAGTTTAGACCTTTGAACCTGACCCCCTAAACGACTCCCAAACCAATATTCTTATGCAGATTCGAGATGAAAAATTTCTAAAATGGTTGAAGCCAACCACAAACCTAGAGGGAGGAAATCAGACAAAATAATGCTACTACCATCGATCTTTGATTTACAGCAATGAGGACTACCGGACTCTGAAGAGGAAAATTTAAGACCTCGTCTACAGAGGCATCTCACCAAATTCTTTCGAAGCCCATAGCAAGCCCCGGTGGAGCAAGCGAAGAAGGTCAGGGCAACAGTAGGTGAGGAACCAAATCACAATCGGGATGGTCAACCTCATAGAGACCTAACCATCTAAGAACCACCTAGAACCGCCATAAGGTTGTAGGCGGCAATACGAAGCCGAGGTAGGAGTTAGAGATAATGTCATTAGTTTTAGTAACAACGATATGACACATAAAATGACTCTCCATTCTGACCCTCTAATTGTATTTGCACTCATTTCAGATGATATAATCGATTACCAACTGAAATGAATATTTATCAATAATGTAAATTCATGTGATTTGCTTTACCTTAATGTATATTTTAAGTTTGGGCTAAAAAAGAGCCAGTTGAGATCTACCGAAAGGCCCCTCTACGGATTGAACAATGAGCCAATATCCTTCTAAGGAATCATCCAATTGGTAGTTACTTTGGAAACATACCCCAGAACCACATCCCATACGCTCACGTTTTTGGTGGTCGACCTACCTTCAGTTTATTACACCATCCTGGGCTGGCTTTGCCTAACTATATTCAGGGCCGTAATGTCAATCCCACACCATCCAATGGAGTGCGGTGTCGGAGAAGTTTTAGGAGACCAAGTGACGGGCCAGACTTGCTACCTGTCCCAAGTCACTCAAGCCGCTCCGAACCGACCAACCGTTGACTACAGTCATAGAAACAAGGAAACTTTGCAACAAGTCCAATCCAGTGAGACAACGGATCGCATCCCTCTGGACCCTAACTATCCGGAGAGATGCATATAGATAGGGGAATCACTTGCCGGATCCTTGTGCGACCGATATCACCTTCCTTTGGCGGAATTCCAATGTCTTCAGATGGATCCCCGTTGATATGCTGGTGGATTTCGATTGAAGTAATGATTCAGCAGTTGAGCCTCGACCCTAATCACAAACCCATCAATTAGAAGCGGAGAAATCACTCATTGAAAAACTCACTGCCATCTCAAAAGAAGTGGAGAAGTTGCTCAACGCCAATTTCATCAGGAATGTTCAGTACCCGAATTGGCTCTCTAACGTGATCCTTATTAAAAAGAGTAACGAGAAGTGACGAATGTGCATTGACTTCACTAATATGAATAAGACCTACCCAAAGGATAGCTTCCCATTCCCCAGGACCAACTTACTGGTGGACTCTGCGTCCGAGTACGAACTACTAAACTGTATGGTGGCCTATTTGAGATACAACCAAATCTGAATAAGTCTCAAAGATAAAAATACATTTTCTTTATGACAGGCTAGGGGACGAACTATTATAAGATTATACCCTTCGACTTGAAGAATGCGAGCACCATGTATCAACGGCTCGTGAATAAAATATTCAAAGCACAAATTGGCCTGCTGTAGCCACATCAAAAGCAAAACCACCAACGGCCATATTCACGACATTAGCTAGGCCTTCAAAGTACTCTGAGCGCACCAAATGAAGTTAAACCTAACTAAATACGTTTTCAAAGTATCCTCTCAAAAATTCTTGGGTTTCATCGTTTCTCAATAGGAAATTGAGAAAAACCTCGAGAAGAAAAAGACAATCATGGATATGAGCCCATTGCAGACCGTAAAGAATATCTAGAGGCTCATCGGGGGACTTGTAGTGCTCTCTCGCTTCCTAAAAAAATTAGCAAAAAATTACCTCCCCTTCAAATCCTTGAGAGGGATAAAGATGAATAGTTTTCAATGGACAACCGACTACTAGGCCTCCTTCCAAGAGCTTATGGAGTATCTAACTAGTCCCCTTCTCTTTACGTCACTGAAAGAAAGCGAAGAGCTATTCCTATACCTGTCCATTTCGGAAATGGTGCTAAGCTCGATCTTGATTCAGCAACAATCGGACATACAACGACTAGTCTACTACATTAATAAGACTTTGGCCGGCGCTAAGACGCATTCCCCGCATGCTAAAAAGATCACACCGGTGCTCGTGTATTAAGCCAAGAAATTGCAGCCCTACTTTTAGGCACATAAAATTATTGTTTTAACTAATCAGCCCTTGAAAGAAATCCTATAGAAACCCGACATGTCCGGACAGTTAGTCAAATGAGCCATTAAATTTGGCAAGTTTAATGTAGAGTTTAAGCCGAGGCACACTATAAATGGTCAAGTTCTAGTGGTCTTTATTGTTAAAACCATGGCCCCGGTTTCAAGCTCCCATGGTCCCGACAAAGAGAAATATCATCTCTCTATTACTGGAATAAAATTGTATGCATCCGATCTGACCATCCTCAAAGCCAACGTCGTGGAAAATTTTGTACACCAAGTCACCGTTCATGTACATCCAATTGGACCATCCTTTAGAAAGGGTAGTTAGCACGGTAATTGATATAAAGTAAGATTAGATAATCTAAAGTAATTCCATCCTTTTTGAATCTCTCATATGATAGGTGTCTTATAAACTAGTCTATCTCATTTTTGGAGTTCATTTATAGATCATGATATTTAAATAGTTAAACTAATAGTTGAGTAAAATCTGAAATGTCATACCTTCATTTTCTAATTGTCATTTGCAAGTAACGAGTATTTCATTTTGGCCGTTGGATTATATCTTATTAGATTTAAAAATGAAAAAAATATTAAAACTAATTATATTTTTAATTTTATATAATATTAATATCTATTAGATGTTAAATTTAATATTTTAAATAAATAAATAAGTAATTATTTAGATAATATTATTTAATATTTAAATTTTAGGTGTTCCATTCTCAAATAGGAGTAGCATCCCCAAGTTTACATTTTTGGAGCATCCTTGGATGACATAATATTAACCTATTTATTTATTTTTATGCATTCATCAATACGAATTGATGAATAAGATGTTATGTTATTAAATATATTTTTTTCTAACATCACTTAATTATTGTGTGGAAGTATACATAATTTTTTTTTTCGATTGACCACTTTGTTAATTGATAATGTCTATTAACTCTAATCCTTAAAGACAAATGATATAAAGATAAATAATAATTAAGATCCAGGAAAAAAGTTAAAGAAGATAAAAGTTCATGCATATTTTATATGATTTATTCCTCTGATTCATATATTTATTTTAAGTATAAATGTGCGTATCTTTACTTATATGTATCTTACTGAATATTTGGCTTACTCTCTTACTATTTTTTCAACCCTTCAGATAGTGATCCCGAGTTAGTACCAGACGAGCAAGAGTATAGATAAGAGTGGTTTAGGCTTATATATTAATATATTTTAATGAAAATATACTGGATGTATGAAACCATGTAACTGATCTTGTAATGAAATAAACATGACTTTGGTATTACTCATTTGTTATGCTTCCACAATTTATTATTATAGTTATTATTTATACTTTTGTAATACTTTATGGTAATAAATTTGGTTCTTAGTAAACATCTCTGAAGAGTTCGATACTATATTGTATTCGTATAATATTTGAGCCACTTATATTGTAGCAATTATGTAGATCATGTGTATAATAAGTATATGTTATCTATACTTGTATGTAATACGGCATATCATTATATTTAAGTATTCATGAATATATGGTAAAAGGAAGGCGATCCGTGACAAGCCCACTCCCGTAAAGGCCTATGACCAAGTGTTTGAACCGTCAGCCCAAACGGTTTGATCCAAAGCCTTCTAACTGAAAACAGACGACGTGGGTCGCCTCGTGGTGCTATGCACGAGGGCAGGAGTTGCCTTAACTGTCCCAAATAGCTCAACACTCCGAATATTACCCTTGATTGCGATCTCTCCTAGAACGACAATTCCAACTTAATAGATCTCTTTCAAATGCAACTATCATATCCGCTACCTCTGGTATCGCCACAAAGAATGAATGAATCTTCTTGTCTGGTCATAGTTACCATAATTGGCATCCGCAATCCTCGTGACAGTCTGCCAAATTTGTGTAGATAGCTATCAGCCAGCCTTAGCGTCGAAATAGGCTGAGCTGACTCAAAAACCATAAGAACCCCCTGGGACCCACCGGCACAGGACATGTACATTAGCAAATACACGGAAGAACGACTCTGGCCAAAAAAGCCTCCAAAGGAGACTCTCTCACAATTCTCTCTCTCTCATTCTCTTAAGCCGCTCCCTATCGAGTGTATCACTACATCAACTTCGCTCCACGCTGAGCGCATCCTCAAAGACAGACACCATCTCTACTCCCATGCATCATCAGGTACATCTCTCACCAGTGCATATTTATATCAGTTTGAGAAAGATTACTGATTTGAGCGTCACAGGATATATTTGAAAGTGAGTCCCATCAATTTTCTAACATCTCGTTTTTTAATTGTGGTATGTAGGATCTAAGCTATCAGAAACGGAGACCGGATCCACATTGTTCAACTCGTTTAGAAAAACCGAGTGGCTCCTTAATCCGTGTAATAATTTGGATCCAAGGATGCATTATTTTGTAATTTAAATTTAATATTTAAAAATCTTAACAAAAATAATTATTTGAAAATATTTTTTAGCATTTAAATTTTAACACTTCAATTTTTTTTAATCTAACGGGCCATATGATTATCAAATTGCCTTTGTGTGTTAGCAGTTTTCAGATTATCAATTTTCTAACAATTTTTCTTTTATATATAGCTTTTGTGAGTGTAGTCCGTCCACAAATTGTAACGGCAAATTGTTTTATTTCCTTACGCCGTTTCTCTCAACGAATACTTGTACTCGTAATGTGTATTATTTTGAATACGAAACATGACGTTCCCATTACCATCTTAGTCTACCAATGACTAAGTTAGAAAAAAAATAACTATTTCATTCAAAAAGATAGTTGATACATACCAAAAATTTAAATCATAATTTAAATAAATTCGTGTTACATTATCAAAATATCTATTTAAATTCTACACACTATAAAATTAAAAAATAAATAAAAAGATACGAGACTCACTCTTCAATATATCCTTAGTATTAATTTATATTTAAATCAATATAAAGTATGGAAAGTGAGAGAGATAATGCGAATATAAGTGACCATAACTATGTTATAACAAAGAGAAAATATAACATAATTTTAAAAATTATGTTATATGATTTATAGTTATTCATAAATTATTTATAATTATGTTATAAATTATATATTGGCGTATATAAGATTTTGAATTTTATTAATAAATATTTAAAATAAATACATGATAATAAATAATAATATCCTATTTAAAAAATATTTTTATGGATGATTTATAAATTTAGAATTATATAAATGTAAAATTAAGATGGGATAGATGAGAAAAAAAAATTGATAATCTAAATTATTTGTCGCATGATTAAGACTATAACTATTATGGTCCTTCTAATTTTTTGTTTTAATAGTTAGAAAAATTAAGATTATGTAATATAAAATTGATAATTTATATTTGATCTTTATTTTAATAATATATTTTAATTTTTTATTATTTATTTTATACCATGTGATCCTAATTAATAAGATAATAACAAAAACAAAGATACGATAGGACCATGACATGATTCAATATAGACAAGTTAGATAATACCGTGGCAAGAGAATTGTGGATGCTACTTCTCTTAATATTATTATTTTTAATTATTAGATTAAAATTTAATAATTATAATTTAAAAATTAAAATATCATAAATATAGTAATATTGTTAAAAATTATAATATTAATATTAATTTTATCTCAAATCTAATATAAAATATAAATTTTAAAAAATAACTATTCAGAATATTTTAATTAGGTTTAAAATTTTATGGTGAGATTAAAAAAAAAAAAAAGCAAATGTGGGGGAAATTTACTTTAAAAAAAAAAAAAAAAAGACACGTGGAGAAATTGCAATCCCCCTCAAGAGTGATGTAATTAAATCTCTTCAATGGTCTCTAATTAATTGAGATTAGGTGTAATTAACCGTCTTTAGTGACCTCCTAATTAAATAGATGTCATCTTCCCAAACAACGATTGGTCTAGCTAAATAGCTAAATAGTCTTATTAGATGTTCCACAACCCTCTTGGCATTTCTAAATTTAAAAACAAAAAAGTCATATATAAAAATTAAATTGTAGATAAATTATAGGTGAGTGTGATAAGCAGCATTGCAATACCTAAATAATATACAACTGAAAAATATGAAATCTGATTATCTTTATGAAATAATACTTGTAATTTCTTTTCAGATTTAGATTTAAAAAATGTATTATAATATTTAATTTATGTAAAAAATAATAATTTGATGGGCACGTTAGGAATGGGCTGACCCAAAAAGGAGCGGCGGTCCAGAACCACCAAGACCCATTTTACACCAAGATGGTCAACGTCCTGCAGTGACTGATTGAGAGCCAAAAAAACAAAAAAGCCAAGATGGAGAACTCGAGCGGCCAACTTCTAAGACAATCAACAATTATATTAACTGAAATCTTAACTACTTGAAGACCAAGCTCAACGCGGCTCAAGTCCAACTTGATCCACGCGGCCTATAACGGTTTTCTCTCCTAATTTCACGCTTTTCCGAAAAGGCAATCTCTATGACAACGGTCACCAGCAGATTCAGCGTACACTCCATGAGAAAGATGCGAGATTGTCTCCCCTGTCAACTATAAACCCTAACAGTTATAAAGTATAGAAGGAAAACAATCCTCCCACGGAGCCATTACCGTCATTAATGCCAACGCCAAGAAAGGAAGTTGGTCCAGCATAGTATTGGAATCAAACACTCCTGCCTAAGGAAG
The DNA here is from genome assembly GCA_033239525.1 of Nepenthes gracilis. Taxonomy (NCBI): domain Eukaryota; kingdom Viridiplantae; phylum Streptophyta; class Magnoliopsida; order Caryophyllales; family Nepenthaceae; genus Nepenthes; species Nepenthes gracilis. Next base: position 14,923,108 of record BSYO01000012.1, read on the forward strand.
GATACCCAGCCTCCCAACTATAAGAAGGTCATAGAGTTCACACTCCAAGACAGGCCTTCTTTTAGCAAACAAAACGCTCTTATACCTACTTCAATTGCTCTCATGCTTACATTCTTTTTTCTCTGAGGAATCCCTTAGAGATCACACCGCGTCCTCACAAGCTCTCTCACGCTTACAGGATGCCCATGCTCTCCTTCACCCCTGTCGCCATGATTCCTAGGAAACTTGGAACAATGATCAACGTTCCTCACGTGCAATTAAACCCTAGTCATCCAAGCGGCCCATGAGCGGTCAAAACTAAACCCTGGTCATCTAGACGGCCCACGAGCGATCGTAATGAAATCTTAGTCATTTAGGAGGCCCATGAGTGGTTGTAATAAAATCTAGTCATCCAGGCGGTCAACCTACTAATGGTCGGACTAAACCTTAGTCATCCAAGTAGTTTATTCGCGGCAAAAATTTTAGGGGGCTCAACCAGCACACGCCATAACCTCCTTTGCTATGAGCAAATGTGATCAGTCCATGACGGTCGTCAGGAGCAAAGGCTCTCCGTCCAAAAGGTGGCCGCCCCAGTTCATGCTAGGGCAACACCGCCAAGCCACTACTCATGCAAGAACATAAACGGGTTTGACCCAATGTCAAGGTATACCTTGTGTCTGCTTCAGAGAGTATAACAAACCTCTAAAACAGCACTGACCGGCCAACTCGCGTACAATATGCCGAGTTAGCCGACCCATAAAACGACATGCAAGTCGAAAAATGAAAAACAGGAACAATAGTGCAATAAAGAAAATGCAAACTACCAAAAAAAAAAAAAAATGATGCATTAGAGCACTATCCATTAATATGTCATCATAACACAAAGTGTGTAAAATTTTTTTCATAATGTCTCACAAAAAGAAAAGGAGCCAAGAGACTCCAGGCGGAACCGAGATATCATGACTCAGCATGGTGGCTCCCAGAGGCTGAACGAAACTCCTCGTGAGTCACGTCGAGACCACCGATCACCAGCACTGGAGAACCACACTAAGTTAGATCTCTGTGTGACACCAGCATTGCATGAATCCAAGAACCTTATAGGAAAACGATGATCCACAAAGAGGCAAGCCTGTGGCTAAGGCGGATTCCCTCCTGAAATCGCTCCTCCAAAATGGGCGCCACCTTTTCAAGGTGAAGCCGCGTCCTTAGCTTACCCTCGAGTGCCGCGATTTGCTCCAAGGCCTGTTGGTGCACTTCCGTATCTTCTCGTCCGTTGTCATTAAAGATCAAGCCCAAACAAATGGAGCGCTCCCTCTCCTGTGTCACCTCATCCTCCTCCGAGGAGGAAATCTCAACCACATCGCCCTGCACCTCTTGAGGTTGGCAAACTAAAGGGTATTAGTAATGGGAAATACAAACCGTTGCAATGAAAACCCTAAGGGCAAATGACAAAGAAAATACCTAGTGAGAAGGCCCATGACGAACGGTGCAAGCGACACAGAATGGCTGCGAAGAGCTCTTAGAGGATGACCACCCAAAAGAGGAATTGTGGGAAGGAGTAGGCGTGTCGTCTAGCCCCCAGTTGAGGAGAGTATGAATGCTAATCATATTCTCGTTAGCTATGGAAAAGCAAGCAAAGAAAATGGCTATGGAACAAGACTCGAAGGGAAAAATTGCTTGGAAAAACCCTCATAACCCTAGCCAATTTATAAACCAAACTCCTCACCTAAAACGAGCAGCGTGCGAATCAAAGGGTCGCGTCGTTTCAAATCACGTCATCTTGGAACCTGGCAATGCTTTTGTCACACATTTATGGTGACAATCTGAACGTCACAGCAGAAACTCTTAACCCGCGAAAGTGTAAAGGACACGGCGAATAATCAAGTAAAAGCAGACGGCATCTCATGGGCAAGCTGGCCACCAAAAGCTGACCGCTAAAAAGGCTCGCCGCCAGAATACCGGCCGCCAACAGTTGGCCTCCCGAGCCCGTGTTTCGGCAGTGCCGTCAAGATCATAATCACAGACGGAGAGTGAGTCCCTTCTGGCAACGGGATTATCTCTGATAACTATGGAAAGGTTTAGTCTCATTTGCAAGAACGACCCAAGAGGGACGGACAACTAACTTGCTCATGACTCACTAAGTTGGCTGGAAAAGGCAATGACTAATGTGAGAATGGAAAATATCAGTAAAACATCCATTTTATTAATAAAAATCTATACAATTACAAGGAATAAAAAAAGAAGCAAAACCTACAAAGGAGCAGGGCCTCTAGGAGTGGAAGGTGGCCGTCCCATGACACTAGACAAAACGGTTTGCGGGGTCAAAGAGTTCCACCAAAAAGTTGGGGTCAACCAGCCGTGCTATACACCGGCAAAGATAGACCCCTTCCCACAACCACACCATCAGCATCTCGAAAACCTCACAGGGGTGTATGCAACCAAACAACTCATTCTCTAAGGATGACATCTACTCTGCGAGTTGGTTAATAAGCCTCATAGCACTATCCCTCTCCTTCGTCAGTAGGACATTCTCCTCCCTTAGTCTGGTGACTTCATTCTCCAAACTAGCTACTACAGCTCCTGTAAGTAGAGTGTTCTTGTGTAGAGTCCCACATCGGATGGGAAGGTGAACGAAGCATGCCTTTATAAGGGCGTGGATACCTCTCCCCTGTGGACGCGTTTTGGGGGCGGTGGACTACGTCTACCAGGTTCAAAACCGTGTGGGTCGTGTGATGGCTTGGGACGCCGTGAAGTTCCTCCGGCCCAAAGCGGATAATATCCACATGCGGATAAGCCTTATAGCACCGATCCGGTCGGGTGTACCAACGAGGACGCTTGGTCCCAAGGGGGTAGAAGAGTCCACATCGGATGGGAGGTCCGTGCCTTTATAAGGCGTGATACTCTCATCCATTTTCCGGTGGACTCCCGTCAGCAGAACAAAACCGTGGGCCACGTGATGGCTTGGGACGCCGTGAAGTTTTCCCGGTCAGTGACAATATCCATGTAGATGCACCGGAGACGTTACATCTTGTCTTTCAATCTCGCGTTCTCCACCACCATGCCTAAAATCACAGACTACAGGGTGGCTGTCTCCTCCTGGTGCCTAGCTCTCTGTAGCTCCAACTCCCTCTCAAACCAGGATATCTCCTTATATCGATCGGAGAGGGCTAAGTCCCATTGGTGTAGTGCCTTGGTAACTGCCTTGCCAACTTTCTCCTCCGGCAAAGGCCCCCACGTGTCAAATGACAACAACGGATAAAAAATGGGAGAGGGAGAGCTACGAAAGCTTACCAGCTAGATTCTACACCCCGGCCTCACAGGCCTGCAGCAAGACTTGGACTTCGGGGACGGAGGACTAAACCCAGCGGCCTCCTGATCGAGACTAGCAGCAACTTCCATCGCACACTCCTCCAAAAGCTTAGCCATCTAGTCTTCCGACTCACCAAGCTCTCCGCCAACTAGCTCCTCTGCCACCATAGGTTGCTCAAAAATCGGCTCAGAAAGCTCAACTAGTGGCTTAATAATGGACAAGGCGATGACTAGCTCGACAATCGGCCCAAGTGGCAAGTCAGCCACTGGCTGGTCAACCGACTCCGGTGGCTGCACATGCAACTCATTGGCTGGCTCCACTTGCGGCCCATAGGTTGGCTCCGCTGCCTTTGCTACAACTCACCAGCAACTCCACGGACTCCGCTAGCAACTCAACGGCTGCCTCCTCCGTTTTAGCTAATAGCTCAATATCCGGCTCAGGATGCGGCTCGATAACCAGCTCCAGTGTCTCAAGCTGCGGCTTAGGAACCGACTTCCTCAGCTCAAGTTGTGGCGTCAAGGCCGGCGCCGTTTGCACCAAAATCACGGAGCTTCCCACTCCACTGTGCCAAATGGCCTCAAATCCCTCAAAAGCCATCTCCTCTCCTGAGCAATCACCCGCTCCAAAAAAAATGGTTAGCGGTTAATGTCGGCCCTACAGGATGATGAAGAAGGTTCCAAAACTGCAGTCCTCATTTGCCTTGGACTGAGGGGAGCAGTGACAAGGGAGGATGCACCCGAAATCAAAACTCCGGCTTACCTTTTTCCCCCAGAAGCCTCCGACAATGGCGGCCTGAATTTCTGAATGGGAGACGGTGGACCCCAATTGACTTTCTTGGTTTCCTCTCGAGAAACCAGACGATCCCTCCTAAATTCCCCAGAATACTTTCTCACAAGCTTCAATGCTTTTTTCATGGCGTCAATCTTTACCTTCTCTGGCGTTCCAGTAAACTCCTTTAGAACCTTGTCCCATTTCCTAGACAAGGGCCACGACTCTGCAATATGGACAAAGAAGAAATGATCCTTCCAATCTTTCAACGAATCATACATGGCGCTATTGGTGGGGAGGTCCCTTGGAGCCAAAGAAATCCAGTTAGCGCTCTGAGTAAATCGAAACATCGCTCTCATGGCACCGCCCATCACTATCTGAGAGTGATGGCACATAAAAATGAACATGGAACAGAGATATTGCACAGCGTTGGTGTGAAGCCGTGCAATGGGTACCTGGAGAGCAACAATGATATCAATCAGCTCTTGAGGGACTGGAAGACGGAGTCCACTTATCAAATGGGCCTTGTATACTACAATGTAACCCTTAGGAGAGGAACGGGCTCTATCCTCCTTGCTAGGGACCCTGAAAGCAATCTCGTTGGGGATGTTGTACTCAACGTACAACTCCTTCACATCACTCGCACTAAGAACAAGGCAAACTGAGAAGCCATGGAAACGAAGGAGAAAAAAAGGAAAACACTTAGAATTTTGCAAGAAGGAGAAAACGATGGCAAGTGTGGAAAGTTCAAAATACAACGGGCGAAATGTTTAAAGGCATGCGAACAGCAAAAAAAGGGAAAAAGCATCTCATAAAAGTACGCCCATCATTATTGGCATGTGTCGCTCCCTAAAAGGGCGCCGGTGATTCGGATCCCCTGGCACATTAATTGTCGGGATCCCAAACCCCAGCGTGTGGACGCGTGTCCCACTTTCAAACTGACAGTTTGACGGCATGATGGTGCATCCCTTCAAACTCCCACAATTCTCCGGATTTCATCTTAAACGGTCAATGAATCTAGTCAACTTCGCCTTCGTAAGTTCTCCGGATCTCATCATAGATGGTCAATGAATCCAATTAGCTCATACTTCGCAAGTTCTCCGGATCTCATCCTAGACGGTCAATGAATTCGGTCAACTCCGCCTTCACAAGTTCTCCGGATCTCATTCTAGATGGTCAATGAATCCAGTCAATTCCTTCTTCGCAAGTTCTCTGGATTTCATCCTAGACGATTGAAGGTTCTAGCCAACGCTTCCTTCCCCCAGAGCAGCAGATCTTAGCAGATATCAAGTCACGGGACCCACCACGAATATGCTAGAGGTCAGAACTCATACCACCAGTATGGGAGACAAGTGATTGGTACACTAAGAATGGGCTGACCCAAAAAGGAGTGACGGCCTAGAATCACCAAGGCTCATTTTACACCAGGACGGCCAACGTCATGTGTTGACCAATTGAGAGCCAAAAAGACGGAAAAGCCAGGATGAACAACTTGAGCGGTCAACTTTCAAGACGGTCAACGATTCTGTTGACCGGAATCTTGACTACTTGAAGACCAAGCTCAATGAGGCCCAAGCCCAACTTCGCCCACGCGGCTAACAATGGTCTTATCCCCTAATTTCACGCTTCCTCGAAAAGGAAATCTCCATGGCAATGGTCACAAGTAGATTCAGTGCACACCCCATGAGGAAGGCACAAGATTCTCTCCCCTATCTGCTATAAACCCTAACAGTTTCAAAGCACAGAAAGAAGGTAATCCTCCTGTAGGGCTGTTACTGCCATTAATGCCAACGCCAAGAAAGGAAGTTGGTCCAACAAAACACTGAAATCAAGCACTCCTGCCTAAAGAAGGATACCGAGCCTCTCAACTATAAGAAGGCCATGGAGTCCACACTCTAGGACAGGCCTTCTTTCAGTAAACAAAAATACTCTCATATCTATTTCAATCACTCTTACGCTTACGTTCTTTTTTCTCTGAGGAATCCCTTAGAGCTCACACTGCGTCCTCATAAGCTCTCACGCTTACAGGATGCCTACACTCTCCTTCACCCCTGTCGCCACAATTTTCAGGAAACCTGGAACAATGATCAACGTTCCTCATGAGTAACATTAACATTTCTCAACGAGAACTAAATCGTCACCACAAACACTCTCTATATTTTTTCTCATTCCTTCTCTTTCCCTTGCCTCCTCAATTCTCAGAAGGCTGAATTATTGACTTGAGTGGTAGAGTATTTTCGGTGGGATATACTGTCGACACCTGACCTCTCACTGATTTTAGTAGTGTGCAGGTTCCAGACTCAATGGATTGAACCGGATACAACGATCAATATAACCTAAACCCCTTTAAAATTTGATTACAGGACGCATCACAATTAATAATAATAATATTATAAGTATCAAAAATCATAACTGCAACAATCATTATCACATTAGAGGGGACCGTCAACCACCACAGTGGTTGCCACCAACATCACCACCGCAATCTCCACCTCAACAATAGCCACCGGTAGCATCGGGAAGATCTACTAGTTGCTATCATTGAATAAATAATTTTATATATTTTTTATTAATTATTTTTTTATTTACTAATTTCATTAAAACAAAAACGACCCACATTTGCTTTGTAAATTGGGGATTGGTTAATTTGTACTATACCTCTACATTATTGGGACCACTCGCATGCTAATGGGCAGGCCTATCCACTGTCTCTTTACTGTGGGCTATAACATGCTAGGAGGGCGGGCATAATTACTATCCGTTTTTATGGGTTTAGCTTGACTCTTCGGCCCTCTATTGATAAAACTGAATAAGTCATTTATTAATCTGTTCTTGATATATTAAAATGTACACCTTTTACAACTATAAAATTTATGTGCGCTTGAGAGAGAGATTTTACATCCTTAGATTGGTTGTTCAGTGGTGCCGTGTGGGTAGCCTATCGGCGCTCGCCGTACGTCTTTCTTTTCAAACATGGCAAGCACGTAACGCTGGGAACTTACACGCCGGGCATGCATTTCCCATTAGCTCCCTTTAGACATTTGATTCAGGCAAAGCTCTCATAGGTGAGACCCATGCTAGCCTATGACTAGTTTTTTGACAATGTCCGATAAGGTAACTGTAGGATCAGTTGAATGGAAAAGATATGGTCCAGCCCTATAACTCTCTTCAAAGCCGGACTTGTATGGGTCAGTTTTATCCGAGGGTTAAACCCAGGCCCCATTATCATTTACTCTGGATTTAATGGGCATACAATTATGGCTCATTTAAATTTGTTTATCTTTATACTTTTTAAATGCCAACACCTACCCTAGAAATCTGGCATTACGACATTAAAATTAGATCGTATTTATTAAATAAAATCACCATCATTACAGGAAATACAATTAATGCCTATTTGTTTTCTCGGTTTAGTCTGGCCGACCTTCTCAATCGAAGCCAAGTAAGAACATGGGCGCCAGCAGTTTTCAGATTTCCAATTTCTAACCATTCCATAATGTAATTTTAAGAGTATAGTCAAAAATCGTGGACAACGTGCTGAGAAATTAATGGGCAATTAATTTCCTCCTTAGGCAAGACCAGAATTTAAAAATAAAAAAAATAAGAAAATATAAAATGGTATATGATGGGTACGGCGAGGCACGGGCCAGCCCAAACCCAATGCGTAGATGGATAAGAGACCCGAAGTGACAACGACTTAACGGAAGACGCCTCTGAACCCATGAGGCAACTGGCGCAGAACATGAGTCAAAAGATGTGACTTGGACAGTCGAGTATTGAATGATCATAATGACTAACTCAGTGAGTTGCTTCAAATGGCAGCTGCATTGATTCAATAAACAAAAGCTTGGAAGTCCTCTTAATGAATGAAGGTGGCTGTTACACAAGTAAATAATACCTCTCACCACTGAAGATGTATCATACCCACATAATGATTTAGGGGCTCACGAGCCAATCAATGCCTCCAACTATAAATACAGGTTCTTCCCCAAAGCAAAGAAGGAACGTCGAAAACAAATGACAAAAACAAAGTTAGACACTCCAACGGCCAAGTATACAACTACTAAACCCACTCCACCAGGTAAGTGCATAATTCGAAACTACTCTACCAAACGAGTGTACCAAGCGGAGTATTGCTCTCTAAGCAAATACTTACCCCATTCACTCTATATTTTCGCACTCATTTTCTAGTATATTTCTCTTCAGAGTAAAAAGATTTTTAATTTGAGTGTCAGAAGATATATTGAGTAGCAAGTTTCGAATATTTTTTACCTTTTGTTTAACCTGTTGTGGTACGCAGAATCCAAATTTTAAGTTATGAAGATTGAATCCCTCTCTATTCAAGCATCCAGGCGCAGCAAAGACGTTCCCTAAATTGTACAATAATTCAGATCCTTGAGACTCATCATTAGCGTCGTTTACGGGAATAGCTATAATCAAATCACCAATAGAGAACACGGGGAACACTAGTACCCAAACAAGCATACTACCCAAAGACGTCATCTCACATGGCGACGATCCGATAGTGGGTAGCCATGAAAATGCTTGTCCAGCCACAAACGTAAATGTGGAGGCGCTGGCCCAAATGGATCCCTGTCCAAGATCCTATAGACCATTTGCACTAGATTGGAGGGGCACCCATTGGTGTCTTCTTCCTCCAATTCCCAGACTTCAACATCTAGAAGAAGGAATCGGAGAAAGAAGTAACCAACCAAAGAGTCAATTCCTCGGTCTGACGATCTTAAGGCCCGAGAAGCCATGAGTAACAGGGCTCTTACGCAGCTGAAAAGCCAACTAAATATTGAAGTACGAGATGAAAGCCTAGAGTGGTGGAATCTATGCTGTTCCAGAGATATTAGGAAGCTTTGGGCTCAAAAAGAAGTTTCATGTAGCACCCAATTGAGAAAAATCCATAGTCGACAGGTGTAGCATGGCTCACTGAATCACTCAGAATTGAGAATCTTCCTTAATGTTAAGAGGATTGTATTCACATCGTAGGTGGAGGAGAGAATCCGAAAGATCGAGTAGCGGCTGTTTCGAGGAAGCATGGATAGATATTCAAAAAACTTAGGTAGGTTGCCATTCATAAGGGAGATCAGTATGCAGCAACTCCCTCTTAAGTTCAAAATGCCGACCATGGAGCCCTATGATGAAAGTTCTAATCATATGAACCATTTAGATCATTTTTGTACCTTGTTAGGATTCCAAGGCCTAGACAATTTGGCCTTGTATATTTACTTTCCACTAACCCTCAAGGGAGATGCCCGAATTTGATTTTATTGGTCACAACTGAATTTGATAGAACATTCTAGGAGCTGGTTGACAACTTTCTATTACATTCGCATCTAATCCAAAGGATGAAAAGAAGTTATGACACATTGTCCGCATCCAACCAGGGCTAAATAAGAGTTTGAAGCAGTTCTTAACCCGATTCAATGAAGAGGCCCAAAGGATATCGAATCTACCAATGAGGTGAAGCTAAATTCCTTCATATTGACATGCAATCAGATGAATTCTTTAAATATTTGGTCGAACGAGAGCCCAAAACCTTTCTTAAGGTGGAGACCATTACCTGCACATATATTGCCACCAAAGAGACTGACGAAGCAAAGAGGTCAAAAAGTACAGACCAACATCCTGGATTGACGAACGAAAAAAAGAGGAACGGAGACAACTCCACCACTTGAGATCTCACGAAGCAATCGAGGACACAATCGAATGTCAAAAGAGAGTTCAGGCCATTGAGCCTAACGCCCTTGAACCTAACTCAAACAAACGTCCTAATGCATATCTGGAACAAGAAATTCCTTAAATGGCCCAAATCGCTCAAAAACTCGGAAAGAGGGGATCAATCAAATTACTATTCCTACCATCGATCTCCAAGTTATAACACCGAGGACTGTCAAACTCTACAGACAGAAATTGAGATCCTCATCTAAAAATGGTATTACAATAAGTTCTAGAGAGACTCAGAGTAGGCCTCTAGGAGTGTCAACAATGACGAGTTGGGCAGTAAGAACAACTGTGTAATTGGGTTGCGGTTGAAGTGGTGAATATGGTGTCAATGAGGCTACAGAGAAATAACGCTACAAACTACCTAGAGAAGATTTCTAACGGTAAGAAAGAGTAAGAAATGATATCATTCGTTTTAATAACGACACTATGACTCATATAATAACTCTCCATCCCAACTCTCTTATTATATCTGTACTCGTTCTAGACGATTTCTTTGATTACCAATTAAAATAAGTCTTCGTTGATAATGAAAGCTCAAGAAATTTGTTGTACCTTAAAATATATGTTGAGCTCGGATTGAAAAAAGACCAAATGAGGTTGGCTAAGGGTTTTCGTTGATAATGGAAGCTCAAAAAATTTGTTGTACCTTAAAATATATGTTGAGCTCGGATTGAAAAAAGACCAAATGAGGTTGGCCAAGGGACCCTTATATGAATTGGAAAATGAACCCATGCCAGTTTAGGAAATTATCCAATTGGAAGTCACACTACAAACGTATCCAAAGACAATGTCTCGAATGCTCACGTTTTTAGTAGTCGACTTGCTTTCAGTCTACAACACCATATTGGGACGACCTTACTTAATTGCATTTGCAGTAGTAATATCAGTCCCATATTTGAAGATGAAATTCATAACAAAATGTGGCATCGAAGAGGTCCTAGGCAACCAAGTCACGGGCCGAACGTGTCACTTATTTCTAATCAATCAAGCGATTCCGAATCAACCAATTGAGGAATTTGACCTTTGAGATGAAACGACTCTACAACAAGGTTAGTCCAATGAGTCAACCAACAAATCCCATTAGATTCGATTGAGCCCGAAAAATGCATAAAAATTGGAGGCTTTTTACCAGATTAACTGTGTGAACAATAGATGACTTTTCTTCGATAAAACTCAGATGTGTTCACATTGACACCTATTGACATGCCAGGTGTTCTAACTGAGGTGATGGTTCACGGGTTGGTCTTATTCCTGTGTATAAACCAGTCTAATAGAAGCAGAGGAACCATTTCATCGAGAAACTTATTACCATAAGAGAGGAAGTTAGAAAACTACTTGACGCAGGCTTCATAAGGGAAATCCAATACCCGTATTGACTGTCAAATGTAGTACTCGTTAAAAAAAGTAACAAAAATGACGAATATGTGTCGATTTCACCAACGTGAATAAAGTATATCCGAAAGACAATTTTTCGTTACCAAGAATCGACTTGCTGGTAGACTCGACATCTGGGTATGAGCTATTAAGTTTTATAGACGCCTATTAAAGTTACAACTAGATTTGTATAAGTCTCAACAATGAAGAGCTTACCTCATTCATGGCCGATCAAGAGACATACTGGTATAAGGTCATACCCTTCGATTTGAAAAACGCGGGAGCCACATACCAGAAACTGGTGAACAAAATATTTGAGACATAAATCAGAAAGAATATGAAAGTATATGTGGATGACATACTCGTTAAACACATATTAATCCATGACCATATCACGACCTAGGTTAAGCTTTGAAGTACTCCGAGTGCACTCAATAAAGTTAAATCCAACAAATTGCATATTTGAAGAAACTTTTGAAAAGTTTTTTGGACTCATCGTGTCTCATTGGGAGATCGAAGTAATCCCTGAGAAAAAAAAAGTTATCATAGATATAAATCCACCTCAAACCATGAAAGAAGTCTAGCGGCTAACCGGGAGACTCGCAGCGCTCTCCCGATTCCTAACAAAATCCATAGAAAAATGCCTTCCCTTCTATAAGGTACTAAGATGAACTAATGAAAATAATTTCTAGTAGATGGAAGACTTCCAAACAGCTTTCCAAGATTTGAAGGAATACCTTACTAGCCCTCCTCTCTTAACTTCTCCGAGAGAAGGCGAAGAATTACACCTTTATCTAGTGAAATCTAACATGTCACTAAGCTCGATTTTGGTCAAGCAAGAGTTCAAGGTACAATAACCGATCTACTACGTCAGCACTGGTTACTCACATGCTAAAAAGATAGATCTAGTACTGGTTCACACTGCCAGAAAGCTATAATTGCACTTTCAAGCTTATAAGATCATCGTCCTAACTGATTAGCCGCTAAAGGAATTCATGCAAAGAACCAAACTGTCCAGACAATTGATCAAATGGACTATCAAATTGGGTAAGTTTGATATAAAATTTTAACTGAAACCGACCATAAAAGGTCAAACCCTCACGAATTTCATAGTTGAAACAACGACCCTATTTCCAAATGATCCTAAAAAGCATTAAGATACCCATCACCAAGAAGAGGCTCCGACTTGATTCTTACACGTGGACGAGTCTAAAAACTCTGAATGGGTTAGAGATAAAATATTTCCTAACACTAAGATTTTCAGTCACCAACAACGTCGTTAAATCTAAGGCCTTATTAGCCGGATTCATAATAGCGAAGGAATGCTTAGATAGAAACCTAATTGTCCACAGCGATTCGGAGTTGATCATCAACAAAGTCACCGGAAATTTTGAAGTGTCCAGTCCATTACTCACAAAATATTTTACTAGAATGAAGCGCCTGACCGAATTATTTGACAGAGTAAAAATTCTCCACATCTTGAGAGAAGACAACTAGAAGACGAATAAATTGGCGAAAGTGGCAGCGATTGGGAATTTTGAGCAACACACCCTAGAGATGCAAGAAATCCTCACGACCCCGAGTATATAAGTTCTAAAAAAAGAGGTGCCTTAAATCTCAAATGGCGATACCTGGATGCCTCCATATAGAGAGTACCTCGAAGAAGGCCTTTTACTGGAAAAACCGAAGGACGGTAAGCACATAAAAAGGACAGCATGCTGGTACACCCTCATAGATAGAAAACTAGAACGATAAGGGTACTCCATCTCTTACATGCGGTGTTTAATGCCAGATGAAGCTAACTACTCCCCGAGTGAAAGGCATCTCAGAATTTGCAGGTCGCACGTAAGAGGTAAGAACCTGGCGTTTAAAGTCATGCAGTAAGGCCACTACTGGCCCATGATAAAAAAAGTGACGCCATAAAGTTCGTGAAGAAATGTAAAAATTGTCAGATCCATAATAATGTCCCTCATTAACCGCACACAGAACTCCAAACCTTTCGTTCATCTTGGCCGTTCGCATAATGGGAGATCAACATATTAAGCTCATTACCCATAGTATCAAGATTGAGAAATTTTATTACAATCGACATTGGTTACTTCACAAAATGGGTAGAGGGCTTTCCATTGGTGAGAATAACCGAGTAAAACGCAACTGAGTTCGTCTGGCAGAGTATCATTTGTAAATTTGAGATTTCTGAGGTCATAGTGATTGATAACGAAACCTAATTCACTAACAAGAGATTCACCAAGTAGTGTGCAAGTTTGAGAATCAAGATGGTTCATACTTTCGTTACCTATCCACAGGAAAATAAATCAGTGAAAGTGACAAACCGAACCCTATTATACGAATTGAAATCAAAACTTAAAGTCATTGGGGCCTCTTAAGTGGATGAGCTACCCTCCGTGATATGGTCCTCCCGTATGGCCCCTAGGGAACGGACACAAAAAATGTCATTCAACTTGTGTTACAGGATAGAGGTGGTCATTCCGATTGAGATCGGGCTACCCAACCTCCAAGTCAAAAGTTTAACCCCGTAAAACAATTTCTAACTTCTCAGATAGCACCTCGACCTATTCGAAGAAACTTGAGACGCAACAAGTCTACAGGTGGTAGTTTATTAGTAACGAATCGCTCGATATTACAACAAAAAGGTGAAAGATTGCCAATTCGAGGTGGGGGATCTAACACTACAGAGTATAGAGGTAATAGGCATAATCACCAACAGGAATAAATTGTTCCTTAATTGGGAGGGAACATTCCAAATCTCAACAATTCTCCAAAATAGTGCATATTATTTATGCACCCAGAACGGAAAAGTTGGTCCCTAGGACATTAACTATCGTCCACCTCAAAAAATACTACCAATAGACTCCGGCGGGGCAAAGGTAAGTTTTGTACATGTCATATGGACTGCGTGTATGATTACTCTCCTAATTGAACCGGAAAACCACTTTAAAGGTTTAAGCATCCAAGAGAAGCAGAAGAAGACACACAAAGAAATCAAGTATCTAATGGCATTAGGATGGAGGTGTGTAGTAGGAATTTGAAGGGCCTCAAGAATCTTATACAGCTCCTTCGCAAAAAGAATGCAAAAGCTTTCCTCCAAGTGGGCCTCGTAAATGGTGATGAAACCAAGTTGGGGAGCGTAGGCTCTATCATTAGTTAGAGGTATCAGATATAAAACACCGATAGGGATTTTATACTTCTCATATATATCATCCACATCATTACAAGTGAAGACGGATCGAATTGCAGCGATGCCTTGAAATGTTGCTCGAGGAGCCATGAAAGCGAGAAGAAAAGAGTAAACTAGGGTGGAGAATGCAAAGAAGTGTAGAAACAATAGAGTATTGGAGTTTAAATAGCCAAAACTTTAACCCAAAAATAGCATCATCTAAAGGCACTAAAGAGGTGCGTCTCCATAATAGTTAAGACACGTGCTGCAGCACGACTGTTTTTCTGTGATAGTAATAATAGCCTAACGCAACGTCTCCCAGCATAGTAGGCAAAAAGTTGACGGTTCTGACGCCTAGATCAACGCATTTACAGAATAGTGCAAGTTATGATGCCTTAACATATCGTTCAACAAAGAGACAGATTGGCAGCAAGCGACCCTGACATTACTTGAGATTGATTCAATTGATTTAAGAATACCTAATTGAGCATTCGGAGTAAATTATTATTCGTCGAATTATCAAACGACCGAATTGTCAATCAATCGAGTTGTCAGATTTTCAGAAATTAAATAATAAAAAATAACATTCAAACGTTTCAATTATTTAGAGAATACAATAATATTAGAGCTATACAAACAAAATGAACAACATTCAGATAATTCTATTCATTAATTACTTTCACAACGTACAAACTTACAATAATAAAAGTACTACTCAGAAGGAGGTAAAGAAAACATGAAGTGCCAACTCGATAAGAGAAAGAAAGACGTCTACCGATAGCTGGAATACATATCTCGATCATTTCCATGAGGATCAACGAGATCTAGAGCACCGTTACAACACACAGGTTTGGCCTTGGGACGGATGTAAGAAAAGAAGAAGAAAAACCCTCAACCAGAAACTGCCCATTTCCTAGGAGGGATGCAGCTACAAAAAACCATCCACCAAAACATATTGTAATTGCCCTGACCATGATTATGGAAGAATTGTTACAGCGATGAGGCCAGGTGTTGGGACGAACAAAAAAGAAGAAAAACAAGTTAGTTTCCCATATAAAAAAGAGTAATCAAGGCAATCTTTAAGCGTATCTTTGAATCTCAACTTCAAAAGTTGGAAGAGAACTCCCACGAACTCTAATTTGTGGCAGTGAAGGCTCTATACTAACATTGGGTAGTCATACCACCGAGCAGGACAAATGGCACTTTATGATGCAAAGTAAAAAAAAGCCCTATCATTTATAGTCAAGAAGAGTGCTTATAGGGCATTCAATTCAAGAAGATAATGTATCACAATATTGATAGTAGAGAATAAAATCTTACCAAATAAGAGTCCAAATCAGCAGAATATTTAGGAAAAGAATGTGCATTGATAGAGTTACAGCTAGCATTCCATCTGTTATACAATAGGAGTTGAAATTTAAACCTTCGAATATGGTGGCCTAGTGATAGGCATGGTCAAAATCAAACTGACCCAAATCTAGTGCACGAACGGGTAAGAGACATAGATGGTGACGGTTCAATGAAAGATACCTCTAAACCCATGAGGCAAATGGCACAATGATTGAATCAAGAGACACGACCCACATCGTCAAGCATTAAAGGACCATAATAGCTTACTTAATGAATTGTTTCAAACAGTGGCTATGTCGATCCATTGACTGGAAGCTTGACGGTCCTCCCTGTAAGGCCTAAATCCTTAATTTATAGTAATCATGATTAATTAAACTAATATAATGAAATCGATATCAAATGATGAAGAAAATTGGGACAAAAGAACAAAATTGGATTGGTTTGCCCTAGCGCCTGAAGGAGGGCCAATCTGCACTTGAGCGCCAAAAGTCATGGGGTTAGCGCTTGAGGCATGCCTAAGGAACGCTCGAGTGCTCATTGGCAAAAGCAATACGCTTAAGGCATGCCCAAGTCATAGTAGAGCGCGGCAGTCCAATAGCATGGCATATAACACATGCTTGAGTAGCGCTCGAGCACCACTCTATATATAATTAAAATTTAGGCTCATTTTCTGTCATTTTCTCAGAATTTCTGAGAGATGAGAGAGTAGCAGATGAGAAGAAGAGACAAAGAGAAAGAGAAGGTCATAGAAGCTCAAATTAAACTGATCAAAGTTTGAATTTTAGTAAATTGAAACTAAGGTAAGTGTATTTCAAGTTTTCCTTTTCTTGTTGCTATTCTTTGCTGAATGTTTTGAACAATTTTTATTCTATTACTCTTTCATATTCTAATTTTCAAAGTTATAGTGATGTTGTTTAACCTGATGTATAATTATCTTCATTTTATTACAAAATGTATAAAATTCATACCTAAATTCATGTATAATGTATATGTATGCTATTTTCTGCAATCTAGGCTCTATATATGTTTTGAAAATCTGATATTATATTCTTGTATGCTTAATTTCGTAAAAAACCTACTTGTATGTTTAAAAATCGTGGAGTATAAGTTCCCGTATATTAAATTCTACACTATATGCTTTGAAATTCCAAAAATTTTTCTACATGCTACAGATTTCCTACACCTACTTGCTGAACTCATGACTTTAAAGACTATTATATGTTTTAATTTCATACTTAATGGTCTACATATTTTAAACTATCAAATATAAACCTTATATAAGCTAAAAAATGTATACAAAATACATTGCATCGTCTGAAATTAATAAAATTTCTTTGCAATTGCTAAATTATGCATTCTTTTGCTGAAATTTTCTGGACTTAGCTACCAAGTTAGCATTGCATACTTTTAAATTTAACATAACTAAGTTTCTACAGAAATTTAAGTATGAATTGAAAAAAAAAACTCTATAATTATGTCAAGAATTACAATTATTTTCTCCAAAAATATGAAAATCAAAAAGTATGAAGAAAGGTGTAGAGTTTTCCTAAAAATTATATTTAAATATGGTAATATTTTAGTGGGTAATATATCATGGCATGTATTAGTATATTATAGTATATATCAATATTCAAACCTATCATTCACAAGTAAAAAACGATGTTCGATTTTGTCTACAAAATTATATGTATAACAGTCCACCCACGAATCTTGAATAATAATGTACCGCCTTTGATTGTGTGAAAACATATACAGCCCGTGTCTTGATTATCGCTCATTTAGTCGGTAAGGCCCACTAACTCTTGATCCTTAAAAAAATCATATTTTATCATATTTTGATGATAAGAATTGAATAAGAATAAGATAAGAATTTTGAAAATATATGAATTGAATTTCTTGCACAAATCTTAAGAAAATTTAATGTCATTATAGTCGATCCCGATTTATAGTCCTTCTATTATATTTTAAACACAAATTATATATATTCATTATTATACTATATGTTATATTAAGTTTTTAGCTCACCCCTTACTGTATTTTACTAACCCCTTCAGATAAAATATACGGATACTTGCCGAATGAATAGGAATAAAAGATAATTTTGTTTGAAGAGTTTATAATTTGAAATTATCAAGTTTTGTTGCTGAATTTTCATTATGGTTAATCGTTAATATAGTCATGTTATGTTTATGAGAGTTTTAATATATATATAATATTGTATTGTGCTTCTAAACAGTTTAAGAATATTTTATTGATGTATCATGGTATCAGATAGTAAAATGTAGAGTCATGGATATCGATTTTGGTATCATATTTATGGTTTGTAGACACGAATGTAAGCAATCCAGCAGTAGGTTAAATTCAATTGGTATGTAGTTGCAGGTATGACTATACAGACATATCAGTTGTTTGACGATTAGTTGTCAGCCATCAGAATATGTGTATGATTTATGTTTCCACACTTTATATACTCTGATATTTATTTTAAATAAGCATAACTTTTTACATAATATCCAACATCACAGTTGGATCAGTGTCGAAACCATATGAGAATGACACATGTTTAGATCTTATGTGTGAATTAATTCATTTTATTATAGTCGATCGAAATATCAATATAAAATTCATATCCAAAAACTAATTAGACGATTTATTAATTAATTTATAATTGATTACGTGTTAATTATAGGATCGAATTTTGAGACATTACACTCCCACTGAATGAAGGGGGTCATTACATAAGCAAGTAATACCCCTCATCACTGAAGAGATATCATACTCACGTATTGATTCAAGAGATCACTAACCAAACGATACCTCCAACCATAAATACAGCCACTCTATCAAAGGGGGAGAAAGTGGAGAATGTTGAGGACAAAGGACGAACACGAAAACAAAATTAGACACTCTAGCAGTCAAATGTACAACCACTAGAGCTATTCAATTAGGTGAGTGCATAATTACAAGCTACTCTACCAAATAAGTACACCAAGTAGAACATTACCCTCAAAACAAACACTCACCCTCATCCACTCTACATTCTTGCACTCATTTTCTAACATCTTTCCTTTCTGAGTAAAAAAATTTCTAACTCAAGTATTAAATGATATATTACGGAACGAATCTCATATACATTTTACCTCTCATTTGACTTATTATGATATATAAGCCCCAAATTTCAAATTATAAAAATTAAACCGATTTTTATTTGACAATCCAAGAATGACGAAATGATTCCTTAATTCATACAATAATTCAAATTCTCAAAACTCATCACATTCACTTATAAAATTTTAAATATTACCGGTAAATATTCAAAAATAAATAACATTTGAACAAAAATAGATTTTAAGACATGCATAAGTTCAATTAAGTTTGGGATGACTCCTTAAGAAAAGAGTGAAACCATAATATTTAAATAAAAATATTGTCTACTTTCAGAAAAAGTTTGAAACTATGATCTTAATTGTTCAGTCTACATGGTTTTATCCTCTCAAAAGCACTTTACATAAAAAAAAACTAAATATCAGAATTGTTATTCCTCTAAAAATAAAGATGGAATGAAATTTCAATTTCAATGCTTACAGCTGGTTTGAAAGGCTTGCAAAACAGAAAATTTATCATCTGTGGTAAAATTGAATACTCAATCCGCAAGAAAGGTTGGAAATACAAGCCATATTAACTGGGGACAGCAAAGACTATAATATGGAAGTACTACATATTGTATAGGCAACCCAGCTCCTGCTGGGTGGCTGAACCAGGCTTCAGGGAGGATTCCGGCACGGTTTCATGGTGGGCGGCACTATGACCGGCAGGTGGAAGACACCTCTTTGGGAAAAACTTGGCTATACTTTCAGTTCTCCCTCCAGTTTTTTCTGCAGTCATCATATAAGAGTTTGGCTTGGCCACAAAAGAGGGTTCGGATTATTATAGAAATGCTTGGATGACACCTTCAGATGCCATGGTGCTCATCCATTCATCTATTTTGTGTGGGCCCATTAATGCGGATAAATGGATGAAACGCCATATCATCCAATGACTCATCTTATGAATATGGTTGGATTAAACACTATACCTGGTGAAACTGATATCCCCAGCTTATCCAAGATCTCTTTCTTGACCTGCATGGCCAGTTAACCATCAGCAAGATGCATTCCTTATGGTAGGTTTTCTTTTTTTTTTTTTTTTTTTTTTGAGTATGAGTGGTAAATAAAATATATCACTAACCAAAACTGGGATCTCTAGATTATTATTAATACCTAACAGTTTCTAATCCTGATTTCAAAAAATAATAATAATAATAAAGCCATATCCCAACCACCAAAAGATTATTTGGTCATTACAGAAGTATCAAGCATACACAGTAACCTTATACCAGTGAAGATTATGGCATGCCATGCCTCCGGAATAAAATATCAGTCGATAAATAAAGGTATTAGCCCCACAACATTGCAATATCCCAATACCACCGATACACCTGATACAGCTGATATTTGCCCCATATTCAATATTTTCTGCTTCGCAAAAACTACAAAAAAAAATAAAAAATTTATATATGATATATCTGAGATCAATACAATTGCGACTGAGACCAATACCACTTTTTCCATCATACTTGGACTAAATGAGAGAGTAAAAGGTAACAAGAGGCCACATACTCCTGCCCCACTAAATCAGCAATTCTATGTAGTCCAGGTTGGCACAACATATCAACTGCCAGCGCTAGCCCCTTTTCTACTCAAGAAACCAAAAGCTATGGTGAACCTCATTTACATGCTAACTATCAATATAGTAAAACAATTCATTGTCGCATGATTATAACTCAAACCAATTAGAGTATGAATCACGGAAAAGGCATGTCTAAGATGAGGCAGCTCAATTAATGAAATTCCAAATCTTCAGAATTAATCATAAATACAGAAGGAACACCAACCTGCCATCGGTTGTCCACAAAATCTGCAATCTCTCGCACTTTATTTCTTAAATGACCCTTTGGAATGCTGGGAAACTTCAGCTGCAAAGACTCGAGCACCTTGTTCAAACCATGGGGGCAGGACCGAATAGCAGATACCTACAATGTCAATCAAAGCTAGGGCAACTCAGGCAATCTATAGTTGGAATGTTTGTTTTTTTTTTTTTTTTTTTTTGCTTTTTAACTTGAATTTTCTTTTCCTTTAACAGTATGATTTGCTACCCGTCACTCTAAAAACTCATTTTAATGGTTTTGAAGTACATATCATACTAATCTACACTATAGACGTAAATATCAACCGATATGTCTCGGTGTCGGATCCCCTAATACAAATATTTTTTGATACTGCATCAATACTATACTATATTATAGTATCGGCAATATAATACGATATATCATCCAATATTAAAAACATTGACTAATATACTCAATATTTGACCGATTTATTGGGCAATTAAATCCTCATTAGCTTATAATTTCAAAAAAAATTTCTTCCAATATATCTAATACTAATACGTATTATTTAATATATCCGATACTGATATTTTCATCAATGATCCACACCAATTAGCTTGTACTAAATCCCTACAGAGGCAAAGACTAATGTCCAACAATCAAATAAAAGAACTTACAATCTTAGGCATGTCAGAATCGAGTATCGTGGCACTGATGCCAGGTGGTATCATGTTGCCCTTGCTGTTTGGAATCTGTGCCTCTTGATCCTCTTCGGGCAAAATATCATATGATGGTACCTCTACAGGGGAAGCACCAGGGAAAGCACGCATAGCAATCGCTTGCAAACACATTTGCTCGAGTGCAAGAGCACCTTTGAGATTTCCGATAGGTAAAAATGAGGCCTTATCATGCATCAGATTTGCAATGATAAGAGGCTGATTTTTTCGAAGAGCATGCTCAGTCAAATTGTGTAGATATTTTTGTTGTTGAATCCAAGAAGAGTACTCTTCACACACAGCTTCTGGCTTATAACTAGATGAAGTTCTGGCATCCTCATCCATCACACTTCTATGGTTTCTGTCGGTTTCCACTCCCTGCATGTAAGAAAAACATTCATCAAACAATAGGTTTTGATGTTCTTATGAAGAGGAAATCCAATCCATAAGAAGCATAAATTGTTATGGTTAATTCTAGAGTAAGCTGTTGGGGATAAATCACTCAACATATAACCTTGGGGTTTGAAATTGGACTGATAAATAAGTAACTCAACAAAAATTTTCCTTCTTAGCCACATCATCTGGCTATGTGGTAACATGTGTTGGGGTCATACTGACAAGTGGTAACATATTCTCTCTCTCTCTCTCTCTCTCTCTCTCTATAGACTACTACATTTGGCCATGTGGCTTTGTCCGGTTATAATGGTCATTTTACCAAATGCTGTAAATAATTTTGCAGATTATTCATGGCTAGAACCGTTAAATTTGTCAAATTGTTCAATGTAAACTACAGGTGCCACCGCTATGTCATCTTTTGGCCTCATCTTTCCAGTTTTATTATTTGTTTTTTAAGAACTTTGACTCCTAAATGCATAATTTCACATAGCTTCAATTCCAAATTGACAAACATGAAGAGGTTCCACCACCAAAGAAAGGAACCCTCTGAAAATACAACCTTGAAGCATATGTTAAACTAAATCTTCTTCCCAATTTTTCAGGAGTGGTTCAACTAATGTTGTACCATCAATACACGCATTTTAGGTATCTGAAAACCTTTGCTTACTCTGTCAGTCACTCTCCTTTACTTGAATCCTAGGCAAGCCAATCAGGTCGAAATAGAACAGAAGGACCAACAGTTCAAGCAGTATGCACCAACTCCTGAACTCAAGTATTCAAGTTCCCAAAATATCTATCCAAAAGAACCAATATAATCTAGTTTCACAAGACCAATGCTTTAACACACTAAAACATGCAGGCTCCCCGTGACTCATGCGTAAGAACCAATGGAAAATTTAAAGATTCATGCATAACACACTAAAAGCAAATTTTGTAGCACAACTACCTCATTTTCTGAGAGATAACCATCAGGCACAAAGAAGCCATCATTGCTTTCAGATTCTTCATCAGCTTTTAAACATTCTTCATCTAAACTCTCTTCCTCATCCTTATCACAGTCAGAAAGGCTTTCACCGGGAGCCTCCTGTGTCATAAAAAGTACAGTAAAGGGTTACTTGCCGGGCATGGGCAATTTTGTGTCAAACAGCACCAGCAAGACACTTGTGCAGGATAATTGTGAGACATCACTATTTTAACAGCTGTAGGCGCAAAATTGGTGTAGCCCTCACTTCAGCAAAAACACTGTCAGGACGCTTGGTGGCATGCCATGTATATTTCTTTCACCATATGAACGGCAATTCTTTCACCATAGAGCAATACTAACAGAATGGCGCTACATGGTTTGGGATTATTTGATATTTTTTATTTTAAAGTTACAGACCAATACCCTTCCCCCTTGTCTATATAGACAGTTTGGCTAATTCTGACCTTACTCTTCATAACACTCCCACATCATAAGTCTAAGCAAGGTTAAATATATGCAATCTCACCCCCTACATTATAATGGACTGTTTTTACGATTTGACCGGTGAATTTAAGATCATGCTAAGCAATCCTATTATTGCTCTAAATCTCATCCTCTAACAATTTAACTTGGAGGTAAAAAAGAACTTGAGGCTGAAAGCAAAGTCAACAATATGAATTAGCAGCAACATTCACAAGGGATGGTTTATTTATAATGCAAGCTCCATAAATAGATAATTTCAAGAGTTTGTTCCTTTCTCTACAACCAACTTCAAATGTTCAGCAATTTAACATAAGCAATTGGGGAAAAAGTGATTATCGCATTTAGCATGTTTTGAAGTGTATTATATTTAAATCAATAAATTTTTGCCTAATTACTATAACAAAAAAGTATTACGTAGGAAAATAAAAAAAGCATATGCACCCTCTCATTTCACTGTCCAATGGTATTTCGATTATGGAATTCTAATGAAGTTGGTTGTCAATAATGATGAGCATACAGATGATGTTAGTGATTCTAGTGAATTGATAAATTAACCCTTTTACTTGATTCTCTTATGTCCTAAATAGTTTTTCTGACTAGTGATAAACATTATAAGCCATCATTCTGATTCCAAACTCTTTTATGCCAATGGCAGGATAGGAGGAATCACTGACTGAGACTAAGTGGACTTTAATTCCGCCTCCCCTCATCCCTATCCACATAAAAACAAATTAATTGTGTGCATAACTTCCTGGCCACCAAAAAAAAAAAAAAAAAAAAGGAATAACAGTGTCATTCAAGTTCTATAGTAACCTATTCCAAGCCTACAACTGATCCCAATTCTTTAACTCCCATAAACCAAAGATGGCCTTCGTAGATGTGATCTACCCGAAAATGTATGATACATGCCATTGTAGTATCTTTATTTCCTTGCCCAAAAAGTAATAATTGTTCAAAAATAAAAGACAACAAAATTGGTATATACCTCCTCCCACTCTTCATCACTATCAACATCATAATCCAAGTCAGGATCCTTCTTAAGAGGATGACGTGGTCCAACAATATGACTGCAAGTATCAACAATCAATGAATGTCCAAGAGTAAGGTGTTAGCGCCATACCAAAGAAAATAACATATTTCACTAATACAGGCAATATAACACAAAACTAGTGAGGGATTAATATGTTACCATTAAACTGTTATACAAGAATACTTCCATGCATTCCCGGTGTTGATTAAGTGAATTCAATACCTATGTGCAAAATTTTGTGGAAAAAGAAACTCATTTTGCACGATGCAAAATCTTGCCAGTATGTTGCACATGTGAAAACAAGCTTGGAGGTGGGTGGTGGAAGTGTTTGGCCATCAGTGGTCTCGTTTGCACAAACACTTCAGCACATATACACAAGGTAATTGCGAAAAAAGTGCCCGATAAAATATGCCAGTTTTATGATTTCATTCATAGTATACGGTTGGCATAAGTTGATTATAAATAGCCACTGATGAACTGCACATTGCCTTGCTTCTTATATCTGAAGCAACATTGGCCATCTCGCTTCAAATATGAGAAGCCAGAAGCCAACACAGAGTTTGAATGTTCAGAGATTACCGTCAGATATGCAACACCCAGTAACCAGAACACCAACCTTTTCTTTGGCCAAATACCATAGAATGCAGGTCTATAGCTCTTATCAAACTGCAGTAGCTGCTTACTTCGTCTACCCTTCTTGTCACTAGATGAACAGCCACTCACATTAGCATGGCTTGATTTGTCATCTGTAATTTCATCATCCCATCCATCCACCAAGCTTTCTATGGTTGAGTTCTCATCACATGCTAGGCCTTTATTAGTACTCAGCTTTAGCTCCTTAAATAGCTCGGTCTTAGGCTTCCTTCGTATACCCCAATGTTGTTTATTGACTAACCGAATAGAATGGCCTAAACTACGCCAAGAATTGAAATGACACCTGCAAAGTGAAACCCATACAATTTATCAAAAATTCATAAAGTTACCAAAGTAGTGCAAAATACTACTGTGACCCACTTGCGAATTTCGTCCACGTCAACCTCCTCTTTCTGTGACAGAGCAGAGTCCATTGAAAAAGTGATCAACTCTGGCAATCTTTCACTATTGTTTGGAGATGCATCAGAAGCACTTGTTACTGATTGATCAATGTCATACGTTAAGTTGCACTTGCTTCTTTTGATAAAGCGTTCCATTATGGAAGCTTGCTTCTGTATGGAAAGCTGCTTCTTCAGCCCAGCTTCTTCCTTCTCCCTGCGGCGTTGATCCCTCTCAGCATCCTCTTGCTTCCTCTTCAGCTGCCTTCTCATTTCAGATTCTTCTCTCTTCCGACGTTTGTCATCCTCTCCTTGCAACCGTTTGAGCTCCTTCTCCTGAAACAGTACTAAAGAGGTCAAACAACATATAAGACACTGGAATTACAAACTACAAACTCAACAAAGACCCAGAGTCAATTGAAGGACCATTGGAGCTCGGCCAGGTAACAAATTAGATGACAATTATATGGAATTAAATGGCATATCTATCACCATGATATAGATACACCACACTGATCAAAGTTATATTAGCTATGCAACACCACCAGATCCATCAATAACTTCTTGTGATGCAGGCCACATGTGTGGATCATGCATGAATACCTTGCCATTCAAGCTGTCAATCATTTTTTTTTTAATTGCAAATTGGCAATAAACTGATACATCTGCACAATTCATGGTATACACTACCAGTTGTACCCAAACATAAGACGGATCATTCTCAAGTGGCTGACGGAGACCAGCCTGCTTTCCCTCCTTTTCTATTTTTTTCCTTTTCTTAATTTGGGGGCAATGCAAGAGGGCTGTCACTTACACTTTGCAACTTCTCCTTTTGAAGCTCTCGATCTGCCTTTTTTCTCTCCTTCTCAATCTGACGTTTGGTCTTCTCTTGCTGCTTCATAAGAATTTTCTCCTCCCTCATCGCTTCCTTCTCAGCCCTGAAACAGCACAAAAGAGTAATTTCAACATGAACAAAGAACACTATTTAGAGCCTTGGAATGCCAGTGCAGATATACATACATGTCAGAGCCGTTTTTCTGGGCCATGTTTTCCACCAACAAACGAATATCTGCCTCATTCAGTACTTTATTTAGCTTATAAGATGCTCTCATCAGATCAAGTTTGTAGCTTTGATCATTCTCAGGATTTTGCAGTGCAGTTATTACAGCTAAAGGTCATGCACATCAAAAAAATAAATGTCAGCTAAACAAATTGAGCTTATCAGATGCAAAGTGCAGCAGAGTTAATCTTTATTTTACTCAAAATGCAAGTGTATGACCATCAATGGCACCCAGTATGTCTAAAACATGCAAACTATACAGAAAGAACCTAGTCCGTTCCTGGAAGAATGCAGGATATTTATGCAGAGCATGTGTGCCAAACTTAAGCAAAATGTGCATGAATACAGGACAGACCACCAACTTCCGAACAAAAGTTGGGTTGCATTACAGCATGCTCCTTTTCTACTACAGAATATATCCGTCATTTTCACACTTTGAGATGACCTGAAATACTTCCAGCTATCTCAATAAGCAAAGCAACATCATAAAGGTCTAACCAACAATCAAAACACTTACTGTTTCAATAATAGATTCCATTATTACTCTACAGCATGCCATAAAATCATTTGTATCATTCCAAATAAAATTGTTTGAACTCAAACAAAGAGAACCACTTCATGTCAAATATAAATTATACACGCCAGGAACTGAATATCTGATGATATTTATATTTATCAAGCTTTTTTAGGAAAATATCAGATTGCACTAGGAAGAACTAAATTTCAAACAAATTAAATGACACAAAAAATTTAAGGAAAAGCAAAAGACATCAAGGAACAAATACTTACCAAGAATAGCAGTAATCCTCTCACTGATCTTTTTACGACAGATGCGGCGAATTTTTACAGCCCCACGTATAGAATTTGGCAGAAATTTCATATCTCTTGTCTGCATGTTCAGAGCATAATTAAGCAAATCAATATGAAAACTTGAACGCACCATACATTGCAGACAAAAACACTAAGTGCAACATTTCAATACAAAATAAATAAATATATAATATATATATATATATATATATATATTATTAACAAACCTAGTAAAGCATCAGAAAATGATTCAACAGAGATTATTCAAAGACCAATATACTGATAGGTAAACCAAAAGCTAGAATGGCATGCATGCTGAGCATGCATCATTAATAGCACGTAACTAAATCCAGGTAAAATATGACCCAATAGGAACTAAATAATGATAAGAAAAGGGAAAACAAACAATGAGAATAAACACATGAATGAGAACAAAAAGTCCCAATTGCGTGTCAATAGATATAACAAATCAAATTAGAAATTTCATTATTGCACCAATTCAGCGTAATTTTTGTAAGCATGCAAGAAGTTTGTATCAGCAAATAAACAGCCCAATAAACATCAAAAAATGAATTGTCATACCCAATTAGAACAGACCCCTTTACGAGCAACAAAATTAAGCTAGCATGTGAAATCTGATCTCGTAGAATACCAGAAAAATAAACAGAAAAAAATAATACAGCATTAAGGGAATAGCATACAATTTATTTAATATTGCAGCGTGAATGCCGGGGCTTCTCAATATCTTACCAATGCCCAGATGACCTCAACACTTGAGTTAAAAGGATTACAAAAAGTCATATTTGAAACACAGAAAACTAAAAAAAAATGAAAAATAGCTAAAATGGCAAGAGAGAGGGAGACAAAAATGTAAATCATCACCTCCCAACACCAAAGACACGAGTCAGTCTCGTCCTCCAACACATCGGCTTCGGCATTTGGCACTCCATACAAGATTCTCTTCCCAACGTCAAGCACGCTGCCCTTCACACTTGCAATCGTAACTACAATCTCTCTCTCCTTCAATCTCCCGTAAATCTCACTCACCAGCTTCGAATACGAAGCTCTTTTCTCCTCCAATAGCACCGCTATCATCGCGTTCACGTTGCTAGACGACAAGCTCGATAAATGCGAGTCCAATACCACATTTTCACATAAAACTTCCTTAAAGTACTCGACTAGGCTCTGTAGCTCTTCATTCAGATCTTTGATTTTCCTTTCCCTCTCCTCCGGCGCCAACATTTCGTAAATCTGGCTCCTCCTCTTCCGTCTGAGTAACTTCTTCGCACTCTCATCCGGCGATTCAGGGTTGATCATCGTCACGTCAACCATTGGACGACGCTATCGGAGAAAACCCTGAGCAGTTAAATCAACATTCTAGGGTATCAGGAGTGAAAACAAAAGAATTAAGCGAACATTGGAAGTTAAGCAAGATGAAAAACAATCTCTAAAAATTCTGGGGTCGAGGGTCTATTGATTTGATAGTAGAAATCTGTATCGATCAAGAAGAGTGGAAGTGGAGATTATCTCCATCGATAGATAGATGGACAACTGAAACCCTCACGGGACTCGCTCTCTCTGGTTTGTTTTAATAATCATTTGAATGGTAATGTAAAGAGGGGCGGTGGTCAGACAGTCTTTTTCTTATGAATATATGAATAAATATGGAGGGAGTGCCCAAAAATTCCCGCCCAACGCCTGTGCCTGGAAAACGCCGAGCGGCGCGTGTATGTTCGCGCCTCTGCGGTGACGAACTTGTCTTCGAGGCAATTAAAGGAATTATAACCCTTTATAATATCATTAAAATATTTTTAAAAATTCGGAAAATTCTGCCGACTTAATCTGTATTAAATAAATAATTTGAACTATTTTGACGTCATAAATTTTTAATATAAGTGTTGAAAAAATGTCCCCAGTTGTAAGTTATATAATTTATTAATTTATAATTAAATAAATATCATTATATAAATTTAAATATATATATACATTAAAGAGAAAGACACATCTACATATTCTTTAATAAAAATAATATATTATTTTTTAATAAATATATCTAATAAAAATATACTTGTTAAATAAAATAAAATAAAATTTTAATAATTTAAAAATAATTATCCCTCACGCTAAAAAAATGTCAATTACCATTATTTCAGAATGTATAAAATTTATATAAAATCTCTAAAATCAAAAAAAAAAAAAGAAGAGAAAATTCAACTTCCAATTTTTTAAAATAAGAATAATTTTATATGACACAAGAAAAAATTTAATAATTATAAATTTAAATATGTAAATTTAGTTATATATATAATTTATTAGTAAAAAAATAAAATAATAAAAATTCTAAAAGTTAAAATTTTTATATCAATAAAAAAACTTACAATAAACAGATAAACACCTCATTCTATTAATAATAATTATTGAAATTTATACTGACCTAGTAACCTATTGATGACCATTTCCTTTCTCCGATCATAACACCTACTGATTTTTTTATGTCATTCAGTAAACATAAATTGAGATATCTAAAACTTTGGGGAAATAAATTTATTTCTTTACAAGGATCATATAAAACTAATTTTATTTCCTAAAAATAATTATTTTACTCTCATATTATTCTATTCTAATAACCAAATATAGCATTAGATTAGCTTTTTATTTGGCATCAGCCATTTTCTATTGCTAGCTCTAAGGATAGAAGACCATAAATGGGAGCAAAACAAAGAAAAATCAGTGTTTTCCCGTGTACTTAAAACATCAATATTTTAGCTTAAAGAGCCTACAACAAACTGCACTTTGGCGAAATCATAATTCCAGCACATCGATACTTGAAGAGAAGCAGGGGAGTGGGTCGCAACTTGCTGAGGTCCCAACCATGGAGTTACACAATCCTTCTTGTCTTACATATGTCACAGGTCTTGTACAGGCAAACCTGCAAAGAGAAATGCACAAGCAGGCAGATCAAGCACAAACATATCACAAAAACATCATCACCTCCGTAGTTTTACCAGAGTAAATTTAAACAATTTTATGCTTACAATTTTTTGGCAGAATGGTGGTGAGCATTCCACTAAGATAATACAGGTAAGTTAGATACGATTGTCACTAAAAATAATTCGTGGGTGTCAATAAATATTTCACCGGAATAAAACAAAATCAGTTTAATTACTAATTATATCTATTTGTTTCATCTACCATCAATCTTTTGGCAGAATGGTGGTGAGCATTCCACTAAGATAATACAAGTTAGATATGATTGTCACCAAAAATAATTCGTGGGTGTCAATAAATATTTCACCGGAATAAAACAAAATCAGTTTAATTACTAATTATATCTATTTGTTTCATCTACCATTTTTGAACCGGGTGATGACCCCACTAACTATTACATAGATCCGGCACCATGTCCAATCCAGTAGAAATGACGGAACCTCGACTCGACCAAGCAGTGGTACATGATGTAGGTAGGAAGATTACAAAGACTGGGATGCATAGAAAGAATACCTGGAGGGAGGGATTGTTTCAACTTATCAGCCTTATCTGAGTCGAACACACACAGCGTGTAGAGATACTTGGAGCAACGAACCTTGAACTTAACAACATCCTTGCTCCGCTTAATTTTGACAGATCGCGCATCCTTCCTTCTTGCAGTTAGAAGGAAGTCCTTGATCTCATGAATCTGCTTGGGCTGAGTACCACAAGATAATTTCTAAGACAACAGATCCATTCGCTAAGTATGTCTGTGAATTGGACCAACATAAACTACATATTCCATGGCTTAGTTATCATCAGCATTGTTATAGGCGCATCAAGGTACAAAAGGTTACTAGGGTCTAGGCATAAGACGCTAGATGCAGACCTAGTCTTGATATATGGTGCTCTCATAATGAATTGTAATCGTTATAGCAAATAACAAAATATGAAAAACCCAAACTACTTCAGATAATAATTATAAACTCACAATCAACTAGCCATATAAAAGAAGCAATTAATAAGTATTGCTCGCCACAAACATCTCTTAGGTAAACACTAGAGGACTAATTAAGGTGGGAAGAAGTCATATTTCTTTACATCTAAGCGAAAGAAAGGCACTAAAAATGATAGCAAGTGAAATAGATTACCATTTCCTGTCTGCTTATATCCAAAAGTGGTGATAAATATTCTCAAACTTGGCACACATTACTCTGGTGAGCACAGATTATTAGTATTCTACACACTATGTTCACCATAACACTAGGTCCTGAACAGTTATAGAGGCTGTCAATAGTGGCAAGGTACACATGTTTCAGATTTCAGAAATCTTCTATTCAAAACAACTTGGAGAATGTTGGGAAAGTATAACTCTATCGGAAAATAGGGATACAAAAAAAAAAGAAAAAAAGAATGGCATTTCCATTAAAGTAATCTTAATCTGAAGAGTGCTAATCTTACCTCTCGGATGAATTACAGAATTAGATAAGTTGAAATGGAAGAGATCAAAGAATTTGAACTCCATAAAATCAAAATGGATGGGTTTACTGACTAATAGGTACAACAGCGTAACAACACAAAACAGAGGATACAAAATTTCATTTCTCACTCTTTCGTAATATTGCCCCAACCAAAAAGACATAATAGCCAAGAAATTAACCAGTCTAATCGACGAATACAACAAGCAAATACTAATAATGTAGTCGTTGTCGAATTTGAGATGTTAGCAATTAAAGAACAAATTCGATGCGAATGAGTTCTAGTATGAAACATAACTCCGACTATCCACGTCGCGAAAAGGCGTGAAAAACTGGAAAGCAAACGACTCCATGAATATAACAAAATTAACGCAGCAGATTACAGAACCGAAAGCAACAACCTAAATACGAAGATCAACCATAGATTTACCATTTTTTCCTCTGGTAATAAGACTCCGAGCTCAGGACTGCGTCGCCGACGCAGCGGAATCTCCCTCCGTCTAAACTTTCTGGCTATCGTCTGATCTTTCGCAAGAAAAACCCTATAAAGAATGTTCAATTTTCCTGTCCTGCCCTCGTTGTTTTTCTAAAATGTCATGACTTATTGACGCGCTATCTCCTGTTGGGCCACACTTTCCTAATATAAGCCCAATTACCTGAAAAACTGGCCCGTCTAATGGTAAACATGGAGGCCCATTTAACGCTGAGAAGAGGGCGGTGATGGCGGTGATGGTGATGGAGGCCACCATCCCGGATGAGAGTCGAGAGAGAAAAATTCAAACCAAACTTGATAATTTTATCACATAACCCAAACCCATCCCAATACTACGTGTCAAATAAGAATCTGATG
Organism: Nepenthes gracilis; assembly: GCA_033239525.1. Classification (NCBI taxonomy): domain Eukaryota; kingdom Viridiplantae; phylum Streptophyta; class Magnoliopsida; order Caryophyllales; family Nepenthaceae; genus Nepenthes; species Nepenthes gracilis. Next base: position 14,955,515 of record BSYO01000012.1, read on the forward strand.
TTTTAGGTAAATATTAATTTGGAAGGTCTTGAAGATTTCAGTTATCTTATTAATTTTAAATTTTAAATATTACATTGTCTTTTATTTGTTAAAAACATTTTTTTTAATATTTTGTACAAGCTAAATCATGCTAACATATCATAAATTTGAGCATTTATCAATGAAATATATTATTAAATTAATTGTTTAACAAAATAATCTAATATTATTAAATTATAAAAAATACTTTTTATATAAACACAATAATATATATATATATATATTGATGGGTCCCGAAACCCAAGGCCCAAAATTGCAATCACAAGCCCAAAGGATCGCATGGGAAGACTGACTCAAAAGGCCCACAAGCCAAATCAAGTCCAAATGACTAACCCATTTCCGAGCACCTGAAGAATCAAATTAAACGACAAAAGCACTGGCAACCCGAGAGGACGCTGTGATCCATTTAAGGACGATGACCGCCAGAAAAGCCAAAATAACCAAAACGCCAAGCTCATATGACTTGTATGGCACGCGCTGTCACAAGCAACTAACGGCCCCTGACACGCCGTACCCTGTAGCCATCCGTTCCTGAACTCCGAATCTGCAGGCGGTGACAGGTGTCCCTGTCACAACCGCACCTACAGTAGTGGCGATGGTGGCAAGCAGCCCTGACACGCCAACGTCACGTGTTGCCCCGCCAACGGCATCGAAATCCTTATAAATACCCCTTTCTGGCTACTACGGAATGGTCCTGATTCTGAATCCTCATCTGTTTACGTTCGAGCAAGAGAATCCCTGAGAGAAAAAAGAAAGGCAAAGAGAAAAGAGTGAAAAGAGAAATCTGTCTCCCCACGCTGTAATTCCCTGAGAAAGCGAACAGCCTCCCAGGCATTCACTGTATCTTTTCATCACAATAGTGAGATTTCTCGGACTGTCTGTCCGCTGCCGTGGTTTTTCACCCCTCATCGGATTACGGGATTTTTCACGTAAACATGCGTGTTCTCTCATTGCCCTCACATTTCTTTTTCTCTATTCGAGCTCTGTTTACTCTGTATTGCCCGTGTCTATCCGTCCAACCGCACAAAAAACCGCTCGCGTTTTGACTGACGTACAGCCAGATTCTCCGGACGCAACATTAGCGCCGTCTATGGGAAGCGACTGAGAGTCTGCTTTTCACATTTTTCAAAAGTACACAACAACATAAGCTCCAAATCCCGAAATGGTGAACACAAGGGCGCAAGCAAGCGCACCCCCCAAAGAGGTGGCCTCGCACGGCGGCGGCGCCAACCCCTGCGATGGGGTTGAGGATCATCCCGACCCTGTGGTGAGGGGCTTGGCGGCCAAGGTAGACGGCATGTTGCAGGCCTTCGTTACCCTCTGTTCCAAAATCGATCAGCTCAAACAGGGGGCTCGGAGTGGCCTCCCAGCCGAGGCATCGCAGGGGGGAAACAGGAGGCGATCGCCGCAAAGGCCTCCGGTCGCGTGATAACCCGAGGACCCAGGTGGCCTCTAGCAGCACAGCACCACGGAGAGTCGAGGACCAACCAGGTTCTCGGGTCCGAAACGAGAGCCCCGAGAGGTGCCACTCTGAGGCTCAATGGAACCGCCGCGAGCACGACGATCAGGAGGCGGTTCCACGAGATGCTCCCCCAAGAGGAGCCCGCACGGCCCCGGAGCGCCGTGCGGTCCACGAGCCTTACGAGTTAAGGCACTACCTGAACAAGAGGAGGACGACTGCCCCACCTCGAGTGGAGAGCAGGCCAGAAAGAGGATGGAATCTGATGCTGCGAGAGAGCAGCAGATGAGGGGCTAACGCGCTCCAGTCTCCGTTTTCTACGGAGATCAGGACGAGGACGCTCCCCCCAAAATTCAAGATGCCTAACCAGGAGGTGTACGACGGCAGTGGTGATCCCATGGACCACCTTAATCATTTCAGGGAGCACCTGAACCTCCAGGGCCTTGATGAGACCACCATGTGCCAGTGCTTCCCTTTGACACTAAAGGGGGATGCACGGATATGGTTTTATGGGATGCCCGCGGACTCTATCCGTAATTTTGGAGATCTGGCAATGGCCTTCCTGTCTCAGTTTGCCTCCAGCAGGAGGGTAGAGAAGCAGCCCTGGCACCTCACTCGAATCAAGCAAGGGGCCAGGGAGAGCTTGCAAGGATTCCTGGCACCGTTTGTAGCGGAGGCCAGGCAGATCCCGAGACTGACCGACGAGGCCAAGCTAAACGCCTTCCTCTCGGCTCTCGAAGGGGTTGCCTTCTTCAAGCACCTCATCCACAAAGGCCCGCAGACCTTCATAGAGGCCGAGGCTGTGGCCAGAGCTTACATCACAGCCGAAGAGGCCAACGACGCCAAAAGGCCGGAGAGGGACGAGCACCCTCAGCAGAAGGCCGTGGAGGGCAAAAGGAAGGCCGGGGACTACCAAGGTCCCTAGACATCACAGAAGCAGCACAAGGTCGAGTAGAGCACTCGGAGAGAGCCACGACCTATACATCTCACGCCGCTGAACGACTCCCGCACCAATGTCTTCATGCAGATCTGGGGAGAGAAGTTCCTGAAGTGGCCCAAACCACTGAAGAACCCGGAAGGTGGGGATCAGTAGAAATACAGCGATTACCACCGCTTTGGGGGTCACAACACGGAAGACTGTAGGACCCTGCAGAGGGAGATCGAGGACCTGATCAAGAGGGGACACCTCAACCATTTCCTTCAGAGGCCTAGACAGACCTCCGGGGCCTTGAACGGCGATGATGCTGAACCCACTAGGAACCGAGTAGCTGCGGGGGTCGTAAACATGATATCCAGCCGGCTAGCGAGAGGAGATGGGCGTGAGCTCGTAGCAGCGAAGAGGCCGAGGACGGGGCTTGGGAGTGAAGACGATGTTATCTGTTTTAGCAGTAGGGACTTAGATCATGTAACTTCTCCTCACTCCGATCCCCTGATTGTAACTGCACTCATTTCTAACTAAGCAAATGACTATCATATGAAACAAGTATTCGTCGATAATGGAAGCTCTCGTAATTTGCTGTACCTTGATACTTACTTCAAATTAGGGCTTAAGAAAAAATCGAATGAAGGTGCCAGAAGGGCCACTCTATGGGCTGGACAACGAGCCAGTGCCCGTCCAGGGTATCATCCAGTTGGAGGTGACCCTGGGGACATATCCGAGGACAGCGTCCAAGTTCCTCATGTTCCTCGTTGTGGACCTGCCCTCGGTCTATAATGCAATCCTCGGACGGCCATGCTTGGCCGCATTCAATGCGGTAACTTCCATCCCTCATCTCAAGATGAAGTTCCCCACCCCGTATGGGATAGGAGAAGTCCTCGGGGACCAGTCAATCGGACGGATGTGTTACTTGACGCAGACCACGCAAGTGACACTTCCGCAGCCCATGGAAGACCTCGACCTCAGGGCGAGGCTACATTACACACGCTCAGCCAGGAGAGCTAGTAGTCCGAGTCCCACTAGATCCAGCGGATCAGGAAAAGCATGTCCGAATAGGAAGTTCACTCCAGGAGACTGTCAGGGACCAACTCGTCGATTTACTGCGAGAAAACTCGGACGTGTTCGCGTAGTCCCCTAGCGACATGCCTGGGATCTCTCCTGAGATCATCGTCCACAAGCTGGGCATCGATCCTCGGCACAAGTCGGTCAGATAGAAGCACAGAAATTATTCCACTGAGAAGTTAGTGGCCATCCGCAAGGAGGTCAAGAAGCTCCTGGACGCTGGATTTGTCCAAGAAGTGCAGCACCCGAACTGGTTGGCCAACGTTGTCATGGTGAAGAAGAGCAATGGGAAATGGAGGATGTGCGTAGACTTCACCGACCTCAACAAAGCATGCTCCAAGGACAGCTTCCCATTGCCCAGAATCGACCAACTCGTGGATTCGACGTCCGGCCATGAGCTCCTAAGCTTCATGGATGGGTACTCCGGGTACAACCAGATCAGAATGAGTCCCGAGGACGATGAGCATATGTCATTCATGATAGACCAAGGGACATACTGCTACAAGGTGATGCCCTTCGGCCTCAAGAACACGAGAGCAACCTATCAACGACTCGTGAATAAGATGTTCAAGGACCAAGATAGGCGAAACATGAAGGTGTACGTTGACGACATGCTTGTCAAGAGTAGGATAAGCGGCGACCACGTGAGGGACTTGGCCGAGACCTTCCACGTGCTCAAGGCCCATGGGATGAAGCTCAATCCCAGTAAGTGCACTTTCGGTGTCGCCTTGGGAAAATTCTTGGGCTATATCGTGTCACATCGGAAAATTGAGGCAAACCCAGAAAAGATCCAAGCAATCTTAGACATGCGGTCCCCGCGAACGGTGAAGGAAGTTCGGCAGCTTACTGGGCGGGTGGCCGCCCTCTCCCGTTTCCTGGCAAAGTCGGCCGAGAAGCACCTGTCATTCTTCAAAGCCCTGAGAGGGACGAAATCTCGGGATTTTCGGTGGAGTGATGATTGCAAGGATGCATTCCAAGGACTCAAGGGCTACCTCTCGAGTCCGCCCCTCTTAGCTTCTCCCCAGCAGGGCGAGGAGCTATACTTGTACCTCTCCATATCCGATACAGCACTGAGCTCAACGTTAGTACGAGAGCAACATGGCAAGCAGCAGCCAATGTATTACGTAAGCAAGACCCTCGTGGGAGCCGAGACCAGATATCCCCTTGCGGAGAGGGTGGCCTTAGCATTGGTCTACTCCGCGAGGAAACTCAAGTCGTACTTCCAGGCGCACAAGATAATAGTCCTGACCGACCAGCCTTTAAGGGCCAATTTACAGAAGCTCGAGATCTCCGGCCGACTAATCAAGTGGGCCATTAAGCTGGGAGAATTTGACATAGAGTTCCGCCCGAGGCCAGTTTTAAAGGGACAGGCGCTGGCGGACTTCCTCGTTGAGACGACGGCGCCGCCCAATCACGACAAGGACCAGGTTACAACGGACGAGTTCAACAGGGCGTCTACTTGGACCTTGCACGTGGACGGCTCCTCCATGAAGGATGGCTGCGGAGCAGGGATTGTCTTGCACACACCTGAGGGGTTGGAGATAATGTACTCGCTAACCCTGAGGTTCTCGGCCACAAACAACGTTGCAGAGTACGAGGCTTTGCTGGCTGGACTCCGACTAGCCAAGGAATGCTCGGCTAAAGAACTGATCATCTATAGTGACTCCGAATTGGTCATCAATCAGGTCCGCGGAAGCTTCGACGTCTACAACGCGCAGCTGTCCAGGTACCTTTCGAAGGTTAAGGGCATGATCGTGGGTTTTAAGACAGCCGAGTTCGTCCACATCCCGCGGGAGGAAATTGCCAAGGCCGACACGCTCGCGAGAGCCGCGGCTTCAGGGGATCCTGAACAGTACGCTAGGGGGATGCAAGAAGTCCTAGGCAGGCCCAGCATTGAAGACCCCGAGCAGGAGATAATGCAAGTTGCGGACGGAAGCACCCGGATGACTCCCTACTTGAAGCTCTTGTCTGATGGCTCGCTGCCCGAGGATCCAAACGAGGCCAAGAAGATAAAGAAGACGGTGGGCTGGTACACAATCGTGGACGGCCAGCTGTATCAACGGGGCTTCTCAACCCCTTACCTAAGGTGTCTCACCCCAGAGGAGGCCGAGTACGCCCTACAGGAGGTGCACCTCAGAGTATGTGGATCCCATATTGGGGGGAAGAACATAGCTTTTAAGCTTATGAGGCAAGGGTACTACTGGCCAATAATGAAGTATGACGACATGGATTTCGTACGCAAATGTGAAAGTTGCCAACTTCACAGTAACATGAGTCATCGCCCCCACTCGGATCTCCAGGCGCTGCAATCTCCGTGGACGTTCACCCAATGGGGGCTCGACATCCTCGGACCATTTCCCCTCGCTCCTGGACAAAGGAAGTTCATGATTGTTGGAATAGACTACTTCACCAAATGGGTAGAAGTAGTACCGCTGGTTAGGATAATAGAGCAAAACGCGACAACGTTCCTCTAGCAGAGTATCATATGCAGGTTTGGAGTACCAGAGTGCATCGTGACTGACAACGGGACACAGTTCACTGGAAAGCGATTCACTAAATACTGCGCAAGTCTGAGGATCAACCTAGTACATACGTCAGTGGTATACCCACAGGCCAATGGCCAGTTAGAAGTGACAAACCGCACGATCCTACATGGGCTGAAAACCAAGCTAGAGTCTTCTGAGGCTCGTGGGTGCATAAATTGCCCTCGGTCCTCTGTTCATACAAAACAACGCCCCGAGAGCCCACAAGAGAGACCCCTTTCAGTCTTTGCTACGGGGTCAAAGCTGTCATCCCAATAGAAGTATGCCTCACAAGCCCCCAGGTTCGGTGCTTCAGCGCAACGGATAACTGCCAGAGGCTCCGAGAAAGCCTCGATGCCCTCGATAAAGTTCGCGACCAGGCGAGGCTTGGATAGCGGCCTACCAACAACGGGTGGCCCGCTATTACAACAAGAAAGTAAAGGCGCGACAATTCGAGGTCGGGGATCTCGTACTGAGAAGCGTGGAAGCCACAGGAAAAATCGCGGGCAAAAACAAGCTCTCACCAAATTGGGAAGGACAGTTTTTGGTCTCGGCTATCCTTCGAGGAGGAGCTTATAAGCTACGTACCCAAAAGGGCAAGTTGGTACCCCGGACTTGGAACGCCGCTCACCTAAGGAAATACTACCAGTGAAAGGCGGGTCATCCCCAACAAACAAAAACTCGACTGTGACCGAGCGACCCCAGAGGTCGGACCCTAGAGGTCATAACAAAAACTCGACTGTGACCGAGTGGCCTCAGAGGTAGGACCCTAGAGGTCATACCAAAAACTCGGCTGTGACCGAACGGCCCCAGAGGTCGGACCCTAGAGGTCATACCAAAAATTCGGCTGTGACCGAGCAGCCCCAGAGGTCGGACCCTAGAGGTCACGCCAAAAACTCGGGCTCCTCCGAGCGGCCCAGGAGGTCGTCAGCAACATTCGGATTTGTCCGAGTAAAAAAAAAGAAGAAGAAAAGAGAGGCACTTGTGATAAACTCAAGAATCTCTTTTTTATTCATACGTGCAATACAACAATGGAAAAGGGAAAAACAAAGGCTAGCCCTCGCCAGGACCTTGAGGCAGAACGGCTCCAGGTTGCTCTCCTAAAGACGAAGAGTCCTCTCTACGACTCGAAGTTCCTGGCTGGTCTGATGAGTGAGGGCCCGCTGAGGAGCTTGGGCCCAAGGACCTTGGAAATGGCCTGCCTCTAAGACCGTACACGTCCTCGAGGTGCGCAACGCTCACATTGCGCGAATCCAGCACAGCAGCGGGGAATCGTGGGTGTAGGATTAGCATCAACCGGCGGCATAGGTGAATGTCATCCTAGTACTTGGCCTCCAGCAGGGGGGCTATGTCGGTGGCCTTCACCGAGGTCCTCAACATCTCCTCCAACTGAAGGTTTCGTTCTAGAAGGAATCCGTATCGGGCCTCTAAGAGCCTCAGGGCTTCCTCAGATGAAGCGCTCTTTGCGGAGGCCTCAGCAAGCGCCACGTGAAGCCGCTGGTTCTCTTCCTGGACGGCCTTCGAAGACTCCGCCTCCAAACGAGACTGGGCGACTTCGCCCACCAGTTGGCTAAGGCCGCCGATCAGATCCTGGAGCTGCAAAAGGAACCAAAGCCACTTAGAAGCAGTCAACAAAAAGTGAGGCAAATGGGAAGGTAGCAAGGTACATGAGAAACCACAGGATCTTGAGTAGGGGCACTCTCTCTGGAGGTCTCGGGCATAAGCGGGTGCTCCGCAGGTACCGCAGAAACATCAAAAGCGGCCTCGGAGGAAGGACCTTCAGGAATGGGGGGGCTCTGCTACCTCCGGGACGTCAGCGACAGCCGGGATCTCCAAGACCACGACCTCAGCCTCATCGCAGCTAAGAATGTCAAAGATATCCTCAGCAGTAATAGCGGCGGCTGCCTCCATCCCACGAGGCTCTACGACCTCGTCCAAGGTTGCCTCCCCGAGGCATCAAAGGTCGAGGGTCGTCAAGGAAAACCCTTGCAGAGACGGCCAAGACTTGGGGATGGGCCTCGGTACGAGAGGAAGGTGCTATGGCTACCCGGACTCTGAGGAAGGACCTTGAGCCCCCAGCCCCTTCTTAACCACGGGGGTGATAACGGAGTCATCATCCGATGAAGACTCACCAGAACGCTCGGTGGACAGGACCTCAATCCGCGGACTCTTTGGAGGCCTCTCGGATGGCTCCCGAATAACAAGAGGACCCTCTCTTTTCCTTAGCTTCTTCTTCTTCTTCTTCGAAGCCGCAAGGAAATCTCAGCATAACGCCACCCACTTGGCTTCGGCCCGAGGAGGTGACAATCAGATATTCTTCTTCCCCACATTGAAGCTGCCATGATTTGCCAACACCAAGTCCGTAACCTCCCTGGCGGCTTCTCTTTCCTCGTCAGTAATGTCGGAGCCATATTTGCTCGCGACATTTCCCCATACGGATGAAAGCTGCCAGTCCTCAGCAGCCTTAAGAAAGAAGAACCTGTCCTTCCACCTTTTGGTGGAATCCGGGTTCCCATCGCTCATCTCAGCAAACTCAGAGCGGGAGATTATGGCGATCTAGTCAAGGTTAAGAGTGAAGCGAAACATGATCTTCACAATGACCACCTCAAGAACTTTGCTGTGGTACCGTGCGAATACGCACAAGGAAATCAAATACCTGATGGCGTTGGGCTGGAACCTCGCGAACGGAACGGCCAACTCCTTCATCAGACGGTGGAGCTCCGTGGGAACAGGGAAACGAAGTCCACCTTTGAGGTGAACTTCGTATACGGCAATGTAACTGCCCGGAGGACTGCACGCCCTCTCTACGGCTTCTGGAACCACCATCAAATCGGACTTCGGAATGCCATATTTCACTCTGATCTGCTCAAGATCTTGAGAAGAAATGGAAGAGGCAATGTCATTAACGCCAGGAACCATGACAGCAAGGAACGAAAGCGAAGCGGCGTGGAGAATTTCAGAGAACGTCAAGGAAATGGAGAAGAGAAGAGAGGAATGAATAAAGACGCGACAAAGAATTTAAAGAAATTTTTAAACAAGTGAAAAGGCGCCCTCATTATGGTCATCCCACGTGTCAGCTCCCCATTCGCAGTAGGCGGGCACAGGCCTTGGGGCTTCCAGAAGCGACGTCACATCAATCGGATGTCACATTCAATGCTCCACGGGGAAGCGAAACGGCGGCGAAAGATAGGTCTCGAAGTTGCGAAAAGATCTCGGACGTTCTTCGCGTCAGCAGAAGATGAAGACCGCGGACTATCGCAATAGGAAGATGTTCGCAAGGCATGTCAAACGGCTGAGTCCTCGAACCGTTTGACATGGGGGGCTCGTGATGGGTCCCGAAACCCAAGGCCCCAAAATTGCAATCACAGGCCCAAAGGATCGCATGGGAAGGTTGGCCCAAAAGGCCCACAAGCCAAATCAGGCCCAAATGATTAACCCATTTCCAAGCACCTGAAGAATCAAATTAAACGACAAAAGCACTGGCAACTCGAGAGGGACTGTGATCCATTTAAGGACGAGGACCACCAGAAAAGCCAAAATAGCCAATATGCCAGCTCACATGACTTGCATGGCACGCGCTGTCACAAGCAACCAACGGCCCCTAGCGCGCCGTACCTGCAGGCCATGCGTTCCTGAACACCGAATCCGCAGGCGGTGACAGGTGTCCCTGTCACAACCGCACCTACAGTAGTGGCAATGGTGGCAGGCAGCCCTGACACGCCAGAGCCACGTGTCGCCCCGCCAGAGCCACGTGTCGCCCCGCCAACGGCATCGAAATCCTTATAAATACCCCTTCCTGGCTACTAAGGAAGGGTCCTGATTCTGAATCCCCATCTGTTTACGCTCAAGCAAGAGAATCCCTAAGATAAAAGAGAAAGGCAAAGAGAAAAGAGAGAAGAGAGAAATCTGTCTCCTCACGCTGTAATTTCCTGAGAAAGCGAACAACCTCTCAGGCATTCACTGTATCTTTTCATCATAATAGTGAGATTTCTCGGATTGTCTGTCCGCTGCCGTGGTTTTTCACCCCTCATCAGATTACGAGGTTTTCCATGTAAACTTGCGTGTTTTCTCATTGCCCTTACATTTCTTTTTCTCTGTTCGAGCTCTGTTTACTCTGTGTTGCCCGTGTCTGTCCGTCCGCCCGCACAAAAAGCCGCTCGCGCTTTGACTGACGTACGGCCAGATTCTCCAAACGCAACATATATATATGATCTTTGAGTTGGGATTGGGTCAAACCATCTAAAATCAAATCCAATCCAAACCCAATTGTAAATTTGGGATTTTATTTAAATTTAAATCGGTATCCATTTAAAGAAGATACAATCTGTCAATTCGTATCAAAGATATATTAATTTCTGATTTTTTTTAATCATCCCTGGATTTCATGTATTTTGGTATTTTTGTCGAACTCCAAAAAAAATAAAATACCATAAAAACTATTAATTTATTCTCAAAACCATCACAAACAGCTATTAGGGTAAATCTAAAATTAGCCTCCAAAGTCAAGTCTTTAATTTTTATAATTTAATCTGAATTATAGAATTTATTTTAAAATCTAATTTATTGTTGAGTTCAATAGGACTGTTACATAAGAACATATAGCAACATTACATTATATTTTATTAAGTAGGATCTGTTATATGAATCAGCTTTTAATTTTATAATTTTATTGGAGTAAGCATAATATATTATGTGAATATAAATAATTTTAAATTATTTTTATTTTGTAAAAATATGGGACAAAATTTTACACTGGCTGCCAACTACTCCCATGGTACAGATGGGGAGAAGAGATAAGAAACACACACGATGACATACAAGCAAGATGAACAAAGCATGCTATTCCATTGGCTTCTGTTTTTTCTTGAGTCGAGACTTGGGATCTGGAATTGTTTTTCTTTCCTGCTGCTCTCAACAATACGAAATTTAACCTAATAATATAGATGATTGGGCATATGACAATACGTGAAAATGTGTTAAATTTATCTCATAATCCTAATAGTTGAAATTAAAATGATGAAATTCACACAGTCGGAGTACGTGGGCTTGTAAGAAAACATTAGTGAGATAATACTTTGATTCACAGGATCTTTATTACCATATTTCTTCAACAATCAATCATATATAAAGAGTGAATAAAGATACCGGATCCATGCGATAATCCTTGCGCAATACCGTAATTGTTCTTTTCTCGAAGAACTAGGAGATGATTTCTCTCTCTTCTCCTTTCTTAACTTGAAAAACAAGTTATGTGAATGTCTCCAAATGATGGCCAGGACTTCTTTTATAGAGGGAGAGAGGATTCCCAAATTACCAAATGCCCTTATCCTTTCCATCAAAGGATATGTCTTCAACAGTAATGCTCTTTTAGGAAATTTCTCTAAATAATTAAATATATATAAACTAATAGGATTATTTAATTAATTCAATAAATCAATAATTCATATGTCTCATCATGTGGGACATATTTCTAACATTCTCCCACTTGGCCCATATGACAATAATATTTATCTGAATTAATTAAAACAAACTTTAAGTGCGCAACATTACAATCCATTAATAGTTTATATGTCATAATACTATAGTCAAATAATCGACAAATGCGAGTCATGGCGGTTCCATATCATTATGCAACATAGTTCCTTCCATGTACCACAACACCTGTAAATTATATGATTAAGTCTTAAATGAGAAATATCATACGGTCCAACAATAATATCTTAGTGAGAGATATTTCAAGTATTGATCTACAACTTTAAGTTCGAACAATATAAAATAAATAGGATATATCAAAAACACATTATGTGAGATCTCAAACATCAGAGCAATATCATTATATTATGGGTAACGATAAAGACCCATACTGTCAACATGATCTACAAATACTTTTTGGAGGTAAACCTTTTAGTTAAAGGCCCAATCATAAGTTTGGTGCTAATATGCTCTATTGACACTTTTGTTTGAATTTCACTTTTAACGCAAGGTATTCAATTTCCATATGCTTAGCACCCTTTGAATAGGTTCTTTGAAAAGCACGGGGCCTATCTATCGTCAACAATTCCAAGGGCGAAATAAAATTCGTAGCCATAATGCATGTATTGTAGCCTTAAAGCATGCCACAAACTCGCTTCCATCGTGGACACAAAGAATGCGATTGCTTGGCACTTTTCCATGAAATAGCTCCTCCAAATAAAAGAAATATATATCCAGATGTGGACTTTCCGGGTATCCGAACATCGGCATAGTCTGAATCAATATCCTATCACCTCCAAATGATCGGACTTCTTATAAGTAAGCATGTAATCTTTAGTTCCTTGCAAGTATCTCATCACTTTCTTTCTGACTTCCGGTGATCCATACAGGATTGCTTTGGTATCGTCCGAGCATACCAACCGCGAAACTTATATCGTCCAGTGCAAGTATGTGCATACATTAAACTTCCTACGCAGAGATAAGGAATATCTTTCATTTGATTTCGTTCCCATTCATTTTGTGGACATTGCATTAAATCTGAATTTATCACCTTTCGACCGGAGTAATACGGCCGCATATTCTCCATCCCAAATCTCTAAAATTTTCTTGATATATCCTTTCTCGAGATAATCCCGATAATCCATGTGATCTATTTGGAATATTTCTATTCCTATCACATAAGTTGCCTCACCCATATCTTTCATATCAAAATTTTTAGAGAGATAACCCTTAGTTTCATGTAACAATCCAAGATCACTACTTGCAAGTAATATATCATCAACATATAGAACTAAAAATACAAACTTGCTCCCACTGACCTTCAGGTATATACACCGATCAACGGTATTTTCTATAAAACCGAAGGATAAAATGGTATCATGAAACTTAAGGTACCATTGTCGTGAGGCTTGTTTAAGTCCATATATTGATTTCTTTAATTTGCAAAACTAAGTTCTCTTGTCCTTTGATAGAGAATCCTTGAGTTGTTTTCATATAAACTTCTTCATCTAAGCTTCCATTTAGAAAAGCAGTCTTTACATCCATTTGGTGCAACTCTAGGTCAAAATGTGCTACCAATGCCATTATAATTCTTAAGGAGTCCTTTTTGGAAACTGGAGAAAAGGTCTCTTTATAATCGATGCCATCTTTCTGAGTGTAACCTTTAGCAACAAGTCTGGCTTTATATCGTTCGACATTGCCTTTAGAATCACGTTTGATTTTAAATACCCATTTACAACCAAGCGCTCGCAATTCTCGTGCAATTTGACAAGATCCCAAACTTCATTATGTGCCATTGATTTTAACTCCTCTTTCATAGCATCAATCCACTTAGAAGAATCATTTCTTTCTATGGCTTGTTAGAAAGAAACCGGATCATCATATATCCCTATATCATATGCTGATTCTTGTAGATAAACCAAATAGTCATTTGAAATAGCAGATCTCCTTTCCCTATGAGATCTTCTTAATGCTACTTCTTGGACTGTTTCTACATTATGTTCAATGGTGACATTTTCATTATGGAGTGTAGAATTGTCAATGTTGTTCAATAACATCGAATAACAGTTTGTTTAGAAATTATGGGTATAGGGACTCGTACCTAATTTCTTTTATTTTCACATTTTGTGAAATATCACTCCCACCGATTTCACCATTCTCAAAGAATCTAGCATTACGGTTTCTATTATTCTCGTACTATGGTTAGGACAGTAAAATCTATACCCTTTAGATTTCTCTGGATAACCAATAAAGTATCCACTAATGATTTGAAATCTAATTTCTTTTCTTGTGAATTATACATTCTAACCTCTGCTGGACACCCCCAAATATGTAGGTGTTGAATACTCCGGTTTCCTTCCAGTCCATAACTCGAAAGGAGTTTTTGAAATCGCTTTACTAGGAACCGATTAAGAATATAAACAATGATCTTAAGGGCTTCCATCCACAAAATTTAGGTAAAGATGAATAACTTAGCATACTCCTAACCATGTCCATTAATGTACGATTACGCCTGTTCAAAGAACACCATTCATTTGTGGCGTACACGGCATAGTATATTGTGCACATATGCCATGCTTTTCTAATAGCTTAGCAAAAGGGCGAGGACATTGTCCCGATTCATTATATTTACCATAATATTCACCACCTCTATCGGATCGAATAATTTTTACACTTTTATTTAATTGCCTCTCAATCTCGTAAATATATATTTCAAAACATTTACAGACTGAGATTTTTCATGCAATAAATAGATATAACAGTAACGTGAAAAATCATCAATAAATGTGATAAAATATTTTTCTCCTCCTAATGACGGAGAATCAAAAGGTCCACAAATATCTGTATGGATAATCTCTAAAAGTTCTGAACTTCTTGTGGCACTTTTCTTTGTATGTTTGGTTTGTTTTCCTTTAATACAATCTACACATACATCAAGATCAGAAAAATCAAGGTTAGGTAAGATTCTTTCATTTACCAACCTTTTCATACGATCTTTAGATATATGACCCAATCTTTTATGCCACAAGAAAGAAGAGTTTTCATTCATATATTTACGTTTCGTTCCAACATTATGATGCAGGGTCATGAGAGTTTCAGCAAAATTTTGGTCAAGGTTTATTTTGTAGAGACCATCAGAAAGAATTCCAGAACCAAAGAAAGTTTTATTTTTGTATATGCTTACTCTTTTATTTTCAAACTTTAAAGAGTAGCCTTGGACATCAAGTTTGGAAATAGAAATAAGATTTCTAGAAATAGAAGGTACATAAAATGTTTCTAGAAATCTAAATACATTTCGAAATAAACGAAAAGTTCCAATAACGAAAACAGGGGAACTTTGACACCATTTCCCAGGACAATGAAATTTTCATTTTGGTTTAGCATCCGGGTTGTAAGGAATCCTCGCATCGATTTAGAAACATGAGCGTTAGAGCACGAATCAAACCACCGGGTATTAGAAGGTACTTCAATAAGATTTGATTCAAAACATACATAAGCCAAAGGCTTACCTTTCTTCGAACAAGCCTTTCTTTTATAGCAATCCTTCTTAAAGTGTCCCACTTTCTTACAAAAGTGACACTTTGCATTGCTTCCCTTCTTTTGAGTCCCTATACCGAATGGGGCTCCTTTTCTTTTGATGATCCGACCTTAATGCTCTCTTTTCTCTTCTTCTTTCCTTTACCACCATAACCCGTTAAATTAATTGAATGAATTCCTTGTTGTTTGAGCCTTGCCTCCTCTTGAACTAACATACTTTCCCGATTCATTAACACTCCATTTATCTTTGATAGTATTGTAATGAATTTGAAAAGATCCATGCGAGGAGGAAGTGAATTCATTATAAATCGAACAAGAAACGATTCATTCACATCCATACCAAGGGCTTTGAGTACCAAAATGGTCATCCCAAGAATGTGTTCATGCATTTTACCATCAAACTTCATGGTAGTAAGTTTTTAAGTGTTCAAAGAAGAGACTTATCCGCATGAGATCGGAAACGATTTTCAATAGTTTTCAATAAGTCCTTAAGAAGTGTAGACTTAATATTATTCGCCATAATAAACATCATGCTTATTCGTCTCGATTTTTCGTATGCTCTAAAATAAGATTTTTCCTCATCATGAATTAATTTCGGTGATTTTCGATTGTAATGCAATATCAAGATCCAAGACACCCTGGACTTGCTCAAGCCAATCGGAAAAATTAGTTCCATTGAATATTGGAAGAAGCGTGAGAATGTAGCGAAATCGGAATAGACACTGTAATAAATTAACATGCTCAATATTAATACTTTGAATTAAAATAGGAGGAACATAAAACATAAACAATGTCATTATAATCCACCTTTGGGTGTAATTATAACACACTAATTAACTATTATAGTGATTCCGAAACTTACAGAAATAATTAATAATGTTCCAAAATTCAAATAAGTCTGTTACCTTTGGGTATCCAGGATCCTATTTAAAATAATGAATACTTATTAATCATCCTATTCAATTAATCAATCACGTAGATGTTGGTGCACCTTTGGGCCTACCATAATATCTACTAATCGAGAAATTGTAACATTTTAAATTTACAAAGTAATTAAATTAATGTGGGACAGTAATATTAATTTTCTATTCTATGATTTAATATCTATAAAGCTATTTAGTCGGGCCACTTTGGCGGCTTACTACATCATTACATAGATATTCAATCACAATTACTTTGTACAATATTATAAATAATATCTGCATAAATTTAAACACATAGCATACATTCATGATAAAATGACATAAATAAATCATATGCACAAATAAATTACAAATATATACTAAACAAAATAAATAAATATTTAATATAATATATATTAAACAAAATAAATAAATAATTACTTTTATATATAATATAATATATATTAAACAAAATATATATATTATATTATATTATATTAAACAAAACATTTAATAATTTTCTTCTTGAAATTCATCTTCTTATTGCTTGTAAAAAACAACCGTCGCCGCAAAGGACATAAACGCTGCTTCCTTTTGCCGTTGCCAACCATCGCCATTAAACGGTTCATTCGACGCCCATTCAACGGATAATGGATCGATTTAATCCAACGGCGACGGTTTCAAAATTTCGCAATGATAATATATTTTGGTAAAATTATTGTGCAAAATTTAGTAATGTTCATGTCGGCGGTAACAAAACAGCGGTGGGTTCGGCGAAAATGGATTCGTTGAAAATTCCGGTAAATCTTTCTACAAGGAAAAGCATTCGGTAGTTTGATTCGATATACAACCAACAAAAATAAGAACCCTTGCAAAGATGTCGATCGACAACCGCCGTTAAACATCGCTTTTGGCAGCTTTAACGGCACCATTCGACGATTACAAGACCCATTTGGATCCCACTTGAGACACCGAATCGAAGAAGATGAACAGGGGCATAAACCGAGTGTTTCTGAACGTTTTTCATTTCAATTTTTCAATTTTTTTTTTTTTTTAATTGAAAAACATTAAACAAAATTGGAAGAAGTAAATTGGAAGATGCGCGAAGATTTGGTAAAAGCCCATATTTGGCCGAGAAAAAATGGATCCATAAGAAATTCAACAAAATCACTTATATTGAAGAAATACAATAACTAGAACCAATCTCGATACCACATGTAAGAAAACATTAGTGAGATAATACTTTGATTAAGGATCTTTATTACCATATTTCTTCAACAATCAATCATATATAAAGAGTGAATATAGATCATAAGCGATAATCCTTTATGCAATACCGTAATTGTTCTTTTCTCGAAGAACTAGGAGATGATTTCTCTCTCTTCTCCTTCTTAACTTGTGAAAACAAGTTATGTGAATGTCCAAATGATGGCGAATTATAGAGGAGAGAGACCTCTTATCCTTTCCATCAAAGGATATGTTGTCTTTTTAGGAAATTCTCAAATAATTAAATATATATAAACTAATAGGATTATTTAATTAATTGATAAATCGATAATTCATATATGCCTCAGTGTGGGACGTATTTTCTAACAGGGCTCTCTAAATAAGAAGAGTCCAGCAACTTTCTATTTCTTGCCCCAGGTTACTAGAGCAATCTAGGGTTGAGCTATTGGGGATAGAGGTTGCCTTTTTGCTTTGGGTAAAAGGTGGTGTCAAGGTGATGGTGGCAGGGTGGGGGGCGGGGGAGGCGGCATGCTAGAATATTGTTTTCTATGTGAGATAAGAGGTCGTTTCAAATTAATTTATTATTTATTTTCTAGTTATCCTGTGTATTGAATATTTGATAATTAATATTCTAACTGAATTCTCATATTCTCAAAATGACTAACCATATATGAGAATATTAATTAAACTCTATTTTTACTTTATTCTATACCGTAAGAATAATTGTTCTATTATTTACTTATTCAATTCTATCAACCAAAAGCACCATAAGAGATCCGGGTTTATATTGCAGCTGCAGCATTACTTGTAGGCTAAAGAGCATGCTGGCCAAGCACGCAAAAATAAGTTCCATTTACAAGAAAAGTAGTTACACAGAACCATGCATACATTGTTACTCGAGCTTGCAGATGCCAAAACTAATTGGAGAAAATATCAAGCATGGCTTCACCATTTTTCTGTCAAGAAAAACAAGTTCAATCTGCAAAGAAAACTAGCTACAACAAAGAGGCTAAGCACAACAGGTACAAAGAAACGGAACCATCAAACACCAAGTATGTAACTTTATCACCACGTTGTTGAATGTAAAAACCCTTAGTGATGTCTCCCTTCCCGAGTCAGGTTTCTCCATTTGTCCTTCAAGTCGACCTCTGTTCTCTCCTCAAATATGTTCCGATATACATTCAATATAAGCTTCCAATTTCCTATACCATACTTCTTAACTCCTGTCCTCAGTGTTTCTTCTTCCTCTGGACACCATTTCTTCCTCTTCCTCCGCCTCATAAACTTCACAACTTGGTAGTTCTTCAATGGGGACATGTTGACCCTCTTTGGACTAGGTAAGTGGGGTCGATCGGGTGACCCGTCGGTCGTGTTCTCAATTGAGTCATCCCATGAATGAGTTTGAGCCGTTGGATTTCGATCCATAAGACCAAATCTAGGCAGGATATTCTGACTCTTGTTGTCCTGGCCACTGGAAGTATTTTCAGTGCCACAAACATCTCTGGTAGTATTCTCTTTATTCTTGATAACTTCTTCTGCAGCATTGTCAATGGAAGCTGAAGGTACATGAACTTCTCCTCTACTAAGGTTCTCTGCAGCAGTCTCACTATCTGTGTCATCTCTTCCAATCCCGGCAGCCATAGTTTCAGACAAATGCAGAGCCTCTGGGAGAGGGTCCTTCACAGCTTTGTGCAACTCCATGGAAGTAGATTTAAGAGCTCCTTGTACTTTATCGGCTTCTGGGCTGGGAAGATGATTGTTCTTGTCCATTCGGATGTCTTTATCTACTTCATCAGCATCAGAAACCTTCGCTCCTCTGGATCTGCTAGCTACTGATTTGAAGCGTCTCCCATGAGGAGCAACATGTTTGTGTCTAAGTTGAATATTCCCCATCCGAGTTTCTAGTGAAAACAAATGAACAAGCATCAAGTAAACTGAAACTCATGTTCCGAAAACAAGAAACAAAAAACTAAAATTATATGCTACATTAAACATGTAAATACTAGTATTGATAACTTCGCAAAGGCTTTCAACTCAATCTAATGGACTACCTATGGACAGCCAATAAAAGAGAGGTTTTGTAAGGAATCATCATCTGATCTTATTCCTCCAAACAATCCCCCACCCCCCACCGCCACCAAAAGGAAACCACAAATGAAAACGATCACTACTCCATTCTCTTAGGTGTCCTTGCCAAGATTTCATTCAACACCCAAATGCTTACTTTTCACCAAGATATCACACGATCATGAATATCAATAACAGTATCCAATTATCAGAAACAAATAACACAAAAAGAGCATTTAACAAACAAATCAAAGGCATAATCTTCCATTAGTAAAACAAACTAAATCCATATATCATGAAAAAGCTACCTTTATCGCCCACGGCAGGCTCATTCACAGTTAATACCTGTTCACCACCCCCTAATACTCCCCCCTGCCACCTTCATCCACCGCAGTGTTGTGGCTAACAACAAATTTGTGACAAGCACTGACCCCTTTCTCCACTCCTTTGCCGAGCTGATCACCCATTGCCTCACCACCCGTTCCCAGCTCCTTGTTCTCCATTTTACTCATCGTCTGGACAACATATTCAAGAAAGGACGGCCCCATACTCTCCCAAGATTCCTTCAAATACGCCCTCACCGCTTTCAGAGCCTCATTCCTGGTATTACTCATCAAAATCTTATCACGAACGATTGAATCCGTAATTGCAGCTTCGATATCATCCCTCCATCTAAGCAAATTTTCCGACACCAAACCGCCACCATTCTTCTCTAACTTCTCCATTTTGCTTAGCTTTTTCCTCCATATCCTCTTCACAGCTTCCAAGTACTTCCCACTCGTCTCCACACTGTCCTCCAGAAACCTAACCGTACAATCGACTGCCACGGCACAATAGGCCGCCTTCATCAACTCCGAGGCCGATTTCCCGTCTCTGTGATCCAATTCCTCGACGATTTCAAGCAATTCCATAATCTTCTCAGATACCGAGGCATCTGACACTTCGGTGTCGATTCTCCGCAAGAGCAACGTCTTCTTTAACCGGGAATCATTGTTTGCTATTGGAAGCACAGATAAGAGGGCGTTGATGACGCTATCATCGATGGGTTGTCGAAGGAGAAATTCGAGGACCCATCTTACGATGTCTTCGTCCATTTTCAAAAGCCCTAACGATGAACATAGACCCTAATTTCCGCCCTCGCGATACATACTGCAATTTAGGGCTCCAAATTTGGCTTGGACTGCCGCACGGGCGTTGGCGGTGAACAGCTGATCCTGGCAGCTATAACAACTCCCGTAACGTCTTAAATTTTCAAATTTTAATTTTAGTTTTTATCGTTTTTATTCTTAAGTTTATATATATATATTTATATTAATTTTATATCATATCAAAATTCTATTACTAAAATTTTAATGTATTTTATGCATGAGAATTAGATAGATGGCAATTGTAGCTGAAATCTACTATGAATTTTTCATCACTTTCTTGGACGTGGAATTATGGAAGAACTATTCAAAAAAAAAATCAATAAATAAATTTATCATAAAATAATTAATTTTATCCTATTTTATTATGTAATAACAATCATGTTATGCTGCTAAATTTATATTAATACATGCCAGATTTTATCTCGTGTAGAACTATCCTCATTTTATAGAATCATTGCCTTAACATTTACAAATATTGGGTAATTTTTAATGGTTAATATCAAATTATTGAAAAAGGGTTACAATTATAAGAAAGGGAATAAATGATAGAAATTAAAATAATATTTTAATATGTTATTAGATATTTAGGATAGATTTAATTATTAATAAAATAAGAAAGCATAATGTTTAGATGATCTTTTTTTTTTTTTTTTTGGACCCTCCTCGCATCATTCTGATGAGATTAAAGCACGGAGGATTTACTATTAAAGATCGAATGTGGCAAATCTAAGCCAGGAGATCCGAACAAATGAAACAAGCAAAGATTGTCATGCCTACCTGCCCATTACAAATGAACTGACATTCCAATATCCTATTAGATCAAGTTCCTTATAATATGAAAAACTAAAATTAATGCTTGTTCCATTCCTTTCTCAAGATCGATGTAGAGCAAACCGAACTCATGAGCCAATCACCAGGGAAACGTTTTGCCCATTCTCCGACACGTACTGGCCAACCTTTCGAAAATATAAGCAGCTACGATTATTATATGAAAACTCGCTTTTGCCACAGCTCTTGTGGATTCCCACATAAACACAAATTAGTTTGTTTTGATCATATTATCTGCAATTTTTTATAGGAGAGTTCCCATATATAGAAATATTGGTTGAGAAGCCAACAGCTATTGATGCAAACATTAGTTTGCACTAAAGAGGCACTTCTATCATAAAAGTATCTCATTTATGGTGTTGCTTTCAGAAAAAGTTCAGCTTTCAACCTTGAGTTTCACATGAACATCAGCATCTTCTCAATGAGGAAGAAGATTTGAAGAAACAAAAGAATACAAAAATAGCAAGTTTGATACCGATATCAATCGGCCTAAATTTCATGATTTCTTAGCCTTCCCAAACAGCAGTCCCATTGAGTAAGTGTTGCCCTTCTGAGCAGCAGCTTCCAATCGTTTCTCACCAACCTAGAAGCCAAATAAGATGAGATGAACTCAACATATTTTAATGTGTTCCTATAATTTTAGCCATTATAGTTGTCAAGATGAAATCAGTGATAAAAAATAAGAGTCCCTAACGTAACTGTCTGTAAAGCAGTGTCAGTGTCAATTTCATGACAAGAGGGTGAGAATTGATACTTGATACCTTATCCATGAGCCAAAAGCCTACGGTTGGCATGTATTGCACCAGATACATCACAGCAAGGACAGGCTGCCAAGACATTTAAGCATTTTAAGATGCATGAAAATCAATTATTTAGAATGTATGACACAATAAACGGAACAGAAAACAACGCAACATGCGTCATCATAACTATATAAATTTCTACTACATTGAAAAACATCAAGGAAAAAGGATACCCCCATCAAACATGGAACATGTCAGGTAGATTATTAAAAGAGGGGAAATTTGACATGCCCAAAAAAATCGCCGACATTAATGATCCCATATATTCTATGATGCAGCACACAAACCACTTCATATAGTGGAGATCAAAGGCACCGGAATTAAGGCCTTCATGCTAGGACAATTGTAATTCCAATTTTCAGAAGATTTCATTTTTGAAGGTATTTTCTGAGTGTATTTTCTTAAGTTGACAAAGGAAATAGATTCTAACATATTAAGATCAAGAAAACACTGCTATATTCTGATTAGTTTTCCACTATTATTATTTTTCCAGTCTAATGAGGCATGCAAGCATATAAAAATACTATTAGCACCAAATTTATCTTGCATTAATGTAGTTTACTTTGTTGATCTGATTTCTTCCTAGACCAACAATATTGCTCCGCCTTCTTAATGTTTTTACATTGTTTTCAGTACGATATAAGTTCCCTAGCCTCAGCTATCTCTGTCACACACTGCTTGACTGCCGGCAAAGTTCACAGGGCCTCCATACCCAAGATCAACTATTCAAGTCCTCTAGAGCTATGTAGCATTATCAGTCTAATCATCACACATATTCCAGCCTTTGTCAAATAAGTGTTGTCGAAGGCATTAGGTGGTCTAAAGTGCTAAGACTTCATATTACGCTAGGCGCTATGAGAAGTGCTTGCCAAGATAAGTAAAATATTAATTGAAATATAAATATATATCTACAAACACAATAGAAAAATATTAATCAAAATTCAAACAACTAAAAACAACCATATATAATATAAGTATTAAGTATTACGTCATAACATTAATATAATAATACGATCAACAAAAACACTAGTCTTTAATATGTATCTTTTAGCACGTACAATCCTAAGATGCTCTAATTAAATCCGCCACATCATCCTCATTACAATTATCATCATCAAATAATCCATCACAAGGATTTAGCCACCAAATCTCCTCCTATATTTACTTTGAATCAACCTCCTTTTCCACTACTTTTATTACTCTAGAACTCGAAGGCATTGCACCTGCTTTTGAGAACTCGAAGGCTTTGCCTTCACTTAAGATTTGTTATTTGTAACCTCAACAAACAATGAAGATGATAAAAATGATGACTTTGTATTATGGGAATGAAAAAACTGAGAGTGAGAGGGTTTGTGTAACATGAATTGTGATGATAAAAGGGTAAATACATTTAAAAGAATACGAAATTGTAAACTTTTTAAAAGGCTCAGATATTTCATAATAATTAACAAAAAATTTGTTTTTTTTTTTAAAAAAGTCAGCTTCTAGGTGCCTAGTTGCCTTGTTTCAAGTGCACCCCTAGTTGAGTGCATTTCCATTTCACCTTGTCTGAACATGGTCCAGGAGCTTGCATCTCGCCTCACCTTGCCTGAGTGCTTAGATGAGCGCCCAGAAAGCCTTTGACAACATTGAGTCAAATATTTTGAAAGGGCGCTCAGTGCATGATGCCCATAATTATGTGGTCACACAACATGACCTTTACCTTGAAGAATTATATCCATAGTTAAAGCTCATGAACTCTAGACTACAATGAAGCAAATCTAACTGTAGTGCAAAGGCTCACTCTTTGTTGCGGAATATTGTGTGAGGATAAATACTGCCTCTGGCAGAAATATGACATGGCCATACCCACAAATGGGAAAATATCCACTTGAAAGGTAAATACCTGATATGATATCCAAGCTTCTTTCAAACCATGGCTAGCAGCAATAATTGTCAACTCTGCACACCTTTCTGATGACACACGCTTCTGCAACCATTAAAGCGAATATTAAGAACTAAACCACAGTACATATTTTGAAATCCTTCAATGATCACAAATAGCAATCAGGATAAGAGGAAGAATTCAAAACGATAAAGTAAAAAATGCACAAGTCTAATAATCTAAGGGTAGCACCTATAGGAGATAGATATGAGTACATTAAGATGTCATAAATACTTGGAACTGAAATTAACCACATAAAAATAGTGACCAAAAGCAACTTGATTCCCTTTAGATGCTGTCTGCAGAAGAGGTAGGGCTTGGACTCATGGAGACAGAAAATACATGTTATAGCCATTCTGGTTTTGAAGGATGTTGTCCTTGATAAAAAAAAAAAAGAAAAAAAAAACAGCTAAAGTCATATAGCCAACAACATTTAGTGGCAATTATCACCACCTTCTGTCAATAGAAATCCACAATTTATGAAGAAATGTCAAAGTATCACATATTTTCTGACGCAGGGAAGAGGGAAAATAGCGGCAGGGAAGGAGAAGTGATGCAGGTAAGGGGGAAAAGTAGGGAGGCAAAGGAGAAGAAACCGAAAGGAGGAGGAGAAACAGAATGAGGACCAGAGAAAAAAGAGGTAGAGATTAGGAGAGGGAGAAAGAAATCACAATACTAAATAGTTCATTCAATTCATCAATGCTAACTCAAATAATAGAGTTAGGGTCCTCATATAGAGAACCATATTCCTAATATAATTTGAAAAAAAAATCAGATTTACTAGCCTTTAATTTGAAAATAAAATCAAAACTAATTTGAAACTTCTAATCAAATTGGAAATAAAATCAAATATCTTCTAATTGGAAATCAAATCTAATTTGAAAATAAAATTAAATAAAATCTCTACATCCTTAATATCCACATCAATTCTTCCTGGATAACTAGGACTCAATCCCGTCGAGTAAAACTTTTATAGTTAATGCCCAAACCATAAGTTAAGCAGTTGGGCAATCTTCCACTAGCGTTGTTAAACATGTATGAGTAGGGGCCAAAATCTGACTGAGCCACCGTCTCCAAATGGAATAATACTTAGGCCTGAAGATGTGCAATCCTACTGACTCTGATAGAATTCCAGAAGATCAAGATCGAGCTATTGGTGTGTCTCTCAAGAGATTCATGCATTTTCGGATTCTGCTCGGCCAACCAAACGAACAAGGAAACGCTAAGCCACTCTATCCCTAATAAACGTAATCTGTTCATCTAGAATAGTATCAATTTTATTATTGTGTGCCGATAGGGTGGAGAGTTGTGCAAGATTGGTTGGGCATTCCATATGTGGCGCATCTAGGGGTACGTCAAAAAGATCAACCGATGGATAAAAACTATCTTTACAAGCAATTAAATCTACATCATCAAAGTATGATGAAAACCAAAATGAGAAGGAATATCAAAAATATAAACATTTGATCCAATCCGTTGTAAAATTTTAAATTGACCAACACTATGTGCTTACAATTTAGAAATGTGCCCACGTAGGCGCCGCTTTGGTCTAATCCGAATCATAGCATAATCTCCAACACTAAAGTGAACAAGCCCTTTGTGCCTATTAGCGCAAAGTTCATTACTTGCTTCCAATTGTTTATTGAATTCAATGTGTAAGTCATGAAGGTATTGTACAAAAATTTCGGCTGTCATAGATACATTAACATGTGGGGACATCGGGATAAAATCTAATGGTTTTCGAGATTTGTAGCCCTATACAATTTCAAATTGGCTCATGCCTATAAATCTATTAATAAAGCTATTATATACAAGTTTGACAGTGGGAAGAATCAAGTCCCACTTCCAAAGATTTTCCTAAATCAAATATCGTAACAAGTTACCTAAACTTCGATTGACAATTTCAATTTGACTGTCTATTTGAGGGTAGTAAGTAGTGGAAAACTTTAGTTTGGTACCAATCATACGTCATAGAGTTCTCCAAAAGTGACTAGTAAAATAAACATCCTATCAGAAATAATAGTCTTAGGAAGACTATATAACTTGACAATTTCCGCAAAGCACAATCGAGCAATCTGAGAAGTATCAGCAGTCTTACTACACAGGATGAAGTGAGTCATTTTAGAAAAACGGTCCACAACAACAAAAATAGAATCATATTTCTTAGGGGTACATGAGAGTCCTAACACAATCCATACTTATGTCTTGCCATAGACCATTAGGTGCAAGTAGAGGGGTGTAAAGGTTAGTGTTTTGCCTTTTTATGTTTTACTAGCTAACATATTCGATAAGTACTGACGATCTTAGTCACATCTTTCTTTAAACTAGACTAGTAAAATTGCCGCTTAACCTCCTCTATTGTTTTATTACGTCTAAAATGGTCAGATAGACTGTTGGCTTGAACCTTCTAGATTATGAATTCTCGGACAGATGTTTTAGGAATATAAAGTTTATTAATCTGAAATAAGTACCCATCTTGAATATGAAAACCCACCATGGTGTTTGAATGCCCACATTGTAAAGTTAGGAAGATTTTGCTAAAATTAGGATAGAACTCGTACTTTTCTTTAAGTTTTTCAACACCAACAATTTTATCTTAAACAGCAGATAACAAGGACAGACGCCAACTCAAGGCATCGGCCGTTTGGTTCTCGATTCCTTTCTTATATTTCAAGACAAAAGAATAGACTTATAAATACTCAATCCACCAACCATGCCTATAATTTAATTTCTTTTGGGAGCTAATAAATCGAAAAATTTTATGGTCAAAATAAAGGACAAACTCTTGAGATAACAAGTAATGGTGCCAATAACGTAAGGCCTGTACAACGGTATACAACTCCTTATTATAAGTAAAGTATCATAACTTGGCATCATTTAACTTTTCGCTAAAGTAGGCAATTGATGGCGTTCTTGACTAAGAACTCCTATTCCTACACCTAAGGCATCACACTCTACTTCAAACACTTCAGAAAAATCAAAGAGTCACATGACGGGGGGCTATTGTCATCATCTCTTTTATAATTTTGAAAGCTTTGGCAGTCTCAGAAAACTAAGTAAATTCATCCTTCTTCATGCACTCAGTGAAACGAGTCATGAATGTACTAAATCCCTTAATGAACCGACGATAAAAAGTAGCTAAATCGTGAAAACTTCGAACTTCATGGATGAATTTAGGTTCAGGCCAATTTATGATTGCTTGGATTAGGGTCAATAGAAATACCGCCAGAAAAAACAATAAAACCTAGGAAAGCTACTTTATTTGAAAAGAATGAACACTTCTTAAGATTAGAAAACAAACTTTCTTTTTTAAGAGTGAGGCAAACCTGTGTAAGATGATCCAAATATTGCTCCTTATTCTTACTATAAATAAGGATATCATCAAAATAAATCATTAGAAATTGACCCATGAAAGGTTATAAAGCTTGGGTCATAACCCTTATAAAAATACTTGGTGCATTAGATAGTCCGAAAAGCATAACAAACCACTCATAAAGGCTGTCCTTTGTCTTAAAAGTTATTTTCCACTCATCTCCTAAACGAATTCTAATTTGGTGATAATCACTCTTTAAATCTATTTTGAAAAAGATTGTAGTACCAACCATCATATCTAACATGTCATCAAGTCTAGGGATGGAAAAATGATATCTTGTGATGACTTTATTGATTGCTCTACTATCCACATATAACCGCCACAATCCATCTTTCTTAGGTGTTAAAAGAGTGGATACTTTACATGAACTCATACTTTCTCGAATAAATCCTTTACGAAAGAGTTCCTCAACTTGTTATAGCTCAGCATACTCAATAGGATTCATCCTATAATTGAGGTTTGGAAAATATATATTTGAAACGAAATCAATAGCATGTTGAATGTCACATAAATGTGGTAAGTGACTGAAGAGGTCCTTGGGGAAGACATCTTGAATGTTTTAAAGGATTTGACGGGCCTCATTATGAATCAGTATGGAAGAATTCTGAAGGATTTTGAAAATAGTAACAGCAAATACAACAGACTCATTTATAGCTGCTTGTTCAAACGCTGTAGAACTAACAATGTGTAATCCTTTTGCCACTACCATAACCCTTTCCTTATTGGGGGTCATCAGTTTTGAGGGTAAGAGATAGAGGTAAATCTTTTTTCCCTTATAAATAAAAGAGTAGGAATTAGAATGACCTTGAATTGCCACATCAAAGTCATATCGCCAAGGACACCTGAAAATGACATAACCCACGTCCATTGGTATAAGATAACGTTCTTTGATGGCTATAGAAGATGTGTCAATCCACAAGACGCATAATGGATTAGAGTGTGGAACAGCTTTTAACCCCAAATGAGAAATAGTATTAGATGAGACCGCCTTGATGCAACTAATGCTATCTACGAGAATCTTGCAAGCCTCTCATTCACTTTGATATAAGTGCGAAAGATAGCATAACGGCGCCAATCATTTACCTATTTATATTGTGTCAAGGTGCATCGTACAACGCCCAAAACTGGTTTATTAGAGGGACGAACGAATGGGAGTTTAGGCTAGAAGAATTAGTCTTGATAGAGCCCACAGATGTGTCAATATCATTACCATCTAAGTCATCAAACTCCTTTAACTTGGGTTCATATATTAATTCTTCAAGGAGTTTCTCATTTATTCCGTCTTACCTATCAATTAATAAGGTCTTACTAGGACATTTAAAAAAAATATGTCCAAAATATTTACAATTGAAGTACTGTAACTGAAAATTTTTGCTAGGGGTTTCAACACCCTTTCCTCGGGCTTCCCTCGTAGGGGAAATGGTGAACGGAAGAGGTCTTAAGACAGACTTGGAATTTGCAGTAGGAATATGATACGTTGATTAACAATACAGTGCCCTAATAACTAATTCAAAGTTTGGACCAAATTATACCCATGGTCCAAAGTTGTAACCCCGCAGAGTACAAGTCCTCTCATAAGGTCCTCATGTAGTCCTTATCGGAACCTACTTCACATCATAGCCTCGTTTTCAATGATGTAATATCTCATCTGAAAATCATCGAATTGAGTCACATACTCAATTATGGATTGATTACCCTATCGAAGGGCATTTCATTGGTCTAATAAGTTGTTACTATAAGAGCGGGATAAATATTCCTCTTAAAGGTGTCGTTTTATTTCGGCCCAACTCTTAACAAGGGTAGCCTGATGCCTAACAAGAAGGTCATCAATACTTTTTCATAATAATTGAACATTTCTAGTCAACTTAAGGCTAGTAAATTGAACTAACCTATTTTTCAACACGTCATACCATTCAAAGAAACAATCCATGTCGCGAACCCATTAAGTAAAAACTTGAGGGTCTAAGTAGCCGTTAAAAGTAAGGTCATCCAATTTAATATTTTTAAATAAGTATTTGTCCAGATCCCGGTCTTGCTCATAGTGTCGGGGCCTAAAATCGCGTATACGAGGTGCTCAACTGTCTTGTCTTCGTCAACGAGTCATATTACGGGATACAGCAGAATTGTCAACCTCTAATGAGGGAGGCTCTATTTCTAAAGTGACGGCTCGATTTGAGAGATACAAATTCATCTGTTGAGTAGAGGCCACATCAATTTGAATGGCAATCATATGGTTTTATAATTGTTATTTATTGAAAACTAGTTGGGCTAATTGTTAACTTAGAGCTTTACATTGGTTAAAAACCATAATTTGGTCTGAGATGTTATGAAAAATAATACGACCACTTCATAAGTGTATGCAATACTAATATGACTAATGGGATTGGGATTAATAAACAATTAAAATAATCCAAGCTATTTTTTTGTGAGATTTTGTATGGTTCAAATTAGGTAAACAAGTATTGCTAATTTATTAAAGTGATAAAGTAGGAATCAATTGTAATACAATTGTATCTACTATAAAGGTAGGTATAGGATGTGAAAGAGGTGAATGTCCTTTTTTTAAATGACACATGCATATAAAACTAAATACTATTAAAGAAAAGCACAATATGCTACCCAAAAGAAAATAGAACAAACGCACCTGAACATTAAAATAATCAGAACCGCCTATAAGAGGGTAATCTGCTTGTTGTCCTGATTTTTCTGCATCTTTTTATTTTTATTTTTATTTTTTTGCTTTTTGCTCCTTTTCTTCTTGCTTTTTTTCATTTTTTTTTCCGCTCTTTTTTTTCTGCAGTTTTTTTCACTTTTTTTTTTTTTGCTCTTTTGTTTTCTCGACCACTTTTTAGTTGAGTTGGGCCTCAAAACCCACACACATGATGCGGTATGCAGGGAGTGCTCAGTGTGTGCTCTCGTTCAAGCAACAATGGCGATGGTGATGAAGGCCACGACGACGGTGATGGCGAGGGTGATGAAGGCGGCGCGACAACAAAGATGAAAATATTGACAATGAAGACGGCAACAAAGACGAAAAAAATGAAGGTGAAGAAGATGAATACAAAAATGAAGATGAAGAAGACAAAGATGAGGGCGAAGATGAAGAATCGGCACAAACCGATTCGTGACTTCTCTCTCTCTCTCTCTCTTTTTTTTTGCCTCTCTGAAGGAGCAATGTGGCGGCTAGAATTCGGGTCGGGATGATGGCTCGAGAGATTGGGTCTATCTGATGGTGGTAGAGTGTGGTCAATGGAGGTGATCATTTAGGGTTTCAGGTTGGTTCGTAATATAGTGGATTTGGTTGATTTGGCTTGGTGGTGATGGGAATTGTTTTAGCGGTGGCAAACGGCGGTGACGTGGAAGGTTGACCAGTGAGGGGAGGGACGGAAGACAACTCACAGTGCTTGCAGTGAGTGTGGCTACCGGTGGTGCTCTCCAACCTCCAGCTGCTGTTGCATTGTGCCTCTTTGCCTCTTTGGTTTATTTTTCTTTTCTTTTTTTTCAAAATTTTTTTATTGTTGATAGAAACAATACTCTTTACAAAAAAAATACACTTCTTTTTTTGGCAATATAAAGAGGAGGCAAAACTGGCTGAGATTTTGCTTGTCGGAAGAGAGGCTAAAATGTCTGCTGCAATGTGGTGGTGGGCAATCGCAATGATGAGACTATTGCTGGAGGTGGTAATGGAGTTGAAGGCTGTGGACCGGAGGAGTTGGCAATAAAACTAATGGTGTTGGTTGCATTGGAAGGCAATATAGAAAAATAGAAGATTAGTCTCTAATACCAAATTCAATGTAAGGAAGGGAGAAAATAAGGGCAGGGAAGGAGAAGTGATGCTGGAAAGGGGAAAAGTAGGAGAGGGAAAGGAGAAGAAACTGAGAAGAGGGAGAAAAACAGAAAGAGGACTAGACAAAAGAGATCAGGAGAGGAAGAAGAAAATTACAATATCCAATAGTTCATTCAATTTATTAATACTGACTCAAACAATAGAAGTAAAATCCTTATATAGATAACCCTATTCATA
Source organism: Nepenthes gracilis (assembly GCA_033239525.1). Lineage (NCBI taxonomy): Eukaryota > Viridiplantae > Streptophyta > Magnoliopsida > Caryophyllales > Nepenthaceae > Nepenthes > Nepenthes gracilis. The sequence continues at coordinate 14,986,839 of BSYO01000012.1, forward strand.
TGACGATTTGGAAACAAAATCAAATATACTAATTTCTAATTTGAAAATAAAATTAAATTGGAAATAAAATGAAATCTAATTTGAAACTTCTAATCAAATTAGAAATAAAATCAAATATCTTCTAATTAGAGATCAAATCTAATCTAATTTGAAAATAAAATCAAATCTCCACATCCATGACATCCACATTATTTTCTATTGAATGAACAGAAGAAATATGCTCCTTGAAAAGAGCATCATTCTTCAAGAGCTTCCAAATTCTTGAAATACGAGCTATGTCGGAATTCTAAATGGAACTCACCTCAGAAGAACCCTTCTCATTTGATGTGCCTACTCCAGAACTTTTTGATGTTTCTATTGGTCCAGGACAAACAACAGTCACTTTAATTCCTTTCTGACACAGCTGCAATATAAAGCATCAAAAGATCAAGCACAAGACACACAGGTAATCGGCATCCAAACGATAAATTGATTGCTAAAACAAACATAGAGATAAGGGAATACTTAAGGCAAATGCATGCATCAAATATCTCAAGGAAATGAAACCTATTTTTTACCTCAGAACGCAATGTGTGGAAATATCCATTGAGAGCAAATTTAGCAGCAGAATATACAGCCTGACCCGGTGCTGGGGTCTTTCCTGCAGCACTGCTCATCTGCAAACAAAATTAATCATATCACTCAAATAAATAAATAAATAAAAGCCATCTTCCAAGTTAATCAGCACTGACAGTTAGAAGCGTCAAAAAACCAGCGATACCAAGGGGAGTACCGGTACCAATACTTGTACCACCATTATTGGGAGATGACAAATGGTTCCCAGTAGTGGTTCTGGTAACGCTTCTTTGACAAAAGGCAGTACATTAGAGGTATCGGCAACACCATTTTTTGTATTGTATCAAAACAACTTAGTTTTGATCTTTTAAAAAAATTCAAACTGACGTGGTTTTGATAATAGACAACTCTTTATAAATTAAAACTCTACCCACCACCCCACTAATATTCACTTTCAAAACATTTGATAATAGACAACTCTTTATAAATCAAAACTCTACCCACCACCCCACTAATATTCACTTTCAAAACAACTGCCCCCCTCTCCCTCCCTGTCTTTCCATCATCTTCATTCTTCAATCTTTATCATCTTAGCTTATATTTGGTGTTATAGTGAACTATAGAAGTTATGAAGTTAAATAGCTGAAATTCTGATTTGTAAAACATATATTTTTAATAGAATTTTAAATATGCTGATTTTTTGGTAGAATTGAAGGTAAACCATAGGTAATTTGTAATAAAATGTGTTTGATTTATATTTTCATATTTCATTTTTTGGTTTTCTGTAAATTTTAGATAAGAAATTATCTTTTTATTGGCAGTATTACTGCCTTGGACCGTATCAAAGAACCGGTACTGCCCGGAACCGATACCTCAAAGGACCGGTACCAGTACCAAATCTCATGGTATTGATTCCATTAGTATTGCCTAACATCCCTACCAGTAGCTTTGTGAAGTGGGCTACGCAATCTCAAAAAGGCAAAATAACTTACCCAATCAGAAGAATATGTGCTACAAAGAATCAATACAATAATTAAATATAACATGAGTCCACATACCACAACAAAATGACCCCTCCCCCGCCTCAGCATGTATGGCGCCAGTAGTCTGGTAAGTGAGATCGTTCCCAGAACATTTACATTAAATGTAGCCTATGAGAAAAACAAGGTGATAATATCATTACATACTTAAATCTACTTCAACAGAGCAGGTCGAGCAACAATAAAAATCCACCTTAACCGAACTTTCCTTATCTTTCCTTCTATACAAGCTACTTCAATTTGCTACGTATGTCATCATCTTTTAATCTCTTAGAATATACAATTCATCCATCTCAACATTTTCATTTTGTTAACTTACCTATTTTTGTGTATGCTTTTTTTTTTTTTCTTTTGCTCCATACGTATGCTAGCTTTTAATTCACCTCACAAACTTCAACTAGGGGAGCACCAACCTTAAGTATAGGCATGAGTGTGTGAATGCACTTGTATTGTTCATATTTTTGCGCAGTTAAGAGAGAAATTGTCCTCAAGGTAATCACTTGTGTCTTTCTTTTTATAATCCATACAATATAGATGGCCGATAATTTTCCTACAAGGTTTTCCTTCGAATTTTAGAGATTTGAAGATCACATAACACCAAAAAGCAGATGAGTGGTTGATATAGCAGAACTGGATACTACATTAAGGCAGTGCAAAGTGGACAAAAAAATCAAGTAGTACAACATCCTAACAACTAGAACGTGATTTACTTGATAAACACACAGTTACTACAAATAAACATAAACTCATAGCATTAACTTATTTCTGTTAGTAGTAAGATCAGATACAGGCACTGACAACAGTGGACAAGAAAATACCTTAAGACTCTCCTCAGGAACATCCAAAGCTGAAGTTTTCTGTTAAAGATAAACCAAATTGGTAAGAACGGCCATTGTTCAAGTTCATCTTGGCTAAACTCAAAGCAACTTGCATGCATAATCCGGGAATGGCAGGTTTTAGCACAACTGTCAGCATTTCTAAAGATAACTAATGAGTTTCTACCATGGCTCTAATATATTGGTCTCAGAAATCTGTATTCCCAGACAATGACATTTCAAAGCAACAGCACTGAAGTTACATCTTAACCTTTTTGCACTTCAACCTTTATTTATTTCCAAGTCCCTCATTAATTGGTTCATCATTTACCTGTTATTATAGAAATTTCTTATAGTTCGTTCAATGAAGACCATCTAAAGTAAAAGAAATAGAGCTAGACAGTTGATGACTATAATCTCATAAACAACTCAGATGGACATTAAGATTGAGTGTTCATGCAAGAACATCTATGGATCATCAACCAAGGTCTAAATGTTTAATGCCCTTTGAACAGCAGTCAATACATGAAATTAGCAAAGTGAGTAAATATCAAAAACCTGTCTAGGACTCTAGGAATATGTGGACATTATAACTTGATGCTACCTAGCTGCCTAGTTCAGCTGCTTGACTTTCTTAAGAAGTAACATGATATCGATACTCTTATCATAATAAATAGACTTGTGCATGCAGGGCATTCCACTTATTTTCATATCTCCCCGAATATTACCATTCCCAAGATCTTTCCTGATTACCGGATTACATAAAGTATATATTTGAGTTTAATTTCTATGCATCTAACTAGTGCAGGGATCAGTCACATACAGGGCGCTCATAAGCCGCATTATGGATCATATAATCAACGCCAGAACTGGGAAAAAAGGATTCTGCTCTTTCCACAGCCTTCCTGAGAGAATCTTCTCCAGATGCCAAATCCATGGGTAAAATCTTCACCTCATCAGCATACTTCCCTGCATGGTAGTGAAGAGGAACCGGTAGTATTATGAACATGAATCATACATTTAAATATACTTAAAAGCCTTTCCACTGCTTGTGGAGGATGAATATACCAGTAAGCTGGTTTTTGACTCGCTCCAACTCAACTTCATTTCTGGCTGATAAGATAACCTTTGCCCCTAAGGTTGCAAATTTCTTAGCAAGAATCTCCCCTTCATAGTCAATCCCAGATCAGACGAAATGTCAACTGAGAATATTTAACTGAATCAACTGGAGAAATGAAAGGACAACAACTTCAGGTCGCCTGCATGCACACGACATCTGACCAATTGATTTGGCCAACTTCAGGTGATAAATGTACCAATTGGTAGTTTCGCCAAGTTCAGGAATGAAATAGCCACATTAATAGGGCCATTTGGTACATGGGTATAGAAAGAATGGACATGAAGTAATACTTCATGCACATTTTCATATATCTTGGTAGAAATTGACAATGATATTTTAGAATAAACCTCTTTTTCTTTTTTCATTTTCATAAGCCATGGTTAAAATCAAAGAACAAAACTGAAAAATTGAAAATGTAAAACCATTGCTTACTAACTGCTAAATGATGTAGGGTTCCGAACTTTCCTTATTTGAACTTGTGAGGAGATAAATTGATAATGCACAACGAACAATAACAATCACAGATAATAAGATATACAAAATTTTACGTAAAAAACCCCTTTAGAAATGAAGGGGGAAACCATGAGACTATAAATCCAAAAAAATCCACTAAGCGATAAATTTTAACTACAAAAACCTCGAACAAATATAAGAATATAATACCTTGTTGTAATAAACCCGAGTAATAGAGAATAAAAGATGAAAGAGATTTAGAATGATAAGAACAATGCACCCAGTGTCGGTAGAGGATGGAACACATTTTAGGACTAAAACGAATGAGTAAATCTTCCTCTTCTCTATTTTTTCTCTCTTTCTCTTCTTTTTCTAATTATGTCAATGCTCAATAACTTAGAAACCACAATGAATACCTTAAAATCGCATCAAGATGATTTTATATCAGGAACAATGTACGAGTATCCCTCAAGCACTAAACACTCTGGACAAAATATACATGTGTGCTTCTCAGGCGTGTATTGAACGCCTCTATTTTGGACAAATAGTGCACATGCTTGGTTTAGGCATCTGTCATGTACAACTTAATAATTTTCTTAGATCATGCCAAGACTCGTGCAGCATCAGGCGTACTACCGGACAATATACTTAAATGGGTGTGGGACTCAGGGTAACCCCAAACCCAACAAATGACACTATATGCAACCATTCATTACTGTTCCTCTTTTAACCTCATTTCCATTTCTTGCATTCTCCTAAACCAAAGTGGCGATGAGACGTCCGGGTTGAATGCAACTTCTCAAAATCCACGAATGATATCATCATTCTGCCATTTCATCCCTCAAAAAAGACAGCAAAAAGTTCGCCATATTACCATTCCAAAATTACCAAGAATTAGCAGATTTTAACTTCCAGCAGAAACATATATCAATCAACAACAACATCAAATGAATTCTCAACATAAATTTAAAATTACATACCAATTCCTCGACTGGCTCCAGTAATCCAAACAACCTAACCCCCCCCCCACAAAAAAAAAAAAATAATGAATTTTGGAAACATAAATTTTCAAAGAAACAATGGAAAACAAAATCGAATCAAACAAAGTTACCCTATCTTCAATATTCTCGCGCTTTACTTGCCTCTTTGAAAGTAGAGTAAAATCCGCTGAATAAAGAAAATTAAACAGTGGGAATCAGAACCGTGGAGATTATGAAGAATCAATCACTAAATCAGCAACGGAATTTAGGGGAAAACGGAGGGTGATTTCTCCAATACCGTCAGCGGTAGTAAATTTGAAGAGAACATTGACGATTGAAGCAATGAAAAGCAGAACCGCAACAAGAGCGAGCATCCTGTAATCAAGAAGAATTTTTCGAAAGCGGGTGGCCCGTTAAAGACTCAAATTATTGGTGATACCATCGGAGCATTCGTTGGGCAGCTTTTATGGAGTTTCCCCTTTCCGTCCATCGCCATTTTTGTTTATTTTCCATTTTGTTGGATAAATTACATAGCAATCTTTTTAAATCTCGTTAAAATAACAACGAAGTATCCTCTAATTTATAAACTACACATCATTCTAATTTCATTTTTTGTTTTTGTTTTTAATGCTCATTTTATATTACACTAAAGATAAATTTTATTATATTTTAGTATAATAAGATATCCACAAGATTTAAAAAATCAAAATATATTTACTTAATTTTACTTATATATATATTTTTTAGATTTTTAGAAATTAACCACATAATATATATGATCTAAGATAACAAATTAAGGAAATTTTAATTTTAAAAAAGATAAAAAAAACTTATTTTCTCTATTATGATCGATAATAATTATGATCTAATTATTTTAAAGTAATTAATTTTAACTAATTTTTAAATTTTTTAAAAAATAATTATATTATAATTATTTATTAAAAAATAAATAATCAAAATATAGAGAATAAATCTCTTCATCTCTATAAAAGATGGTCTCTACTAAATCCCTAGAATAACACACAAAAAGAGTTGGCTTTAAGATCATCAGTCAAGATCAAAACCGTTAATTTGGCCGTTAATTTATGATCATATTTTCACAAGCTATTTTGTTTTGATCATGCTATTAATACAGTCCACTGAAAGAAATATTTAAAAGACATTTATAAAATATTCATTAATAATATCAAATATATTAATGAATCGATTTAAAAATAGATAAATAATTAAAATATTATATTAATAAAAATAGTCAAATATATTAACAAATGCAGAACCCATACGAGCAGTTTAAAAAACTCTGCCTTCAAGACAGTTGGAAGAATCAAAGTGATTTCCTCGAGAAACACAATCCCATTTGGAGAGTCCCTTAACTTCCTTAGTTGTATGGTTGCAGGAGCTTTTCAGATGTGTGAGTTTGAATCAAGAGGGTTAGAAAATCCTGTCTATTTGTCTAGGTTATTCTCTGGTGAAATTTCCTTCTCCCTTTTGGGGTTCCTTTCACTTGCCCCATTACTCCTCTACAAGTTTTCTTTTTGGGAAGGTTTTTGAAGTCTTCCAACTCAAGAAGAAAAATGACACGGCACTGATTTTGTATCAAACCATATGCAAGAATTTTGGAACGGGTAACAGACTGTAATGCTAATTTTTAATTTCTATAATGAAAAATAAATATGTATAATTATTCCATATCAAAATTACTAAGATGTGAGGAAAATTTTTGTTCGGCAAAGATGAAAGCCTTAGAAAGAAAATTGTGCCCGTTGAGTGAAATATTGAGCCGAGAAAAACTTGAAATTTTGATGATTTGACCCAAAACGTAAATTAGTTTTACATAAATTTTGTGACCGTAAACATTGAACTCGAAGGAGATCCGAAGATCATGTGATAAGTTTCCAGAGATATTTTTTTTCGAAGACTTGATCTCCGGAGACAAGTAGAAACAATGATTTCCAGAGACCTTAATCTCCAACGACGATGATTTTGGAGACGATAATCCGGAGACTAAATGCCAATTCTTCTGGAGACCTTAAAAATTAAAGGAAAGACCTTATTGAATTTTGGAGACGTTTGAAAGAGTAACTATTGAGAGTTTTCAAAGATGATTGGGAGGCTTTTTGGTCTTAGAATATTTGATGAATTAAAATATGAAACTAACCGAAAACAAAATGCATCGAAAAAGATGGTATAATTATTAAGTTTAATTGATGATTGGACTGACTTGATGGCGGTTTGACTAAGGGATGGCTAATCAAATTTGAGTAGTAATCTACTTTCAACCACCTCGCTGACTTTCTAGAAAGGAAATTGAAATAGAAATGACAAATTAATTAAACTACCCACCTACTCTCACCTAACCTATCCTCTATAATCAAGCTATTAGGGATTGAAAAATGTAGACGAAGAGAAAGGACTTATCAAAAGTAAGGAGTCCAAAATCAGGAAGTATACCATCGTTTTTAACATATTTTTAATACAAGACCTTTGATTAAAGCCTAATAAGGAATATTATTTTATACTCTTTGCTAAGTTTCTATGTAAAGCATGCTATAATAATTTGTTTTGATCATCTTAATAAAGGAGGAACCTCAATTAATTGCATATTTAAAAGAAGCCCTATCATTTGTTTATATAAAGATATCCAGTTATTTCATGATGTCTAGTTATTTTACTTAAATGTATGAAATCTGATCATAATCATGTTTTAAGAAGTCCGATTATTGCATGTTTAAATGATCTCTGGCTTTTTAATAAAATGACCTCTGGTGTTTTTGATAAAATGACTTCCGGCTTTTGATAGAAGAACTTTTGATAAATAAGAACATTAAGACATTGAATGAAAGCTTTATGTTTAAGAACAGTTAAAGATGAGCTATATGACCATGAAAACATGTATAATTCGGATAGAGTTTTGAGATTTTGCACATGTTTAAATAAGAATTCTGTTAGGCTTGTTGTTAAAATTGGATGAAGGATATTTCTTCGAGACTACTTTTTCGTATTTTAATTTAGGGTGATAGGCATTTTTGTTCTTTTGATTATTAATACACAATCCTTCCTCGATATTGTCCGCTCTACTATAAGTTTTGGCATAATTTTAAAGGAAAGATGATTAAGAATAAAGGAAAAGACTTGAACTTAAAGTAAGACGATTTTCATGAAAATATATTGAAATGATTCGTTCACATGAATTTCAATTCTTTAGATTTTTTTTTAAAATATTATCTTTCTGCAATACCTTACTAGACTTTAATCAATCTCTTCTATTTTCTGATGATGAGAAGCTTATTGGACAAGAAAAATAGAATATACTGTGACCGGAATTAAGTATGATTTGATGTATTTTATAGAACACTTGTTGAAAGTTAATGGATATTAGTATGTTTACGTGATTTTTTCCTGAGTAATTTGTGATTACTAGTGGCATCTCAACTTGTTGGGACCGTAGAGTTGGAACGACCTCATGAGAGAGTCAAGTTAATGACCTGAAATTTAGTGGCCAACTCGGAAGACTTTTGGATGCATTATAAAATAAGCAAAAGAATAAAAATTTTTAAATCCACTTTGAAAGAAAATAGTTTGAATGTAAATACATGATTTTGTATATATTAGAGATATTGAGATGTATCTAAATTTATGGATTTAGATAGGATTAGTTTGAACAAAAAATGGCAGATAGAGATATGTATTAGATTCGTTAGACTTAACCATCTGTTCTGACACAAGAGGCTAGCACTAATTATGTTTGCATGGTTCGTGAGTGCTATATGTTTTTGAATTTTGTTCTTTCTATTCCAGAGGTCAAAGTGTAATATTTTGAATATTTTTGAGTTTATAATTTTATGAAAATAAATTATTTAATTAAATAAAGTAATTATTTGGATGGATTAAATCTTGTGATTGTAGATATTCAAGCTATTAATTTAAATTAATAAATTGAGTTTGAATGTTTCAACTCTTAAATTTAGTTAGAATAATTAATTACTTAATTTAATTAATTTAGTTGTTTAATTAATCAAGTAAACTATCATATATTTAAATTATTGAATATTAGTATATTAGAAATTTTTAAAAGATAATTATGAAATTAAATTTGGATTATTAGAAATTAATTTTAAATTTTAAGTGTTATTATAATTAGATAAATAATTAATTAATATTTTAATAAATATATTATGATTTAATAATAATAATAATAATAATAATAATAATAATAATAATAATAATAATAATAATAATAATAATAATAATAATAATAATAATTTTAAACGAAGGAAAGGAAAGGAGAAAGAAGGAAAGAAAAAGGAGAAAAAAGAAATAAAGAAAAAAAAAGGAAAAGAGAAGGAAAAGGAAGGAGAGGAAAGAGGGAAGAAGGAAGAGGAGAAGGAAAGAGGGAAGAAGGACCGTTCCAAAGGCAAAGGAGGAAGGTCAGCAAACTCTAAGTATTTTAAGGCGGCATTGGGGTTAGAGAAAGGGAGGACGCCGGGGAGATGGAGAATGGAAGCCGAAGGGAGTTCTTGAAACCCAGCCATCCAACGTCGCCAAGACAAGGTAGGCCAAAGCCGCCGCTTTTACCGTCTCGTACCGGTGGCTATCGTCAATTTGTGCTGCCACTATCGTTGCGGATGAAGAACTCAAAATGCAAAGTTTGTAGTAGATTTTGTCCTTCTTGTTGATGTTATTCCCTCCCTTATATGGGTGGAAAAGCATTGAGAAAAGAAAGGAGCTAGGAGGTTCTTAATGACAAAGGGTTTAATAATTTGTTCAATGAGTGATAAAATGACATTAGAAAATCTTCTTTCAACTCTAAAATTGGCCTATTGTTAGTTTTGGAGAAGTTGTTGGATCTTGTTTTGGTAATGTGTCATTGTGTATGATTTTTTATGTGTTTGAAAAAGAACGTGGGTTTAAAATGATATGTGTATATACGTATTTACGCATAGACGGACTGAATATGTCATTGGGTGTGTTTGTGTGGGCATATAGCAGTAGGCTTGTGTGGTGTAGCCGTGTGTGGGTGTGGTGAAGTAGTAGATGCTGCCTGCGGGTGAGTGCAAGTCAAGTATGTGTGTGTGTGTAAGAATGTGTGAGCTGTGTGTGCTATGAGTGCTGGCAGAGTGCTGCCGTAAGACCGTGAGTGTGTGTGAGCTGTGTGAACAATCCAGTTTTGCTGCCAAGTGTGTGAAGATGTGTGGTCACACGTATTAATAATTATGCTTGTATATATTTAGAAGTATACATATAAATATATATGGGATGAGTACATTGATTTATATTGGTGGTAGAATATGTGATAAGGAATTATGTATGTGATGGTATCCACATGATAATCCAAACGTGAAGCCTCAGAGTTCAAGTAAAAATATTCTTGCGTTAACCAAGTATTTCTATGTCTTATTGATACTCTATGGATAAGTTTTGGAAAAAGGTAATCGGAGGTGTCCAGTCCGAAGTGGTGGAATGTACACAATTCCATTAGGTCATTAATATTGATGAGGGATACTTTTAACCTAGTGAATCGTAGATTTTGATATCTGGGATATCATTGACACTAACTCGTTTATTTTCTAGGAGGATTTTACATGGATAATCTCGTTACATGACCTTCGGCCTTTGATTCACTATGGTAGAATAACGTTCAAGAAAATTTTGTTATGCAGTGGTGACCTCAAATTAATGGTAGTGGGCAACTTTGGTGAGTCATTGTCGATGGTTTGGGATATCATTGGCGTTATCGGAGGTGGTATTGACTCGGAGTGTTCTATTGAGTAGTTGATGGGTAACCTCGTTGCAATTACCCCGGCCGTTGGGGCTTACGCGGCCTTAGTTTTGCTAGAATAAATGAGAGACTTTGATGTAATCGTAGAGATGGATTGGTTGGCAATCCTTGAGATGCCGTTCACATGGCCTTTGGAACAAAGTTATTAAGTTTTGGCAGTGGTTGATATATTGATTATTTTTATTCAAAAAGAATCGGGATTTAATTATTCCTAGATTATATTTAATGATTTACTTTTATATTCAAGGTTGACATCGGGATAGAAGCATCCTACTTCATTTCGAGGCCTTGAGGATAGAAAGTTAAGATTTTTGTTACTTTAATTACAGTTTGACTTTTATTAGATTTTTTTATGAGGATTGATATTTTGGACATTGATTTCATTTATTAAAGTTATTTATTATTACAATTAATGGTGTATTTGTGAGGTTATTGATGGTATTTTTGATGATCTTGAGTTCATTGATGATGTATAATTGATGATTTTGGATGATTTATAATTTTTACTATGACTGTCCGGGTCGGATTCAGGGATTCGTGCTCGAGTCGTTACACAAAGTGTTAGTTGGAAGAATGTCAAATAGAGGAAAACAGGTTGTCCGTACTAGCAATCCTCCGGAACGGGGAGATACTTGAATTTGAATGATAGATGTTGGCACCACCAAATTTATCTCGTGCCCGCCCGATATCCACCGGGGAGACGTCGCATACAATTGCTTTACTATAAAATGGAGAACGGCTGAAAGTGGACACATGGATCTAAATAAAGTCATTAAGTTGAGGATAAAGTTTTGTTGCCAGCGATAAATGGTGGGAGAATTGCTAGGAGATAAAAAATAGTATTTGGAATCCTCGAGAATGAAATTACTTGGGGTATATTTGAAATAGTATTCTTGGAGAAATGTGATGACCCGAGTTCCGAAATACGATAATTATGGTGAAATTGAATTCGTAATTATTAACGATTAAGTTTAAAATGTGGGAAATTGAGTTTGGAGGTAAAAAAAAAAAAAAGGAAGATAGGCTTCGTAAGGTATTGATTTTCAAGATATGGTTAATATGGGTGGTAAGATTTCAGATTTTTAAAATATAACAATTAAAATTAAGTTATCCTTTGGTCAAAAGGAGCAGAGGAATCAAATTGAAAAGCCTCTTTGTAAAATCAGGGATCGAAATGATTTGAAATGTTATTCTAAATAAATTTGCTTCAAATTATGATGATTATGGCCTATTAATGTTATATGATCAAAATTAGGGTCCAAGGATACGAAGAATTGGATTAGAAGGGTCTAAATGGGTCCTAGATGACGAAAACGTGACGAAGGCTTGATGCGAGCTTGACTCGTAGACCCAGCACCAACGGGTAGACGAAAATAGCATGAAGTGCGCTAGGCTGGCGCACTATGAAGGGCGGTGCACCCGAGTGGTGCTCGAGCGCCGACTGGATATAAAAAGGCCAAGCGCGATTTTTCAGCTCATTTTTTTCGTACCACAGGAGAGAAGAAAGAGAAAAAAGGGAAAAGAGAAGGAGAAAGCCATTTGGGTTTCCAACGAGTAAAAAAATGCTCTAACCACATTTATGGATTTAATATATCCATGTTCTCGTTTTTCGAATCTCTTGCCTTATTTTGACATAATTTATGACTAATGATTTTTTTAAAGTTTGATGACAGTTCCAATTTTGATTTACGTTTACCTCCGTTTAAAAGTCATAAAGAACGAAAATTGGGAGTTTTTAGTTTAAATGAATGATTTTGTATATTTTTATTACTGATTTCATGAATAAAATATTTGGTGCCTAATTATTGTCGCAAAGAACCTTAGAATAATTTGTAAATTTTTTTTGAATTTTGATGATTTAAAGTAAATTGTTAGTGTTTATTGGATTTGTATTTGAAAATTCACATCATTTCCAACTATGAAAATTTTTTAGGAACTGTATTATCGAACTATAGAAACCTTTGAATCGTCTGAAAGAGTAACCAGATGAAATTTGGATTTTGGCCTTGGAATATGATGATTTTGATTATGGAACTTTGAACAAATGCATCGAATTAAGCTAATCGGTAAGAAAAACGGACCCAAAACTGTTGAATAGTTAGATAATGTTCTCCGACATACCTTAGAGCGTTATGGTAATCAAGGATATTATAGAAAGTTGAAATGTATACCATCGAACTTATCGAAATTTCGAATCGAGAAGTATACCATCGAACTATCGACATTTGATTATGTGGATTGAAACAAAGAATCAGCCTTTGATTGGTTAAATTTGATTACTAGGCTCGTAGAGTATATGTCTCTAGAATATCGAACATAGAATTTTTGAAAAATAAATGAGTTTCGGAACTGTCTCATAGATTTCTGCACGTGTTCAAATAGAATCGTGCTTTCTTCCTGTTTTCCGTTAATGCTTCTATTCTTTTAATTATCATGATTTCTGTTCTAGTATAGTTATATTTTACAGGAAAGCTTGAATTATGATTTATTGAAATCCGTTCACATGAATGCTCTGTTTGTTTGATAATGTATTACATTTTTATCAAGATGGAATGCATTCGTTCTACATGATTTGGTATCTTGTTAGGGTCTCATCAGTGTTGAAGGATGGAACTAAAGAAATTTACTTTTAACCCACGTATTTGGAGACTTGAAAGAAAATAGTTTGAATGTAAATACATGATTTTGTATATGGCGTTGAAAATTTAGTATATGAAATTATACGATATGTGATGAGAAAATATGCGGTTTTACTTCGCTATATACAATAGGTTTAAAGTATTTATATATATTTCTAATTTAGTAGATAGGATTATATTAAAGTCATGGATGGATATGGCCTTGTGATCTTGAATTTGTTAAGGATGATTATTACTTTGGATTAGCTATGTGCATGTACATATTGAACAAGTTGTATAAGATTTTCCAATTTTAGTTAGTTGCCAATGCATTAAATCGACGGAGGATCTTATGAAAATCAAGACCTGTTCCGTCATAAGAAGTATTTTCTGTCTTGGCAGGCGAAGGATAGTTCTTGCGTTTAAGACAAAGTAAGCACTATGAGACAAAGTTTGCGAGAGGCTGTCTTGATATATATGGTAGAAGATTAGGAAAGAAAAGCTAGGAGGTTCTTTTAGGGGTTAATGGATGATATTAGAAAACATCTTTCAATTCTAAAATTGGCACTTACGGAGAAGTGTTGGATAGGATAATCATTTATGAAAAGGAACTTGAAATGGATGAGTTTTTCAGACGAAGGACTCCTAATCGAACGATCTCAAGGGCCAATTTTAGTGAGGGATCTAGAGGGATCTAAAGCGGATTAAGGTCGAAAGGACTCCATCGACCCGGAGATAGTTTAACAATCCATGTGCTCATTAAGTGTTGAGATTTAGAGAGTCGTCAGGATGGGCATATGATCGAAACTATCCACATGCCAACAAGGAGTTTAAGGATTCTTGCCAAAGTATTTCTTTTTTTGCAAAAAGGCTGAGGTGTCTAAAGTGGTGGAAGGGAAGCTCACCGATCCACTCGCTCATTTATGATTTTCAATGTCTTACATCACTTTCCCAAGTTCTTGACTATTCGGGATGGAATAACACCCGGGGTTATCGGTGGTTTTAAAGCGTTAAAAAGAGTTTGATGGGTTCCAAATGCCAGTAAACTTAGTTTTGCAGGAAATGAGGGACTTTGATGTAATCTTAGAGATGGATTGCTTGGCAAGATACTATGCCAATATTGATTATTTTCAAAAAAGAATAGATTTTACTATTCCCAAAAATGAACCCTTTTATATTCAAGGAGTCCGGCAGAAGGAAGCATCCTACTTCATTTCGACCCTTCATGCCTAGCACTTAATGAGGAATGGGTGCCAGGCTTATCTAGTCTTTGCTAATATGACTAAAGATCAAGGAATTATAACTAATGAGATTCCTGTACTATATGAATTTGAAAACTTATTTCTGAAGGACTCCAGGTTAAGAAGGAGATAGAATTTGGATTATTGTCGATATCTAAGGCTATATAGAATTAGCCCATTTCTTGATTGCAAGAATTGCTAGATAAATATTTTATAGGATGTCTCCACGTATTCAAGAAGATGGAATTGGCGTGGACTATCGGGAGTTAAACAAGATTATCATTAAGAACAAGTATCTTTTGTCGAGAATAGACGATCTCTTTAATCAGTTACAAGGAGTTTGTGTATTCTCGAAAATTGACCTTAGATCTAGTTATCATTAGCTCGGAATCAGAAAAGATGATGTGGCAAAGACAACGTTCAGAACCAGATATGGACAGTATGAGTTTGTGGTAATGCCATTTGGGTTAACAAACGTTTTAGCCGCATTTATGGACTTAATAAATCGAGTTTTTTAGCCTCATTTGGATAAATTTGTGATAGTCTTTATTGATGACATCCTTGTTTATTCTAAAAGTCATAAAGAACACGATGAGCATTTAAGGATTGCACTTCTAACTCTTAGGAAACATCAGTTATTCACAAAATTGAATAAGGATTTTAGTTAGAAAAGGGCCTCACATCATTTTGGAGATGGTTTACCCTAAGAAGGTGGGATAATTAACTGGAATCGGTGACCTTTGTGCCGAGAGTTTTGCTATTGATAGTTATTATAAAAGTTTGTATAGAACTTTTTATGCCTTACCACTCCTAACATTTTTTGAGACATGTAAATGGAAGTTTTCAAGCACTAAAGGTGTAAAGGATTCTAACTATTCGGATGGGGAGGTGAGATTTACTATGATGCCTCAAAGTTTGCTGGGCTGCGTTTAATGCAACAAAGGCGATGAAATTATCCAACTCACTTCCGTTGTATTTGGAAAATTTAGAGACATTACCAATATGGTGAGGCGACCACAAAAGTTTGAAATATTTATTCTTCCAAAAAGAACTAATTATGAGGCAAAGAAAGTGGCTTGAATTTCACGTAAGATTGATATGAACGACAAGGCCAATGTAGTTACCGATATATTTGGTTACTGGCAAGATTGCACGCGAGATGAAAATATTGGATTATGCGAAGCACTGGACAATATCGGATACTTTTTAGCATACCTTTAGATTCAGTCAGAAGTAATAAATAATATTAAAGAGAAACAAGGGAATTATTCCTTCCTAATTGATATTGTGGGAGATCTAAATAAGGACTCTAGGGCTGATTTTAATGTCCGAGCTGATTAAGTGTTAAGATTTAGAGATCGTTTATGTGTGCCAGAGATAAAGAGTTGAAGGGAAAAATCTAAAAGAAAGCTCACCGATCTCGCTATACGATTCATCCAAGGATGAATAAAATATATGAGGATTTGAAAAAGACATTTTGGTTTAGGAACATGACAAGAGACATTATGCTTATATGGAGAAGTGCCTTGTGTGCCAACAGTTAAAAGTTAAAAGGAAAAAACCATCTTGGTTATTGCAGTCGATGCCAATTCCAAGTTGAAAATGGGAAGACAATGCCATGGATTTTATCAAGCTTACCTAGAACTCCCAAGAACCATGACGCCGTTTGGGTTATTGTCAATCAGCTAACTAAATTAGCCCATTTCTTGACAATTAGAACGACATATTCATGTGATAAATTGGCCTAGTTATATGTAAATGAAATCGTTAGACTCCATGGCATGCCGGTAAGAATCGTCTCAAATCGAGACCCGCACTTTGTCTCCAGTATTTGGGAAAGTATCACTCTGATGTGACGCAAAGAATTGGGATGAGTTTGTTTAGATGAAAGCATATCACCCCAAGCGGGGACAATCCAGCGTATAATTCAGATTCTCAAAGATATATTAAGGACCTCAGTGTTGGATATGAAAGGAAACTGGGATAATTACCTGACCCTGACAGAATTTGCATACAATAATAGCTATCAGGCCAGTATAGGTATGATCTCATTTGAGGCATTATATGGAAGAAAATATATGTCACCTGTACATTGAAAAAAATCAGAGATAAAAGAATTTTGGACCCAAAAATTATTAAAGAAATAGGAAAAAAGATTAAACTAGCTCATGAAAATTTGAAAGTGGCACAGAGTAGGCAGAAGAGTTATGTAGATCGGAGGAGGTCCGAGTTGAAATTTGAAGTAGGTGACCATGTCTTCTTGAAAGTGTCGTCATCAATGGGATGTCCAGGTTTGGAGTGAAAGGAAAATTAAAACCCCGATTCATTGGCTCTTTGAGATTTTGGAGAAGATTGGAGATGTGGCCTACAGATTGGCATTGCCACCAAGTTTGGCAGATGTCCATGATGTGTTCCATGTGTCAATACTCAAGAAATATGTTCATGACCCAACCCACACAATCAATTTCAAGGATTTAACTCTTGATAGAGGCCTATCTTATGTGGAGAGGCCTGAGCAAATCTTAGACCGACGGAATCAAATCCTGCGAATGAAGACCATTCATTTAGTAAAGGTCCTGTGGAAAAACCACTCTGCTGAAGAAGCCACCTGGGAACGTGAGTCTGACATCCAGGACAAATACCCACAATTGTTCCATTAAGAAAATGATGTATATGTATTTGTTTTGACAAATTTGGAGGACAAAATTTTATAAGTAGGGGAGACTTATAATGTACCAATTTTTGAAGATCTTCTATAATAAAAAAAAAACATTAAATTATGAAAATGTAATTTTTTTGTATCAATTTTTGGCTAAGATGTGTGAGAAAAATTGTCCGGTCAATGCCTATTGACCTGCAAAGATGAAGGAGCCATTACAGCTGAAAAAAAAATTGTGCCCCATTAGCCGTGCTAGTGAAATGTTGAGTAGAGAAAAAGCTGTAGCTTCAGCCAAACAGTTGGCGGTTTAAGGCTCAAAGGCTGGTTATTTTATGACACAAACTGCCGGTCAACACGATATTGACCGTGTTTCAATAGGGACAAATTTTCGAAGACCGTAAACAGTGATCTTCGAGACGGAAGGAAATCCGGAGATCATGTGATAAGTTTTCGGAGATGCTCTTTTTTTGGAGACTTTGATCTCTCGGAGACAAGTAAATATAATGATTTCCAATAACCTCGATCTCCGGAGACGATTTTGGAGCCGATAATCCGGAGACCAAATGACAATTCTTCCAAAGACATTTAGGATAATATCCGAAGACCTTAAAAGCCAAAGGAATTTTTTGGAGACCTTGTGGTGAATCTCCGGAGATCTTGTGATGAAGTTTTTCAAAGACCTTCTGGTGAGTTTTTGGAGACCTTGTGATGAGTTTTCGGAGACCTTGTGGTGAATTTTTTAGAGACCTTATGGTGAGTTTTTCGGAGACCTTGTGGTGAATTTTTCAAAGACCTTGTGATGAATTTTTCGGAGGCCTTGTGATGAGTTTTCGGAGACCTTGTGGTGAATTCTTCGAAGACCTTGTGATGAATTCTGGAGACAATTTTCGGAGACCATTGAGAAGGTTTTTGGAGACGATTGGAGAGGCTCCCGGAGACCCTGATTCTGAAGACGATGATTCCAAAGATGGTCTTAGGAGACCCTTTTCAAGAAGGAAGTTAAAATATAAAAGCCAACCGAAAACAATAAGATAATCAGAATAGACAAAAAGTATGTACAAATTATTGACCGAGTTTGATGGATGACCAGATTGACTTGATGACCGATTTTGACTAAGGGATAGCTAATCAAATTTGAGTAGGTAACCTACTTCCAACCACCCCACTGACCTTCTAGAAAGGAAACTGAAATGGGAAGGACAAATTAGTTAAACTATCCCACCAACTCCCACCTAGCCCATCTTTTATAAATATTGAGCTTGACAATGGGAGAAAAGAATTAGAAAAATTGTGAGGAAAGAGGAAAGAAAGAGACGAATAGAAAAAGGAGTCTTAGGCCAGATTAAAATAAGGAGTCCTAAAACCAGGCAAATGTACTCACCGTTTTTAAGTCCATATTTTTAATGCAAGTTTACCATACGTTGAATTTATATTAAAGCCTGATAAGAAATATTATTTTATACTCTCTTTGCTAAGTTTTTACGTGAAGTATGTTATGATAATTTGTTTTGATTATCTGAATTAAGGAAGAACCTCAATTAATTGCATATTTAAAAGAAGCCCTATTATTTGTTTATATAAAGATATCCGGTTATTTTATGATGTCTTGTTATTTTACTTAAATGCATAAAGTCTAGTTATGATCATGCTTTAAGAAGTCCTAGTTATTGCACGTTTAAATGATCTCGACTTTTTGATAAAATGACCTCCGGCGTTTTTGATAAAATGACCTCTAACTTTTGATAAATAAGATCTTTGGCATTTTGGCATTTTGATAAAAGATCTTCGACTTTAAGAAATTGAATGAAAGCTCCAATGTTTATGAGAACTTCAATTGTTTGAAATTAAAGATAAAAGCTATATGATCATGGAAAAACATGTATAATCCGGACAGCAAGTGAAACTTTCTATTATTCACTTTTGAGATTTGGTAGATGGCCATCTTACGATAAGGATCTGATTAGAGTCTCTATTAGGCTTGCTGTTAAAATTAGATGAAGGATATTGGAGTGACACTCGAGGATTGTCCTTAGGCCACGGGAAAACTTTTGGTGGTATTTTTGGACTACAAACTCATATGCCAAGTGATAGGCATTACCGCCCACCTCTGGAAGTATAAAAGGAGGTTACGGTCTTAGATTGTAGGGTAATATACAATCCTTCCTCGATATTGTCCGCTCCCATTCAATCCCTAAAGATGATAAGTTTTTGGCATAATTTTAAAGGAAAGATGATTAGGAATGAAGGAAAAATACTTCTAAACTTAAAGTAAGACGATTTTCATGAAAATATATTAAATTCATGATTCGTTCACTCGCATGCCAGAGCTTATATTTCAATTCTTTAGATTTGATTTTAAAGTTATATACGAATGCTTTTTGCATATGGGTACCTTGCTGAGCTTCTAACTCACCTCTTTTGACGGACTAGCTTTAGTGCATGAGCAAAGATAATGTATTCTCTTTTGAGACTTATGCCGTTGTTGAAGTTAATGGAAGGAATTTTATAGGTTGTGAGTATGACGGACTAACTAAGCCAACCGGCCTCGTTTTCTAGAGAATAAGATGACCTGGAATTAAGTATCAGCATTATACGATCATGTGCATATGTTGTAAAATAAGCAAAAAAAAAGAAAAAAAAGTCCACCTTTTGATTTATTTTCTTTTAATCATTTTGGAAAAGATTTTGTAGAACACTTCTGTTGTAAAAGTTAATGGATATTAGTATGTTTCCACGTGATTTTATGGTTATGAGTAATTTGTGATTCCTAATGACATCTCGACTCATGCTATTTTTCTGAACTATAGGGCCTACTTTTGACTCCGAGTCATTGTGACAAACCTCAGGCACCGTCTTTTTTCAACCATCCTTCCCATTTGAATCTCGGGCTTTTTCCATTCAGGTATAACCTATGTCTTCCAGACCCATCAACATGATCATGTCAGCGAATTTGTCAAAAGCAACTAAAAAAGTTAAGAGTGATGATACACTAATCAGATCAAACTAAGCTTTCTATGCATACATAGGATCAACTATATGAATTCTTCAAAGAATAATTAATACATAGGTTTATTTAGTCTAAAAGAACCATCAAAGTAATTAAAACCGCAGACATAGGCATTTCTTTAATCTCATTTTTCTTGGAAAGCCAAAACCCCAACATGCTTAGGCACCATCAGCATAGAAGTTGATAATGACAGTGTGAAGGTTAGGAGACTCTTTTTAACTACCATTAAAATATTCTCAGCTAGCTTCTCCTCCATCTGTCAATATTAACAAGCCCACACAAGAATCTCCAAATAGATGGACCCCATATCATAAAAGTTACCTTTATAATAACTGAAAAATATATTTCAAACATTTCTGTTGGTTACAATTGTAGCCATTGATTTAAAATAAAGTGAAACAATCAATTTGAATTATAATTCAAAGTAATTTAATTTAATTTAATTTTTTTGTTACTGACCTCTTTAATTAGGGGCTTGAGAATGTCATATTCTTTTATTTTTTTTTTAAATCATTTTTATACTCCAATCATTAAAGATTTCATTGCCACAACTCAGACAGCTAAACTAATAGACTGAAAACTCATATTTGGGCAAAATCTTAACCGCAGGCAGTATTGAAAGACTCTAAAAACGAGAGGAATCTAACAAATTCCGACAGATACTTAGGTGTAAACCCTCTACAATATGGAGCAAGCCAACTGTCCTTCAGGGGGGATTGAGGCATCCAACCGGGCCTCAACCCGAGACCGCCCTAATAGCTAGACGCAGCCATTAAGGGTTAGCCAAGGTGGAGTCCCAACTATAAATGGTTTAAATCCCTTTGTTTATGCAACAAATAATTTCAATAAGATCTTGAGAACTGCAAATTCACAACAGAATGCCAAATTTTCTTTAGAACAATGTACAAAATTGTCAGCAAGAAAAACCTTATCGTGGACGCCCTGCTGCAGCTGGCACGAGCCAGTAAGGTCGACAACATTCATTAAATTATTTTTCCTCTTTCTGCTACAACAAGAGGCATGTGATTTACAGAAACAATTTTAACCATTTAATGCAACTCTAGAAATCTTGGGCTCTTCTCCTCAGTTCATTTAGCTCTTTCTCGATATCCATGTCTCGGAACGGTAACGTGTTCGAGCTGGCAATTGCTGTTCTTCCTGGAGGGAGCTCCCCTTTCTGTTTCAGCACATAAAATTAGAGAAATCAACTATGTGAGCTACCCTTCATTGCCCTAGTTATTCCTAAACGTGAAAATCATGAAAGTAGGGACATTTTCAGGTCAGTTTGGATTACTTCACAGAGCCCTGTTAGGGTTCTTCTATTTTTTTATTCTATCTCATACTTTTAAATGTGAGGACTTCATTTTGACAATTCGGATGACTAAAATTATGATAACACATTAATATATATGAAACATATTATAAATTTAGCTGTCAAAGCTGTTAGAATAAGGTTCTCACCATTGTAAGTATGAAATGTCTTTAAAATGGAAAGACTCTGTCAGCTTCTTATTTCACGCCCCGGGTTGCACGAGTAATCTAAGGTTAAGCTGTTATTGATACAGGTTGCTTTTAGATTTGGCATTGAGTTTGGATTACTTTGGATGAAGAACAAGTTCTGGTTATTATTCCAACACATTTTTGGTTTTGGGTCAAGTTGGTTTGTCACATAATATCTAGCTTTGCCCCCTCGGGAGGTAGCATCTTGACAAGTTAGTTTTTGAGGGAGGCTATTTCGGGTTGGGGTTGCTTTCTAGGGTAAGAAGGGAAGCCTTGAAGCAATAGTTAAATTGTCACCATGGGACCTGATGGTCACGATTTCAAGTTGTAAAAGCGACATCTTGCATAACGCAAAGTAAGATCATGAACTATACATTTAAAGTAGTTTGACCCTTTCTCGGATGCATGCATGGCAGAAATTCCGTGCGCCGGACTATCTCTATATTATACAAGGGGAACACTAGAGCAGCTTTATAGTTGTCGCTGTGTGACTAACGGTCACAGGTTTGAGTCGTAAAAACTTCTTGTAAAATGCAATAAAAAAACTACATGCAATAGACTTAAAGTAGCTTAACCATTATGCGGACCCTACACATATCAGCAGTTTTGTACATTAGATTATCCTTTTACAATACAGGAGCTCTAAAGAAACAGTATAATTGTCGCTATGTGATTCAACATTCACGGGTTTGAGTTGTAAAACTAACCATTTGCATAATGCCAGATCAAAAAAAGTAAGAATGCATACAATAAATTCAATCTGATATAACCCTTCTCTGGACCCTACACATAACGGGAGTTATGTGCACTGAACTGTCCTAATGGTTGCTTCCATCTAGGGTGTTGTAAGACTGGAGTCGTTTATGATTTCCTCAGTTGAACAAAATTCAGGTGAGGTTTGAATTGTGTTCGGGCCATTTAATTTGGTAAATTTTCAGGTGAGAATTGGAAGGCATTTCAGACAGCTAGCCCAGGTTTTGCTGCCTCTATACTTAATTTCTTCCTTTATACAACAAATTCCTTTCTCCTATTAAATGACTGGAACTAACAGCTGCAAAATGCATGTCCATAAGTGCACATATCAATTTCAATTCCATTAAAGACCTTACACCACTGAGTCCGCTGCAACTACAAAGAAAAAAGACCAATTCAGATACCAACACTGTACCCAAAACTCAGATATCATAAAGTAGAACCGTGAGATGCTGATTGTCAACAGTTAACAACATATTTTCTAAAGCTAAAGAAAGAAAAGTGAGAGATTTACCTTTGAGCTCCCAGACAATTCCTTCTTCAAGTTCACGAGATCATCATCAACTGAAGAGCTCTCTAACAATGCAAACTGTCAAGGCCAAAAAAGGTTTTATATGCACAATGGTACATCCAGGACGTTGATTAAGTAGCAAGAGTAAAAGTTTCTCTCTCACCTAGTGTGTCAATATCCATTTTATGGGTTAGGGTGATAGTTATATGGAACTTGCATTTTTGTTAGGGAGAAGGGGCAGGAGGTGGGGATGGAATGGCACAGATTTGGCATCCTATATTCATGTAAATGCCAGAGAGCTTTCATGCAACAGTAAAATTGTTGCAGTGTGACCAAGGAAGTGACATGTTCGGATCATGGAAACAGCTTATTGCATGATATAAAGTAAAACTGAGTGTATAATAGTTCAAATGTGGTCTGATCCTTTCTCGGACCACACAAGCAGGAGCCTTGCACGTCGAGTTGTCCTATATTCATGATCATCAATTATACATGGAGCAATACATTCATCTATTCTAGAATTGAATCTGAATATAAAGATGAAAGGAATCTTTCTAAATATTGGAGACATCTGAATTCAGCACTCAAATGCTGCCAAAGCACACAAACACTGATGGCATTTATTATTATCATTATTTTTTTTTTGTTTGGGGGGGAGCAGATGACATTTCTTCACAGCATACTGTGACGAGAAGAACCATCATATATGGAGCACCCACTGATCAAAACCAGACTGTCAAATGTTGTCATGTTTGCTATAAAAACTCGAAAGAATCATTACGTTTTCCAAATTAGTGAATTTGATATTACATCCTTCTTCTTATAAAAAATCTTTCAATAAGTAAATTGATGTTTAAGAAAATTGTGATAGATGCTTTGATATAAATTCATGCAAGTTTGATGTCCACTTTTGCCAATCTTAATCAGAACCAGAAGTGGCAGTTTTCAGATGACATCATTAGAAGTAGCTCTAAAGAACTAATTTAACTTGCCCTGTATTATCAAAGTTCACTGTAAATATTTCTGAAGCCATTAACCCTAATTAGTGGATTCATACTGGGTGGCACTTGGTTCATATACCCGGTTTATATTCTTGTATTAATTGTATTCATGTACTCTTTCATGGGAAATTGAGGAGCATTCAAGATGGCTCTTATGACAAGACAAGGCACCATGCATCTTTTTAATGCCCTATTAACACTCCAAATATTAACTATGGACATCATATCTGCACAAAGTGCGGATTTGCAAGGGAGTAAAACACACAAGAACCACCATCAAACACACAACTGTGTTTCTGAAATCTGCCAGAACAGCAGAGTGCACTGTTTTTGAGGTGTTCCAGATTTGGGGGTGTTCGGGTTTTCACAAAACAGCCCAGAGTTTTTAGCGAGACAAGTGTGATTGGGTTATTTCCATCATTTTGTGCCATGGGCGTAGCTCTCACCGCGCAAGAATAAACCATGTAAATTCATCGTTTTGTGTGAGTGCTTAAATTCTTGCCTTAACTTCTCTGTTACTTACAACAATATTAGCATAGAAGCACTTGGACAGACACAGTAGAAAGCAATTAGAAGGAAATCCAACTTTTCATTTGTCTTACCCTATAACAAGAAAATAACAGGAAAGGAGTCATGTAAATGTATCGAGGGCACTATGGTCTTACAAACATTGGACAAGAAATTTTAGCCAGGGAAAAAGTAGACAATAATTGTTACGATCTTAAAGCATGAACTTCTTTGTTTGGCAAATTAATGTCATGATTATCAAATAATCATGAAAGACACAGGATCATGACTTAAAACTGGAAGAAAAGTCCTACAAAGTTTGTTGTGCATGAGTAAGTGCATTTGTGTATTTAAGTGCACAGGCGTACAAGTGTCTAGAGAGAGAGATACCTTTCCTTCAAGATCATCAGTGGCTAGCTGATTAAGAGCCTCTGCTTGGGACTCCATTGCCAAAACTACCACAAAAAGAATGAAATGATCAGACACTGGGACCTGTGATGAGCTTACATAAGAGCATTTTTATAAGCAGTATATATCATCAAACAGTTTATTTAGAGCAAAATCTCAATCATATTCAGTGTGCAATGAAAGGCAGTGGCTGAGGATCTATATCAGACAGCAAATATCATCCCCATTTGGTCTTAAAACAACAAATCTATTTATGCATACTTTTTCCCTTGGAAGTCATAAACCTAGGTTCATTTTATGAAATTCCTCTTGCAAACATGTGGGACCCACAGTTTGTGAGAGAAAGAACTTCTCTTCTACCACTTTAAACAGAAAACAATTCCTGATCCCTTCCTAATCATGGACTCAGATTTGTGATGATATAACCATGCAAATAAAAGCAAATCACCAAAAGAGTATTACACTAGCAAAAAATGAAGCCATGTTTCAGAATAGTACATCAAAATTCATACCCTTCTCCTCCATTTTCTCAAAGGCTGCAAGGGCACTGCTTGTATTTACATTCCCCAACATCTCTGTAACTTTTGTTGCAGTCCTAGTGAGAGATAAGTGGTCATTCAGCATTGGCTATGCAATCTAACATGGAAAAGTTAACAGGGATAAATGTGGTAAACCAATATTTAAAAAGAAGTCAATGGGGCAGACTTTGCAGATTGAGCGCGTGCTTTAAGAGTATCTTTCTTTGACTTTGCCTCTTGTATCTTGCTTTCCAAGAGCTGTCAAAGAAGGAAAAACATGGACACCTAATGAAGCAAAAACCAATTATGAACCACTAGGAAAGTAGTGATGAGCTAGCATTTTTGACAAGCTTGACCTATGAAACAAGGAAGAAGTTTAGTGTCCTCAAAAAGTGTTCGTCCACCAACGCAAGCAAGCATAAGTGCTCAAGAGTTAATCCACCACCGAGAAAAAAGATCTGATTCTATAATACAAATAGTTATTTTTAAGGAGTGTATTAAATCCCAATCCATGCAGCATATCTCCTATAACAACATTCATTATAGACATACTGCAACCTGCTTTGGACTAAAAGTTACCCAATATAAGCTCACATCTGTCTTTTGACCCTTGACATAAATTGTTCACAAATACAGCAATCATCCAGATACGGCAGTGAAATGACAACACAAAAGCCTCAAATCCTCTGTTAGACAGGTATATGAATGTCCCTTTCCTGCCATCCCATTAAGTTTGAGGCAGCTCAGTCAAATGTTTAAGTGAATCAAATCCTTTTTACTTAGATTACTCCAAATTTTACTATGGTTATCTCTATACTTCTATTACTTCTAAAATCAATAAAATCATTGTTCAATGACAGCAATTACCTAACCGACATTTAAGATGGTTGAAACATCTAAAGAGTTCTTCATGATATCTATCTTCTATATGTGCTAGTTCTAACTTATTATGAATAATCCAATAACAAATGAATAAAAAAAAGATGCAAACCTTAGGACTGTGTTTTAATCTTAGGATTGTGCTAAAAGAAAACCTTTCAGAGTCTACAACTACAGTAGAAGGAATAGTTATTATAATTATACAATACATGCTACTAGATGCCACGCATGCTCAAGTGGTGCATGTTGTCATTCTACCTATCTAACAAAGTTGCCCAATATAAGCTCACATA
The DNA here is from genome assembly GCA_033239525.1 of Nepenthes gracilis. Lineage (NCBI taxonomy): Eukaryota > Viridiplantae > Streptophyta > Magnoliopsida > Caryophyllales > Nepenthaceae > Nepenthes > Nepenthes gracilis. The sequence continues at coordinate 15,013,476 of BSYO01000012.1, forward strand.
TGTCTTTTGACCCTTGACATAAATTGTTCACAAATACAGCAATCATCTAGATACTTCCATATGTGCTACTTCTAACTTATCATGAATAATCCAATAACAAATGAATAAAAAAGATGCAAACCTTAGGACTATGTCCTAGTCTTAAGACTGTACTAAAAGAAAACCTTTCTGAGTCTACAACTGCAGTAGATGGAATAGTTATTATAATTATAAAATACATACTGCTAGATGCCACGCATGCTCAAGTGGTGCATGTTGTCATTCTACCATAATGCACATCTATTATAAAAGAAATTTCACTAAACAAAAAAACAGAGATGGACCAAGTTAAGTCTGGTGGAGGTAGGGCAATCACACAAACTCTATACATGTGTCCACAATTTTTTTTTAAAAAAACTTCAGCAATAAAGTCAGCATTTTGCTGATACGAATAGCAACATACCCTAGTATTTGAGACAAGATTATCAACAACACTCTTCTGCTGATCAAGCTGAGCCTTCAAAGCATTTGCATTATCCTGCAAAACAATTACAGTTAAGTGACAAAGCAACATGAGAGAGAAAAACAGCATATTCAGTCTCACCAAATGGAACACCTTCTCTGGTTAAATAACACATGAAATGATAAATAAGGAATAAGAGGAATGACAACTCAAGTCTCGATGGAGTTTTCAAAAGACAAAGCTCACAACAAACTTTAAAGACTATTTAAAAAGGGGCGTTTGATTGCAGGAAAACTATAATTTATAGCATCGACTAAAAGAATTTTGGGGTGCTTTTGAAGAATTTAAAATAAAATTTTGTTAATGAAACAAAAATATACATCTATACATATACACAAAACTTCATTCAATTTTTTATGAATTTATTTTGAGGAAATATCAAACTTATAACTTTTATTTAAAATCTATTTCAACAGACAAACAGGCACTGAGTACTATATTTACAAATGACAGCCAGTAATAATATGGGAATATGAAAATTTAGTGACAAATGGAGCAGCTGTTCCATCAATTAAAAAATCCACTCCCTTGAAGGCCAGAATTTCACATTTGAAAATTTGCTTCACACACATGCAGCCCACATGTCTTGAAAAGCAGGATACTATAACAGTAAGACTTCACATAACTCATGTGACAGTGAGACACTTCTTACTGCTTTCAATGGAGTTGTTGCATTTTGGGGGACTTGACATGGCTCATTTCCCCTTTTTTATTGGAACAGTCAGTTGTAAATTAATTGACAAGATGCCAAGATTGCATCTCTCAAGTACAATAGCTAGCAGAGAGAAAACAGTGGTAATATGAAAAGCCACAACTTAAAGCATCTATGAATTCAATCAAGATACTTCATTTTCCTACGAGAAAGAAAAAACAAATCAAAACATGACTCTAATTACCATCCATCCCAAAAGAACCTTTTTTCCTTTAATATCCAAACAACAACATACAGAAATGCTTTCTCCTTTTTGGGTTCCTCTGAATCTTCCTTCTCAGTTCCTGGTTCCAACTGGAGCACTAGAGTTTGTAATTTGAAAAGGCATGCATCATGTGAATAAAAATTAAGAATATATGCCAACCAATGCAAAGTCAAATTAATTTACGAACCACCTTGTTCTCACTCTTAAAGAATTTCCAGCAGCTGCTGTGAAAGCTGCTGTCGCTTCTATGGGCTGCCTAGTAGGGCAGAAGCAAACTAAAGGAGGCAGTCATGATTGCAAGCCTCCAATCCATTATCCAGATTAGTGAAAAAAAGAATGAAAAACAGAAGAAACAAATATGACTTGTGCTCCTAAAGTAAGCTTACAGTGTAATATTTACGCCTCTTCAGAGCTTCACGAGCAAGGTCTTCATCCCCCTTTCCAAGTGCAAGTTGTGCCCTTCGGTACCTATTAGCCAAATAAAGGAAGCAAACATGTAAGAAGCAGTAAGCAGGTAAAATTTTGAGCTTGGGTAGCGATTTACCAATCTTCTGAAGCTTGTTGTGCAGCTTTATATTTGTTTTCCAATTGCCTTTGAGACGCTAAGACCTTCAGAGAAAGAGGAAGATGTCACATTTTATGATGATCAAGTACTGCCATAAGCCTACTTTCCCCCTCTTTCTCAAAATCCAGTAAGCTTAAACTATTTCATGAACCACATCATATTTGAAAGACGGGAAAGGAATAAGACGGGCAGGAAGCAGGAATTAGAGAATGCAAGATGGAAGGAAGGAACAAAGAAGCAAATAATAAATACAAAATCAACGAAGTTTGCAAAGACACAAGCAATAAAACTTGCAAACATTGAGACATACTTGTGCTGTGGCTTGCCGCATCTTTGTCAAATCCTCATTCATTTCAAGCACAGTTTGTTCTAAGATCTTCTCTGGGTCCTCAAAGGTGCTTATAATTGCATTGGCATATGACTATGCTTGTAAAAGAAAACAATTCAATTCAGCAGTGCTGTAGCAAAATGCAAAGTCAGGAAACCAACAATTTAACATAATGAACTGCCAAATCCAACCTTTATAACTCTAGCAAATCGATCAAAGAGGTTCATTTGCACAACAAGCACACCTCCACCTCGACCATTACATCTTGTTTTATTAGGATGAGAAACTCGCAGGCCAGTAACTTTGAATGCTCCAACTGCAAGAAACTACTTTATGTCAGAGACAACAATAAGTGAGAGAAACATCATGTCAAGCCTTCGAAATTTCCCATGGAGGTGAAACATAAAATTTGTCAGGTCCCTTCTGTATGAACTCACAATCAATACAGCAAAAAGGTTTGAAGCTTACACAATAATACTCTGTTTGGATGCTAGAGACATAATTGATATAAAATAAACTTTTGAAGGAAAATATAATTATAGTATAGCTCATTTTTACATATAATCCATGTTTTTTCTTTCCTATAAACGTTGTGCAGTCCAAATATTAACTTACAGAAACAAATGAAGCTTGCAGATGAACAGTATACCAATACAATACTCATCATAGGACTAACAAAATTTTCCTTTGCAAGGTAGGTTTTCAAGGGATTTAAGGGTCCTCAGGTAATGAGAGATAAGATGTTATCGTGCAGAGGATGCTTGGAAACATAAATTTTAGCCTACATACAAAATTAAATCCTGCAATACAGCAATGAAAACACAGAGCAGAAACCTTGCACTGAGGGAGTTCATATTTATAAGTTCACGAATAAAAACAATCTGGGTGAAATATTTGGGTAAATGTTGAGCCTAAGAAAACTGTGAACAAATATCAAAGCCAAATTAAGGGCTGAGATCCAGATGTGTCCATTAGGATACGACAGCTTCTCCCAAAGGGATTTGAAGATGAGATTTGCACTTTTATAGGGTAGCTTACCAATCAAAATATAGTCATGGAGTTGACATTCAGACTCCATTTGTTTCAATGGTAAACATTTTCCATGCCCAGGGAAATAGTACTCTTCCCCCAATTCTCAATCAATTAGTTGAGGAAAGCATTTTTCCCCTTCTAAAAACAATTTAAATAGTTCAGTGCAGTGAAAAATCCAGTGGGGAGGGTGGTAATGGTGCTAGTCGTAGCATTAGTGGTGGTAGGAGGGTGGATCAATGGGGTGACAGTGTGATGGTGGTATGATGGCACTGTGATGGTAAGGTACTGTGGTGTTAGTGGAGAGGTAGTAGTAGTAGTGGTGATGATGGCACTGGCATTGGTGAGCAGCAGTGGTAATAGTGATAATAGTGGCGATGGTATAACATTATGTTACAGGGCCTTATTGATACCAATTATGAAGAATCGCCAGTGCATCCGACTGTGCAAAGAAGTTCCCGTTATTCCCAACAACCTCGCAAATTTCAGGATTACATTTAGTTATTGGGATTACAATTAATTCTCTTCCCTGTTTTTGTTTTCTGTTTCTGCAGTTCGTTGGCCCCCCCACCCCTGGTTTCTGTTTTCTGTTTTTCTATGCTTCTTTCTATTTTTCTGTTTTTGGGCTTTTCGTTAGATTCCAACCAATACCATTGGACTTTTACTGTATATGTAAAGGGCTGATTGGCACAATAAAGGGAGGAGATATTTTACTTTGCTCTCGAAAATTCTCTTTCCCTCTGTCACTCTTCCTAACTCTCTATTTCTCTCTCTCTCTCTCTCTCATTTCCTCTTCCTCACTCTCATTTGAAGCGCTATCCTTCCCCTTACAGGAGTGCCAGCTTCACTTCTCCTCTTCTTCATTTCTGATTAAATCTCCAAAAATCTTCTTTCATTGCTGCAGGTAGATAAAGGCGCGCATAATTTGGTGCTCTCATTGAGACCCATGGCAGAGAGGATGACAACACGATACAAAGCACTCAAAGAATGCATCACAAGCATTTCAATGGAGCTGAAGGAGGTAGCAGCAACCGTCCAGCAACATGCAGAAGGAATCGCTGCAAAAGCTTCCAATACCAAGTAGCTCCAGCACTCCCTTGCTGAAATCCTTTAATCGCTACACAAACTCAAGCAACAACCTAATTCGTCAGCGAACCTCCGGTTGCTACCAACCCCTTCACCATTCGTGGCTTCTTCCTCTATTAATTCCCATCCTTCCACTCAAACACTACCCATAATGTTACCAACACAACCCGACACCCAAATCGCTCCTCATCTTTGTTTGCCCAAACTTAAAATTCCTTTTTTCTTCGAGGACAATGTGATTGGGAGGTTATTCCAGATCAAACACTTCTTCATTTACCATTGTACTCCTCCATACTAGAAATTGACCATTGCTGCCTTCTAGATGTCCGGGACACACTTCAATGGTATCAATGGATACATGCAACACAACAACTCTCAACCTAGGAAATTTTCTCCAAAGATCTTGAGCTTCGATTTAGGCCTTCCTCCTACTTGAATCATAAAGCCACTTTGTACAAGCTCCATCAGAACACTACCATTTCTACGTACATGGCTGAGTTTGAGTCTCTCTCCACTCAAACGCCAAGTTTGACCACTACTAACCTTTTAAATTGCTTCAACTCAGGGTTCCCTGATGATATACAGAGAAGGTTACTTTTATTGAAACCTGAGTCATTGCTTGAAGCAATTGGCATGGCCAAATTAGTGGAGGAAAAATTAGATATTGGACGATCCCATTTCCCTCAGCCCACATTCACCAAGCCAATCATTAATACCGTATCCGCTCTAGTCAAAACACTTCCTCCCCATCCTCCTCGCCTTCATCCCAGATTGCCACTTAAAAAATTAACCATTGCCGAAATGGCAGCTCGCTGAGAACAAGGGTAGTGCTCTAACTGTGATAAGCGGTTCACCCCAGGCCATCGGTGTAAGCCCCCACAACTCTTATGCATGATCATTGAAGAAGAGGGCTCTGACCAACCTTCCACACCTAACTCGATATTGAGTACTCTGACCCAGAACCTTTACCAAACCTTCCTCAAGGAATGGATTCTGTGTAGTCGGCTTTGGAATTTTCCCTAATGATTTCCCTCCATGCACTCAAAGGCCACTTTGTTCCCTCTACTTTGAGACTGCAAGGACTTCTCTCGAGTCATGCAGTGGTTATATTGGTGGATAGTGGCTCGACTCATAATTTTCTTCAAACTCGGCTAGCCAAACATTTAGGGCTCTTCATTGAGCCTTCTCAGCATCTTAATGCCACCATCAGTAATGGGAATTCTCTACAGTGTGAAGGGATGTGTACTAACATTTCCATTTCCTTGGGCCACTGCACATTTAATGTGAACCTCTACTTGCTACCGATATATGGGGCAAACATAGTCTTTGGAGTACAATGGTCGGCAACAATTGGACTAATACTCTTCAATTATAAGGCTTTATGGATGTGATTTGAGTATGCTGGCCATCAGCTCACCTTATATGGTCTTCCAAAGGCTGCTCTGTCCTCCATGACTCTAGGCCAGCTTCGGCCCTAGTGCATTAACTCATTCTGCTGCTTCTTACTTCCACATAACGATCAACCCGGTCATGGATTTCAATCAGGCCATAATCACAATATTGTCACCCCTACATTTGCATCACCATGTTAATCCTGCTCTCATCACTACCCTAAACAACATTCTTGTTTCTTTTGATGATGTTTTTGCAGTTCCTCATGGATTGCCCCTCATCGTTTTACTGATCACCACATTCCCTTGAAACCAAACACGGAACCAATAAATGTAAAGCCCTACTATTACCCCCATTTCTAGAAAACAAAAATGGAAAAACTCATCCAAGAGATGCTCGATGAAGGTATCATTCGGCCCAGCACAAGCCCTTTCTCTTCACCGGTTCTTCTTGTCAAAAAAAAAAAAAAAAAAGATAACAATTGACATTTTTGTGTAAACTATCATGCCCTCAATGCACTTACCATCTGGGACAGATTCCCTATTCCCATAGTGGATGAGTTGCTAAATGAATTACATGGCGCCAGAATTTTTTCTAAACTAGATTTGCAGGCCGGTTATCATCAGATATGTGTTCATTTGGAGGACATCCACAAGATAGCCTTTCGAACTCATGAAGGACACTACGAACTTTTAGTTATAAACTTTATTTTGTCAAACGCACTCTCCACCTTCCAATCACAAATGAATGCAATTTTCTGCCCGAAATTAAGCAATTTTGTGTTGGTTTTCTTTGATAATATTTTGGTATATAGCTCCTCGTGGGAACAACACTTCTATCACCTCACTAAAGTTCTCCAAATCTTACGGGATCACGTATTCTCTACCAAACAATCCAAGTGTGAGTTTGAGCGTTCCTCAATATCTTACTTGGGCCATCTTGTATCCGAGCAAAGAGTGGTCGTTGATCCAACCAAAATTGCTACTGTGCAACGATGGCCACAACCTACCAACGTCAAACAATTGCGTGGCCTTCTCAAGTTAGCCGAGTATTATCAACAATTTGTTGCCCGCTATGCTCAAATTTCAGCCCCTCTTAGATATTACGGAAGAATGCTTTCGTGTGAACTCCAACAGTTGAATCGGCTTTCAATTCTCTCAAGTCTGCTCTCACTACTACCCCTATTTTAGCATTACCTGATTTCTCTCAATCATTTGCCATCCAAACAGATGATTCGGGGAGTGGTGTTGATGTTGTACTCATGCAATCAGGGCATACTATCGCATTTTTAGTAAACAATTCTGCTCCAAGTTGCAATTCTCTTCCACATATCTTCGGGAACTTTATACTTTAACTGAAACTGTGAAGAAATGGTGTCAATACCTCTTGGGTACCAAATTTATTATACAAACTGATCATCAGCCACTAAAGGACTTGTTCAAACAATCCATTCATACTCGAATCAGAAGCTTTGGATCACCAAGTTATTGGGGTTCAATTTTGAGATTGTCTACCTACCAGGAAGGGAGAATGGACCAGCTGATTGCCTGTCCAGATCGCCCGAAGGGTCCTAACAGATTTTCGAAGCTGCATCCAAGCCTATAATCGCACTGCTATCGGCACTCCGTCAATTCTACTCACTCCATATAACTTCAGCCAATTTAATCACTTCAATCCAAGAGCGTCCAGGTGATTATGAACATTATACCGTGCGGGATGGTTCAATTTTCTATCAGAATCGAATACTTGTTCCAGCAGATTCGGCATTGCAGGAATTTATCCTACAAGAGTATCATAACTCCCCACTTGGGGGCCATGCTGGATTCCAGTGTACCCTTGCTTAGATAGCTACTACTTTTTATTGGCCGAACATGCGACGGGATATTCGTGGCTATGTAGCACGTTGCTCCACTTGCCAGCAAGTTAAGCCGATTAATACTGCTCCTCAAAGACTCCTGCAACCCTTACCAATTCCAAATAAGATTTGGGACTATCTTTCTATGGATTTTATCACCCATCTACCTCTCTCTAATGGGAAAATAGTGATTCTAGAAGTAGTGGACCGGCTGTCTAAGTATGCCCATTTCTCCCCCCCTAAGTACTCATTTCACAGCCGCTAATCTCACTAAAACTTTTGTCTAGGACATTTGCCGTTTACATGGGTTGCCGTCTAATATCATCTCAGACCGATATACTATATTTATGAACAAATTTTAGAAGGAACTCTTTAAATCGCAGGGTACCTTTTATCCACAAGTAGCTCATACCACCCCCAAATCGATGGGCAAACCGAAGTAGTTAATCGCTGCTTGGAAGATTATTTGCGCTGCTTTGTTGCTGGACATCCAACTACTTTGATTAAATACCTTCCATTGGCTAAATGGAATTATAATATGGCTTGACATTCCTCTATCAAAATGAGTCCCTTTGAAACTATCTACGGGCGATTGCCACCTTCTTTAATTGACTATGTTCGGGGAACTTCTACTGTTGCTACTGTTGATGAGTTGTTAATTGATCGTTCCCACATTCTCACCACTCTAAAGACTAACCTTCACCAAGCTCAATTTCACATGAAAAATCAGGTTGACACACATCAGACTAATAAAGAATTCTAGGTGGGCGACTGAGCTTTGTTAAATTACAGCCCTATCAACAATCCTCGGCGGCCCACTAACAATCTAACAAGTTAGCAAAGCATTATTATGGGCCTTTTTGTATATTGGAGCGGATCGCCTCGGTTGCTTATCGACTGAATTTACCTGCACACTCCAAAATTCCTGATGTTTTTCATGTATCTCTACTCAAACAACGCTGCAGTGACCCTACTGTCCAACAAGTGCAACTGTCGATGGAGGATTGGGGTTCGCAGTCCCTCATGTTTCCCTACTCAGATTCTCGACTTCAGAAGGGTGTTCAGCATAGCAAATTTATTTCCCAACTACTTGTCCAGTGGCAATCTCAATCGCTGCTGAAGCCACATGGGAGACGGCTGCAACACTCCACCAAGATTTTTCTCTTTCAACATTAAGGATAGGGTTCTTTTTGATAAGAAGGGCAATATTGCAGGCCTTATTGATACCAATTATAAGAATCAGCAGTTCCCGAAGAAGTTCCCAGCAACCTCACAAATTTCAGCATTACATTCAATCATTGGGATTATAATTAATTCTTTTCCTTGTTTCTGTTTTCTGTTTCTGCATTTCATTCCCCCCACCCCCACCGCCCATTTTCTGTTTTTTTCTTTTTCTGTTTTTGGGCTTTCCGTTAGATTTCAACCAATATTTTACTTTGCTCTCGAACCTTCTCTTTCCCTCTGTCACTCTTCCTGACTCTCTCTCTCTCTCTCTCTCTCTCTCATTTCCTCTTCCTCACTCTCGTCTGAAGCGCTGTCCTTCCCCTTACAGGCGCGCCGGCTTCACTTTTCCTCTTCTTCGTTTCTGCTCAAATCTCCAAAAATCTTCTTTCTCTGCTGCAGGTAGACGAAGGCGCGCATCACATTAACTCCGTTTCAAATGAAAAAGAAACCAATTTCATCACTGGACAGAACTATATTTTCCAATGGCAACTATTTTCGATTTTCTATGTCCTATCAAGATAAGGAAACTTGGGATAATGTATACCATCCTACCAACCAGACCCATGTAGCGCTGGAAATGATGAACATTAGGAAGGCAATTGAAATATGTTCCGCATCAGCACTGGCTATATTTCTCTACAGTTCTGGGTAACAGCGAAATTTCTACTAACTAAACTACATCATAAAGCATAGAGTGAGCAAGCATGAAGAAGCAAGATCATGATTTTCGGGGACAACAATTTAGGTTAAATTTTATCCATCACTAACACTGTACAAATAATTTAGGCTCCAAAACATAGGTATTGGAAATCATAAATTAAGAATGACTCTGAGAATTGAGATTATCAAGGCAACAACCATTACCGCCAAAAAAGGACGACTTGAAGGGCGCGCTAACAGGAGCAAGCCGCTGAGAAGAAGCGGATGATGGCGTTGAGGCCAAACTTAACCCTGTAGTAGCAGATTTCAGCGCCATTTTTTGGGGAAAACGATTAGTCTTCCTACTAAGACTGACAGACAGAGAGATAAATAAAAAATGGCATGCGTGATGCGTCTCAGTAGGGAAGAAGTGTTTTCTCCCAAACTGATTTCACTGCTTTTGGTGCTTCCTGTGTTGCTACTTTGTGGTGTGGGAGAAGAGAGAGAGACGATGGATTTTCGTTCGTGATTCAGTCTTTTACATACATACATACATATATATATATATACATATACATATATATTTGAAGTAATGATATTCATTTATATTTTATACACAGAACTTATTATAATTTTAGAAAGAATAAAATAATAAAATAAATATTTTGATAAATAATAAAATTATAAATAAATTGAATATTTAATATTTCTCATATTTTTTATGTGCTTCCTTGTGAGACAAAAAAAAAAATCATTTTCCGAATTTTTTCTGACGAGGAAGAGTAAAATATTCTCTGAAAAATCATTTTTCCAATTTAATAAATGGGCCTATTAATTCAATAAAAATTGAACGACAAAATCAAAAGTATTTTTTGATATTTGAATAAAAAAAATATAATGGTGAATATAAAAATAAAAAAATATCCATAGTTTCATACTTTATTTTATTTTTTTATTTATAAGAATATTTCTTGTTATTTTTCATTGGCATCTATTGAAAATATTTTTATCATAAACTTATTTTTTCAATTTAATTTTTCTATTAATATTTAAATAAGTAAAAAATTTATTTCTTTTCTTATTATTTTTATTTTCTTTAATTTTTAAGATAAAAAAACCCCATAAAAAATAAGTAAAATTAGATTATAATTATAAGATGATGATACTTATATTTGCTATTATAATAAGACATTATAAAAATAGTGTTAGCACTATTAAAACGTAGTGTTAATTTCATTTTAAAAAATCTCAACTATATTAAAATTGACTGGATAATATAATTAACAGAATAAAAATAGTTTGAATGAAGTTAAAAATAAAAGTTATTCAACTAAAAAATGTAATAATAAATTGAATTATTTTAGCCAAGAAATTTATACAACAATGAGTACTGATGGGTACACACATAGTGGCCCAAGAAAAGAAAGAAACGGTCCAAATCCACAAACGCGTATGTATGCGAAGCAGTTAACACCCGCCGATCGATTGAAAAGATGAAAAGTCGAGTAAATCGATAAAGCTTTTGACAACGGAGAATGATTGTGGCTCACAGATATGGCCAATATTACATTAATTGGAAAGCCTTCTGATGGCGCCTAAAGCCTCGCCCAGGTCGATCCCAATTTGGCCCATGTTTACATCTACAACCAACAATAATCTTTCCCGATTTCACACTCTCTCAAAGATAATCTCCATCAGAACGTGCCACCAAATGATTACGTATATCTCCTGAGAAAAGCACCAAATTCTCTCCGTGTTTGCAATAAACCCTAATGATTATAACACGCAAAAGGAAAGTAATTTGCCAGTGAGCCATTATTGCCATTAAAGCTCCCATGCCAAGAAGAAAAGCCACCCCAACAGAGCGCGGGATCAAACTTTTCTACCTAAAGAAGGCCGCCCGGTCAGCTTAGCTATAAAAGCCCATGGGGTTTTCACTCCAAAAAAGGCATTTAATCTCAGACAAAAACGCTCTTAATACTCACAATCGCTTTCGTCATCAAGCTCTCTCTCTGCTGCGAAGCTCTCACGCTTCCAATAAATAATTCATTCTTTGTCACCACGCTCCCAGCGAATGCGATATTAAGAGTTGGTGCTCCTCATGAGCCCGTGAAAAGCCTGTCTCAACGAGAGAAACCTACCGTCCAAAACACTTTCCCAACATTCTCATTTCATTCATTTCTTTTACCTTCTAGATTCAAAATTATTTACTGACTTGAACGTCGGAATATTTTTGGTGAAATAAGCTCCCGCCATCACCTGACTTCTCGTTTGTTGTAATAATGTGTAAAATCTAAACTCAATGGACATACAGACACGTGGCCACCTTTTCGACTGACAGGCCGGCTGCTGATAGCGCATCTTTCCAACTCCCATAAGTTCTTCGAATTTTGGCCTAAATAGTCAACGAATCTAGTCAACTTTCTTTTCAGAAGTTATTCAAATTCTGGCCTAGATGGTCAATAAATCCGATCAGCTTTTCTTCCAAAAGTTCACCGAATTCTGGCCTATATGGTCAACAAATTTGGTTAACTTTTTCTTCAGAAGTTCTCCAGACTTTAACCCAGATGGTCAATGATTCCGGTCAATGCTTCCTCCGCCAATTTAGCAGTTCTTTAGGGACACCAAGTCATGTGGCCAACAAACCTAGAGCTACGGCCGGCTTCTTTATCAAGGTTTTCCAATTAAGCACATCTCATCATAAACATGTTAGATGTCGGAGTCCAAACCATCAGTATGGGGGGTTGGTGATGGGTACGTCCATAATGGGTGGCCCAAGAAAGAGAAATGGTCTAGATTCACAAAGGCCCATATGTGCGAACGGTCAACGCCTACCGTTGATCAAACAAAAAGCAAAATAGATCGGTAAAGCTTGACAACAGGACGGACAACTGGCTTACAGAGACGGTCAACATTTTTGTTGACCGAAAGCGCTACAATAGACCGGCCTAAAGCCTCACGTGGGCCAGGCTTAGTTTGGCCCACGTTTTCATCTATGACCAACAACGGTCTTCTCCCCTGATTTCGCGTTCTCTCATAAGGAAATATCCATTGTAACACCACCAATAAATTCAACGCATGTCCCATGAGAAAAGCGCCAAATTCTCTCCCAATTTGCAATAAACCCTAATAGTTACAACACGTCAGAAGGAAAGTAATCTGCCCAGTGAGCCATTATTGCCATTGAAGCTCCCACGCCAAGAAGAGAACCCGCCCCATCAGAGCGTGGGAATCAAGCTTTCCTGCCTAAGGAAGGCTGCCCAGCAGCGCAGCTATAAAAGCCCATGAGGTTTTCACTCCAAAAAAGGCATTCAATCTCAAACAAAAATGTTCTTAATACTCACAGTCGCTTTCGTCATCAAGCTCTCTCTGTTGTGAAGCCCTCACGTTTCCAGTAAATAATTCACTTTTTGTCATCACGTTCCCATCGAACGCGATATTAAGAGTTGCTGCTCCTCACGAGCCCTCGAAAAGCCTATCTCAACAAGAGCAGTCCACCGTCAAAATACTTTCCCAACATTCTCATTTCATTCCTTTCTTTTAACTTCTAGATTTGAAGGCTATTTACTAATTTAAGTGTCGGAGTGTTTTCGGTGGAATAAAATCTTCCGCTGTCATCTGACTTCTCGTTCATTGTAGTGGTGTGCAGGATCCAGATTTAGTGAATGGAGTTGGATTCAGACGATTAACTCGACCCAAATCTATTTGAAACTTAGATTTATAATGCATCAAATACCGATGTACATAAGCATGGAGTTATTGCTTTGCGAAATAGGAACTTTGTGTGCTTTTTTTTTTCCTTTTTGATTTATTTTTTTTTTTAATATATATTTTATAAAAAACAAACCAAAAAAAAAAAAAACAAAATTTGCAAAACTGCTACTTTGCAGAGCAAGATCCCCAGGGGCCATCTATCTTGGTTCCAATGTCTGTGTGTTTAATTTTGTTTAAATAAAATTGAAAGCAAATTAAAAAATATATATGTTTCATTGGATTTATTGCTAACGACCTTGAAATAAGGCGAATGGACTGCACCTCGATTGTGAAGTATAACCCTCTGAACTCAGGTAGAAGAGACCAACTCATACATGTATTTTGATCTGTTATAATTTTTATCCCCCACAATGGATTTCTTTTGTATAATATTTTAAATGTTTTGGGGATACTTTAAAAAATCTTAATTTAAGACTTGTTAAGAACAAAATCTAGCATAATTTATAATAAACCTTGATTCGTTTTTAATTTTTTTGAAAATAGATTTAATATTTATTTAGCTTTGGGTATTTTTGCATGAGCTCTCGTAGACTATGTGGATCGATGCTAACACATTATGTAAACGAGTATATTTTGTACAAACAAAACATGCTGAGGTTTAAATATAAAAATATGGTGCGTAACAATCGGATATTTGAACTGGTCAATCAAATAGCAGCAAGAAAGCAATGCCTCAGTTGGGGCTCGTGTGGGTGCACCACCGAGGAGACGACGTGTGCTTGATACCCAAAACCACAAAGATTGAAAACCTCAACAAAACATTGGGGCATTATTTGTGAAACTCTCATCGGATGAGGTGGGTGAGCTTGAATCCCTTTGCCTCATCCATTGACTCGGTTAATGATTATGGGCATGCGGCTGGCTCGGTTCCCACTTGAATGATTCAGATTATCGTCTTGGAAGAGCTGAAAAGCTCAAGTATTGTTTTTCTTTTTCGACTATAACCATGCGTTTCATCATAGCTATAAATGAAACCACCTATAGCCAGGACCATCTACAACAGACTAACCAATGGAAATAATAAGCTGATCAACGATAATAACTGATAAACTTGAATCTTGAGTCCTTGAACTGTATGAATGCAATAATGCAAAATTGATAAACAAAAGACAATATAGAGATACAAATAGTACGTTTAGTTGTTATCAATGGAATAAGGTGAGAATAAAATAGTTATTCCAGGGAATAGGATAGGAATAGAGTTGAAATTGTTATTATCATATTTAGTTATTAGAATAAAATAATGTGAGAATTAATATTCTTTTATTTAGTTTGTAAAATAGTATGAGGAATAAGGTAATAATAGTGATAATAATAATAATTATTATAAAATATAATAATAATAGTAAAATATAATAATAATAATAATTATTATTATTATAATAAAACATAATAATAATAATAATAATAATAATAATAATAATGGGAATAGCTATTCCCACCTTTCATGTGGGAATAGCTAGTCCGACAAACGTGGGAATAAATATTTCTAAAATATTTATTCTCAATTAAATTTGTAACCAAATGGAGAAATATTTATTTTCAGGGAAGAGAAATATTTATTCTTATTTAATTCCCTCCAATCAAACATACAGAAAATCTATAAATAAAGATATAAAATTTTATAAATAAAAGATAGATATAGAATATACTAAAATACATAATCTGCTGGTTGTATTGTGATAAGGAATGAAAACAGATTTGAATCTTTACCATTGAGTTGATACTGATCTGGGCCTTTGACAGTGTTGGCAGCTTTGATGATGGAATATAGTTGGAGGGTATCTTGTTTTTCTGTCAAAAATACCAAAAGGTGATTGAATAATTTTGCTTGTTTGTGGGCATGTATGCTCTTTTGGAGTAAGAGAAGTCACTTCTGGCTTTTTTATTTTTTAAATAATTAAATAGATCGATGAAGTTCTAGTTTATTCCAAAAATATTAATTAATATTTAAATTAGTTTTTGTATATTATTAAGCAAAATAGATTGGTTATATTTGCCCTGAAAATGAAATGTTTTAACTAAAAATTAGGTTTTTTGGTTTTGATATTTATCAAAAAACTACAACTCCTATTTAAATAGAAACAAAATTTACTGATAAATTTTCAAATAAAATAGAAGATACAACACAATTTGAACAATTTCATGAATGTTTTAATTATATCTCTGATTTTTTCTCAAATCTCTATAAAATATATAATCCGTTAATTCAGAGATTACGGAAACATTTCCCTGCATGGACATCTAACATTCTAAAAAATTTAAGAATTAAAGGCCCCAAGTAAAATATTTGTCATTTCGAAGAATTCGACATCCACACAAATTCATCTCTTACTCCATTTGCAAAATTTTAGTGTGTATGCAATCCAACAAGATTGTTCTTATTTTGTGGACAACTCAACCATTACTTGTCATTTTATTTCACTTGATTATAATTATCATAATTATAATTATAGATAATATCATGTATTTTATTTACGATTATTTATCCATATATATTTATTTTTAAATTTGATGGTAAATGACTTTTTAAATTAGTTTCATGAATGGCAGATTTATTTTTGCATCATTCCTTCTATTTATCCGCCTATACAATAACAATCAGGACTATACTATGAAAAATTATCCAAGCATAGTAATCTTTTTCTCAAATGCCTAACATTTCATATTGATTTTGAAATATTATAAATCATGGTGGGGCATTTCAACCACCAACCATATTATCAAAATGTTCCTCTATCAATTATTCGAAAATTCAAAGTTAAATGGTAGGATAAATATGATTGTTTTCCTCGTACACCATGACATATTTAGGCCTATTTCCAATATATTCAACAGTTTCAATGTGTAGTTACTCAAGTTTTATAAGGTATTAATTATAAAGGACTATATTAATGAGCATTAATTTAAGTAAAATGGTAAACTTTTTAAGTTAATTGAGATTTTGATTCAAAAAAATTAAATTTTGAATCCAATTAAGTTAGGACAAGTAGTGTTTAAATGGCATTTATCTCACGCACGTGCGTATTTTAGATAATAAAAGTATACTTAATGGACGCTTCTGCTGTTCATGCACATTTTAGATATAATATCCAAACCTAATGTGCATTTGATCAGTATATGTGCATTTTTTTGATAGAATATTGGTGCCTGACAAGCGATCATATGTGGTGTAATTTGTTCCTTGTACCTAATGTGCATTGTGCACTAATTTTTTATAAATAGGCTTATTAGTCAATTTTGGATCATTTCTGCAATTTGAATGAAGAGAGAGAAAGAGAAAAGGAAAGAGATAGAATAAGAGAGAAAAAATAAAAATAATAAGGATTTAAGGTAAAATCAATAATATTTTTTGAGAAATCATGTAAAGGTAAGCATAACCAAACCCTTTTCTCATTTATTACTATTTATTTCTAATCTTTTAAGTATTAATTGTTCCAAATATTATAAATATCTTAATTCCGTATTTACACTATTTGAGTTTTTATATGCACGAAATTTCACTTTTATTTCTTGAATTTTATGAAAAAGATATTTTGAATACTTGTGAATCATATTTAAGTGCTAAATTTTTATAATATAATTCCTACATGCCTTTAATTCTCTATTTAATAATTTTATAGATCTTCAAATTTTAGATAAATGATTTTGTATATCTTGAGTTACCATATAATTATTATGCATATTCATAATTATGAGATATTACTTGAATTATGTGAAAATTCTACAATTTCTATATAATTTTTTTGTGTGTTTAAAAAATCATACAATATAGTTCTTGCATATTTTTAAATTATACATTAAAGTTCTTGTATATTTATAGTCTTTACTGCGTGTCATATATTTGAATGAATATGAAGAAAATCGAGACAAGTTTTGATGAAAAAAGCATATTTCTCTAGTATGAGAAAAAATTTAAAAAATATTTATATTTAAGTGAAGTTTTTAATTTAACTAAATATGAATAATTGTAGATAATTGATAAATTATATTCAGATATACTCTAATATATTATTAGTAAATTAAAGATCAAACATATCATTCATATGTCAAAAAAGCAGCAGTTGACTTCGACTATAATGATTATATGTAGTTGGCTCACCTATTGGGTCATGAATGATAGCGCATGGCTTTTGACTATGATTACAATGTTGGGAAAAGAGGGCACACTACTTTCCCGATTAAACAAGATAGTAAGAAATGTGAATGAAGAAGAACAATGAACATAAAGTATTTTCGTGAAAAATCCTCTTCAACTAAGGAAAAATCACGGGACAATCCGTTTGCTGTATATGTTTCATTATAAGAGAGATTTGGGAACAAATTTTCCTGTTACACAGTAGAGAACCAAAAAAAACTTGAAGAACAGAGCAACAACAATACACTCACACGATTGCTTACAGTTTCTCCTACCTTCACAATTCTCTTTCTCTCTTACCCTTAACTCTCTGTGTGTATCTCTCTATTATAGCAAGTTACAAAACTTGCCTTTTAATATCAGTAACCGCCCATCGAAAACTGGGCAATATTCTGTACAGCCAATGACAGAATATGCACTGTCCAAAAACAACTGCTCATGCAAAACCGTCTGAGATCACGTATCTCCAAACAAATCTGCTGAGCTGGTGTCGTTCTGGATTTCCTGGCGGGTGGCCAGCAGTTGGCCGTCCGCATTCTCCACAAGACCGGTCAACATGGGTGTTGACTGCCAATCCGGTTAGCCGGTCAACATTAGTTGACCGGCATTCCTTTCCTGAAGGAACCAGCACATTCGTGCTCTGTTCACAAGGACTTCTTCACGGGAGTAAATCCCAACAAACTTTCACTTACGACCGTGAGAAAGTTAACTCTGTTAGCCCGGCCACCTTGCAGCATATCTCATTCTTCCCTTTCGGTAGTCATCATGTCTATCTCGTTCTCTTCTGTGGTCACTTTGTCTATTAACAGTAGACCTTCTTTCAGCACCTCTCACACCCAATGATATCTAGTATCAATGTGCTTTGATCTGGAATGGAAAGAAGAGTTTTTATATAGATGAATGACACTCTGATTATCACAAAGTGTCACATATCTCTCCTGTTTGATGCCTAACTCTTGGACGAACTCCTTCCTCCACAGCATCTCCTTGCAGGCCTCTGTGACTGCAATGTATTCAGCTTCAGTTGTGGATAGGGTTACACACTTTTGTAGCTTAGATTGTCAAGAAGTTGCACCGCCTGTAAATTTCACAAAGTAACCCGATGTGGATTTGCGTGTGTCAACATCTTCGGCCATATCCGCGTCTGAGTATCCCACCAACTGTGGTTTGTCACTTCCAAGACACAAGCGCCTCTTGGAAGTACCCCGAATATATCTCATGATCCACTTCACTGCGGACCAGTGCTCATTTCCTGGATTGGACAGAAACCGGCTGTCCCGATGGCATGAGATTTGTCCGGTCTGGTGCATACCAGTGCATACATCAGGCTTCCCGCAGCTGATGAGTAGGGAACGCCTTTCATGTATTTCTTCTCGTCATCCGTAGTCGGACATTGACGAGTGCTTAGCCTGTAGTGATTTGCCAATGGTGTACTCACGGGCTTTGATTTCTCCATACTGAATCGTTGGAGCACTTTTTCAAGATAGTTTGGTGAATAAGTTCCAAAATTATTTTACATTAAATTAGGCAAGAACACTTCTCCCTCTTTGATTTGTTGTTAAATTGTTGATATTATCTTTGAATATTGTCATTTCAATACTCAAAATTCATGCCGTATCCATGTTAGATAGGCAAAAATCAAAAACATGTTATAAACAGAATATGTTACTGAACTTTGCTGATATTTAAACTTTTACATGCATTATTTGATTGATTAATGCCACAAAATTTATATTGTAAATACTTTAAGATATTTGTTAAATCACCATATTTTTGTGAAAAAATTACTCTTCATAAAATCGGCCAGTTTGATGGAAAGAAAGTAGACTGTCAAAATGAACTAATTGAAATAGAGCAGCTACCGATACTGATCTTTGGCTGCTGTTTTCACCAAGTTTTTGGCCTATTCAAACTTTACAAAAATTAATTATATAATACTTTAATGAGTCAAAAATCTATCATAAAATTTGCATAAATTTATCTTTTAAAAATCTGATTGGTTCAGCTCAAGGAAAAAAAACATGTCATTGAACCAGCCAAAAACAGACCTGTGCATGAAAAATCAGCGCATAACTTTGCATCGGGTAAGGATGAAATTAAAAAATTTATATGAGTTGATCCAAAATTTTGTGTTAATTCTAGAAATGTATATAAAGTAATTTTTCATAGTGATTTGACCATTGAACCGGTCTAAAAACATGACACTACCACTAAACAGGCCACTGTACCTGTTTGGCAATTTTGCTAAAAATGTGTGAATCGACCGGAAAATAATGGATGAACCGGTCATATATGGCATGATAAGATAATAAATATCGAGTGAACTGGCCATCGTTAAGTAAACCGGCTGCTAGAAGTAGAAACCGAACCAAGTTTAAGAAACCAGCTCAATTTCAGCATATGATTAGATTAAGTGAACCAGTTTATATATGATTCTTTTAAAAGAATGAACTGGCTACTTAATTTATGGATAATAGTGAACCAGCTCACATGATAAATTCGTTACAATATTATGGAAGGCCGAACCGATCCATAAACTGGCTTTGTGATTAAACCGGTTAAAAAAAATAATATGGAACCGAACCGGTTAGTGAACCGGCAAAATTATGAAATTTATCAACTGAAAGCCAAATAATATGTTGCCTAAAAATAAGTCCAGCACATATAAAAATTTATTTAAATTTATTTTTATGATACGCTTTATTGTGATTTTATTATGAATATATATGATATGTTATGTACGAGTCAAAGCTAATATGATATTATAAAAATATAAATTTTCTTTGAGATGGGAAAATTAAGAAGAAGAAGTAAGAATAAGTATAAAGGCTTCCACTATAAAATTATAAGAAGTAAGGAAACCAAACAAAGAATTTTTATTCAGATGATAGTATTCCCTAACATACTTTAAAATATTATAGTGTAAATCATTGTCTGAATGAATATTGCGGTGTGATTTAGGTCCCGTCTACTGGGAGATAATAGGTAGTATCATATTGCTCTCGGGATGTAAATAAGAAGGATACGGTATTTGATTGTATGGACTGAATACAATCCAGATATTGATCAAACGCTCCGTTAGCTAATAATACCTACTAGCTCTGATTCCTCAGGGTAAGAAAGGTAAAAAGTATTGACAAGAAATAAGAAAAATGTATGAGAAAAAGGAAGAGAATCATCACGAAAAGGCTTCTAAGAATATATATGTATTTTTACATGTATCATGATTCCTATTCCTTCTTATGATTTATTTTCAGTAAAATGTACATGTTTGTGTGCATATTATTCTTACTGAGTATTTGACTCACTCTCTTACTATTTTTCTTACTCTCTAGATGTTTCGTAGGAGTTCATGCCTGACGAACAAGAATAAAGAAGAAAATTTTAGTTTGTTAGTACTTAGGATTTTGTAGTCTGTGATGATGCATTAAGTTATAAATTGTCTAAGTTATTGGAGAATGTATGATGATATAATGATGTTTGTACTTCCGCAGATGTATTGGTCAATTTTTTACGCTTTCACGGATTATTTTCTAAGATGAGTTTGAGATTTTTAGTAGACATTATTCCTGATCAAGACCCGACGTCGTACTCAATAGTACATTGTTGGCACCACCTTTAGTGTGGTTCTTTTGAGAATCTTGTGTATGATTAGAGATCTTATCACACTAATGTGATAATAATAATAAATTAAGTAAATAAGGACGTAGGACGTAACAACTCGACTCGTGGCCAGGGTTCTTTGACCACCAACGGGTTGTAGAGTAGGCTAGGACAAATCCCGCTTGACTTAAGGGCAATTTCGGTCACTTGATTTGACAAAATGACAAACATGGATACGATCATATGGGTAAGTACATATGAATAAGCAACAATTTTATTGATTAAATAACGTGATACCGTTACAAGCATTCAGAATGATGTTTGTGGTCCTTACCTGGGTCCATCTGGGTCTTATTAGTAATACCTTTTGAGGTGGGTGGCATTCCATATCCTTGGGACGTGTTTGCCGTCCTTGGTGCGTAGTTTTTACATGCCGTTTCGAAAGATTGCTGAGACAAGGAATGATCCCTCCCAATTTTGAGAGAGTTTGTTTCTGTTGGAGTTTTGCCGGTTGTGTCTACACTCTGTAAGACAATGTCTCCCACTTCAAACTGGTGAGCCCTTACTCTTTTATTATAGTACCATGCGATTTGCTATTGGTATGCGACGGTTCAAAGGCGTGCTTCGTCTCGGGCTTCCTCAAGCAATCCATGGTGCTCTCTGATCCTCTGAGGATTGCTGAGGGGATTGAAGCTTTCGACCTGCAGGCTGGGTAGACCAACTTCCATTAGGATGACCGCCTCCGTTCCATAGTATAAGTTGAAGGGCGTCTTGCAGGCCGGTTCTCTCGGGGTAGTCCTATACCATCAGAGGATGGAAGGAAATTCGTCTCCCTAGGAGCCCCCAATATCTTCCAACTTGGTCATCAATCCGTGCAGCAGCATTTAGTTTGTCAATTCTACCTGCCTGTTGGCTTATGGGTAGGTGACTAAATTGTGAACTAACCTTATCCACAGGCTTGCGCAATACCTGAAAAATTGTTTACCAATAAATTAGGTTATGTTGTCGATCACTATGACCTCAAAAATCCCAAAACGACAAACAATACTCTGGCGAATGAACTCCATGGCATTCTGCTCTGTTATTTGTGCTAGTAGGGACGCTTCCACCCACATGGTGAAATAGTCAATACCTATGATAACGAATTTCCTTTATGACAATGGGCAGTGGCCCAAGAATATTGAGCCTCCGTTGCGCGATTGGCCAGGGCATCTACAAAGTTTGCACCTCTGTGTGTGGCTAGTGCAGCACATTCCTGTGAAGTTGGCAGCTTTTGCACTTCTTCACAAATTTCATGGCGTCACACTTCGTCGAGGGCCAGAAGAAGCCCTGCCTTATTACTTTAAAGGCCAAGTTCTTTCTCTCTACGTGCAAGTTGCAAACTCCAAGGTGCACCTTGCTCAGCACGTAATTAGCCTCTTTTGACGTTAGGCACTCATGTGAGGGACCGAGTACCCCTGACGGTATAATTTTTTGTCCACAAGGGTATACCAGCCCACTATTTTTCTCATTTGTTTTGCCTCATCCGAGTTCTCTAGTAAAGTGTCATTGGTTAGGTACTTTCAGTATAGGGTCATCCAATTATCTCCGTCGGCTACTTGTAGCCCCCTCGCCATCAAGGTTGTCGATACCCAGGATGGCTAGCACTTCTCGCATGTCCTTAGAGTATTGCTCCAAGCTGCCGGTTGCCGCTGATCTTGCCATTTGGTCAGCCTTCCAGTTTTCTTCTCTGGGGACGTGGATTACCTCGACTCGATTAAACACCTGAATTGGCCCCATCACCCTAGTGAGATATTTTGCGAGCTGCGGATTTGATGCCTCAAAACTCCCACAAATTTGGGTGACGACCAATTCGGGGTCACTTCGGATAGTAAGTGACCTGGTAGAACATTCCTTAGCGAGTCGGAGCCTAACGATGAGCGTCTCATACTGGGCTATGTTATTGGTTGCCGGAAACCCGAAAGTGACAAAGTACTTGATCTCTGACCCGTCTGGGGTTTTCAAAACCACCCCGCTTCGCTGCCTGCTTGCGTTGAGGAATCGTCGACGTTCAAGATCCATGTTGGAACATCTGGTTGATCAATATCACCTGCGTGATCGGGGGAGACTATAGCCAAGATTGCTGTCTCGACTATAAGGTCCACGAGGGCTAGGCAATTTATTGCCGGTCGCCGTCAAAACTCCACGTCGAACTCACCCAACTCCGTGGCCCACTTAACCAATCGCCCAAAAGTGTTCGGCTTTTACAATATCCCTTTCAAGGGTTGATCCATCAGAACGACAATGTTGTGCACATGGAAGTAGGGCTGCAACTTGCAGGTGGAGATACCAGGGCTAATGCTATACTTTCGACATGCGTGTAGCAACTCTTGCTGTCAATCAAGACCTTACTGATATAGTAAACTAGTCGTTACACACCAAAATGCTGCCAGATTAGGATCAAGCTCAGCACCATACTTAAAACAAATAGGTACAAGTACAACTCTTCTTCCTACTGAGGCTAGGTCAAGAGGGGAGGATGGGAGAGGTATTTTTTGAGCTCTTGGAACGCCAGATCGCACTCTGTGGTCCACTAGAATCCAATCACCTTGGTTCCCCTCAATGTCTTGAAGAACGGTAAATATTTTTTCGCCGACTTCACTAGGAACTCGGAAAGGGCGGCGAGACTCCCAGTAAGCTTTTGAATCTCCTTCATAGTTCGAGGAGGAGTCATGTCAATGATAGCTTTTATTTTCTCGAGGCTAGCTTCAATCCCCTGCTAAGACACTAGAAAACCCAAAAACTTTTCGGAAGTTACTTCGAAGACGCACTTGGTAGGGTTAAGTTTCAACTGGTGTGCTCGGAGGACTTCGAAGGTCTCACTCAGATTATGGACGTGATCATCAGTGATGTTACTTTTGACGAGCATGTCGTCTACGTATACCTTCACGTTTTTGCTGATCTAGGCTTTGAACATCTGATACACCAGTCATTGATAAGTGGCCCTAGCGTTCTTAAGATTGAAAGATAATATCCCGTAGTAGTAGGTCCACTGGTCTATCATGAAGAAGGAGTGGTCCACGTTCTCCGGGCACATCCTGACCTAGTTATACTCTGAGTAGTCGTCTATGAAGCTTAGCAGCGTGTGATTGGCGGTAGAGTCTACCAACTAGTCAATCTTTGGCAACGGGAAGCTGTTCTTTGGGCCTGCCTTATTTACATCGGTGAAGTCCATGCACATTCGCTATTTTCCATTGCTCTTATTAACCAGGATAATGTTTGACAATCAGTCTAAATGTTGGACCTCCCTAATAAACCCCCCGTCGAGTAGTTTTTCCACTTTCTCATGGATGGCAACCAGTTTTTCTCATGGGAAGGCCGGCGGTGGCAGGTTGGCGTGACGGTAGGTTGGCCAACGGTGTTGAGCGCCGGCAGCAATGCTTGGGAAGCTATAAAGATGAGAGAGAAAGGGCAAAGCAGCGGGAGTGCGTTCTGGTAGAGAGAGAAAATACCCGATTCAGGCACTCGGGATATCCATTCTTCAAATCTGTAAAGTATGAGGTAAATGCAAGTATTTGTA
Organism: Nepenthes gracilis; assembly: GCA_033239525.1. Lineage (NCBI taxonomy): Eukaryota > Viridiplantae > Streptophyta > Magnoliopsida > Caryophyllales > Nepenthaceae > Nepenthes > Nepenthes gracilis. Next base: position 15,038,087 of record BSYO01000012.1, read on the forward strand.
AATTTTCTCTTTGGTCTGATTTAATATCTAATATATTTTGGATACTATTTAAAATTTTTACTAACGTGTATATGTTTTTATATACTTAATTTGTTTATTTTGGACATGTATGTGTAGTTCATTGGATAATTTAGGGGTTTCTGATATATATTTTATAATTTTGAAGGATTTAATATTTTTCTAAAAGCTCGAAAAATTTATTGGACACTGCATATTTTTATATCAGTATATTGTATGGAAATGAACATGAAATTTTGCATAGGCCGTGCAGTTATATGCACGTGTCGGGTTGCGATCACTACATTTGAATTTGGTTATTAGATATTTCGGCCAACTCTCGACGGGGAGATATTTGTTATTTAGAAATCCCTTTCTGCTGGCAGAAAAGGTTTGGAGTAGTGACCCTTCCCATTTGAATGTTTTGATTCGACCTTATAATATATTTGGACGTCTTAATATATCTGACAAATTTAAAAATTGTACCCAAAATTACGGGTAGTAAACAATAGTGAGTAACCTTACCCATGGGTATAGAGTATATGGGTGGTTATATATGCTGACCTAATTTGTATTTAATTTTGTCTAAGATTATCGAGACTATGTATAATCTATCATTAAGTTAGTTTTTAAATAATCAGAACTCAAATTTGATGTATGATTTGTATCTTTATATTTATTTGTATTGGACTTTGATTTAGATTTAGATTTCGGACTTGGATTTAAAATTTGTCAATTTTGCCCTTAGTTGGGTCTTGGTATGTCTCATATAACTGATTTTGGAATATATGTTTTGATTTAAAATTTTTACTAACGCTACTTTGTGCACATACTATTGGTTTAAGAATCGATCGGGCCTTGGATTTGGACTTGGATTGGACATCAACTTTGAAATTTATTTGGATCACTTCTATTCTGTTTATATATATTAATATATATATAAGTCCCGATGTGGACTGTTTTTAAAATTTGGATATTTATTTTGAATTTAGATATTTGTTTTGAGTACGGGATTACCATTGAATTTTGAATTCTAGATCTTTGATTTTTTATTGGATTTATTATATTGACGATTTAGATTTATCCTGTCATTTGAACAGATTTTTATTCATTTAACATTTCCTCTGATTTATTGAACTCTCTTTATTTAAATATGATATTTATTTATTATTAGGCTTACTTTTCCTATTTCATCCCTTTCAGAGTAAAAGATTCAGACGTATTGTAGGAATACGACCGTGATCTGTCAGCCATTCGTCCAATTTAGTAAGTTCTAATCTCATTATGGTTTAATTTGGTAATTAATATGATTATAATATGGAATTGGCCGGATATAAACTTATTGTTATATTTCAGAAATAGTTCGAATATTGTGTTATGTTTGATTATGATTTTTTCGGTTAGATTGTTACCTCTCTTACGATGATGGTAGAGCAGGTTGTATTTATTTGATCCATACGGTTATCTGATAAGGTCTTATATGAATTTTGATTTATATTAAGTCCTATTTATTTGGATTGTCACATTCAAAATTTTTAAAATTTAGTATTATTTGTTGAATTTATTTGATATTTTAAATTTTAAAAATTATAATTAATTATTTAAATTAACCTATTTGATCTAAATTTGTGACATATTGTATATCTTCTTTTGATGTCAAAAGCTTAGAGTAATGTGAACCTGACTTTTATTGGTTCAGTACTTGAGAATAAATTTTCCATTACTAGTTTTTGATCGAATCTAGTGAAAAAAATGCTATTGAGTTAAATTGCAATGAGAGAATCCATATTTTTTTTTATCGGATGAGAAGCTTGACTTTTTGATAACTCACTAATCAATTCATATTTGAGATCACATCAAAATTATATACGTCTAACAAGATCAAATCTCTGACTAACTCAAACTCATTTACTTAAATAAAACGCATTGTGTATATTACATCAGTCACTAAGGATGACCCCATAGGTATCGATACTACTAATGAAAAATCTATAATTTTAGGGGGTGATAAGTGGCGAACAAATTTCAAAGATACAAATGAGTGTATTGACCTGGAATCCAACAAAACATGCACAAAAGTTAAAAAATTGTTAGTTTATTTTTAATCACCGATAGAGACACATTCTCATCTTGGGTCGTCATTACAAAAGTTCTCTCTAAAATACTTAGTTTTCTTGCCGTTTGTTTAAATGGACGAGGGCAACCCTTAATCATATGACCGAATTGGTCATAGTTAAAGTATACCCCAAACTGCTTGTAGTAAGGCCTTCCTCCATTTATCTTTCCACAAAGAGGGAATAAGGGTTTTGATTGTTGTTGGCTTGGTGCACTAGGAATTCGTCTCATCTTTTTCCTTGTCCATTGATTTCGTCTATTGTGGGATCCTTCTGATCTCAAGCTCTGACTTCTTTAGCTAGCAATCTTCTTCTTGAAGAATTTCTTCCTTTCCAACTCTTATTCAAACATAAGACTCAATCCAATACATCTCCATAAGTCCTCAACCTCAACGGCACATACTACATGCAAATGTTGTCGTTCAACTCTTACACAAATTTCCTTATTCTCTTGGCCTCGTCTAGGATGACGTGGGGAGTATGATGTGGTAGTTCCTTAAATTTAGCATCATACTCCGCCACTTACTTCTTTTCTCACTATAGATGGGCAAATACATCTTCTTTCTTATCCCTTAAATTTATTGGGAAGGATTTATCTATAAAAGTATTGATGAAAACGTCCTATAAAATATACTCGTTTTTTAGTTCTAAATTCTTTTATTCATTGACCACTAATGGTCTGCCTCCTATTTTATCTTGTGGGAGGTAAACATGACCTTTTCCTTCTTTAGAGAGTGAATTACCTCTAAGACCTTCTCAATCTGTTGGATCCGAATCTCTACCTTCATGGATCTGGATTTTTCATAAACTCTGGCACCCACTATTACTAAAGCGATCATATGCCATCGTGGCCACCATTGTATTTTCTACTGCCGGCTTTAGATTTTGTGGTCTCTGGGCTATTCTGTTCATCATATTTGCCATTTTAGCCATAACAACGAAATACTCCTCATGGTTCGAGCAAGAATCCGATGCTTCTTATCCGGATGACCATTTTTAAACCTATCATGAGATAATTAACCAATTTAAATTCTCAAATTAAATAAAATACTTTCCTTATGACTTTTTCTAATACCATGACCGTCACATCCCCGATTCCCAAAAATTAATTATATTAATTTCTTAATCTATAATTAATTTAAATTAGATTTTAATCATTAAGATTCAAAATTTAATTATAATTTCCATTGATTGAAAACTCAAAACATACATTGAATGCTAACTTAAAAATCAAATACCATTAAACGATTTAAAATAAAATAATGATTCAAACCACATGATTTAAATGTCACAGTCAAAAGTGATTGCAACACCAATTACTATTTGACATCGAATCATGCATAAGAAAAAAATATCCATACTAATATCAGACTAATTGAAACCATAACTTAATTGAACTATTATAAATAAGACAAAAATCAAACTTAAATGTCGGTATCATAACATCACTACCTGAATTACAATATTTAATAATTTAACCAAAACTAGTAAACATAAACTATTGTTTCTTTTCTAATAATAATAAATAAACTGTTCTAACATACTAAGTCTAATCTCTGAATAACCGTTACTAAAAAAATGATCACTTGTAAATTAGCCTAAACCCTATAATGTAAAGTATTAGTGAATCAAAGAGTAAGTTAATTTCTTAGTATGGGAAATATGTATTATCATATGTGAATATATATGTCAAAGAAATATGTTGGATAATGACATGATCAAATACTCAAAAAACTAATAGCATCATTTTGTAAACTTATAATATACAATCCAAAACTGATGTTTAATATACATACTAAACTGTAGAATCACATAATCATACTTAAATATGTATTCTCAGTGTCAAATATGTCAAACTATATAAATATAAAAAATATACTTAAATCATACTAAAATATAGGTGACTAAGGATCAGAATAAATGGTAAATGTCAAAACTCGGGTTATAATTATTTTTACATAACCAAATGTCATATAATACTATTTAAAATTCATAAGTGGGCCATCTATATATAATTCTATAAATAGAATTGAATATATTCCGTCAATTCTTTAGAATGGTCCAAACTTAATCAAACTGAAAATTCTAGTTAAATACGAATATCTTCTTAAATTTTCTCATATCATAGAAAATATTCTTATCATCACAATTCATGTAGAATTTTCATTCATATTTCTTTTAGTTTATAGCATGCAATAAAACATGAACATTCAGAAACAAAGATGTAGAAATTGATAACATACAGGAGCTTAAATGTATAATTTATAAGACTATCAAAACTATTATGTAAAGAAAATACGGGATATTGTCATAATTCAAATAATTTTATCAATTTGTTTTAACTAATGAACATATATAGATAATTATGTAAGAAATTAAGACATATAAAAATATATACATATAATTTAAAGACATATGAGAGTATAAAATAGAAATTTAAGACATATATGTCAGCATTATTATAGAAAGTCAATATTATTAGTATAATTTTTTCAATTTTTTTCTATATAAAACATGGATTAATAGTTATATGGTAATTCTAGACATGTAGAAGTATTTGTTTGTAAATTTGAAATATATACAAATTATATTATAGAAATTTAACACTTAAACATAATGCATATAGATTTAAAATATTAATTTTATAACATTGTAGGAATAGAATCATATACACACAAAGTATAAATACTTTTACTATGAAAATTGCATATATATGAACATTTAAAACATGAAATACTCAAAGATATCCAAAAAGATAGCAATAAAGAAAAGAAGAATTTAAATGCACTTACCTTAACTTAAATTTAGCAAAAGATTTCTTTAATTTTTCTAATTTTTTATTTGTTTTCCTTTTTTTTGTCATTCTCTCTCCTTCTCTCATCTCTTTCTCTCTTTTTCTCTCAAAAAATAATAAAAAATGACTTAAAATTGGCTAATTAACCTATTTATAGAAAGCTAGCAAACGTGTACCGATTAGACATATATTAGGCTCTTACCTTAATTTGAATCTAGCAAAAGATCTCTTTAATTTCTCTAATTTTTTATTTTGTTTCCTTTCTCTGTCCTTCCCTCTTTCTCTCCTCTCTTTCTCCCTCTATTTCTTTTTTTTTCTCTCAAAAAATAGTAAAAAATAACTTAAAATTGGCTACTAAACATATTTATAGAAAACTAGCAAATGTGTACCGATTAGACGTATATTAGGCACTAAGGCACAATATATACCGCCCACGAGAATCTATTTGGCCCGCATTGGGCACCAGTATTCTCTACTAAATATGTACGTGCGTTAATTGGACATGATCAATCTAGCTAAAGTGTGCATGAGTGTTCCTAGAGGCATCCTTTAAGTACGCTCTTATTGTCCAAAATATGTATGAGTATGGGTCAGGTGCTATTCCGGTTTAACTTATTTTGATTTGAAATTTAATTTAATCAAAAATATCAACTGACCTTGATAATTCATCAATTTAATTTAATTAATTATTATTAAAAAATATTTTAGAATCCATAACTTACACTATTTATTTGTTGGTATGAGATTGATACATAAACCAATCGAAGATCTGAGCTTTTATAATATTTTGTGAACATTGTTTTCTAAAAAATTGAATACTATTATCGATTACTATAATCTCTGGTATTTCAAATCCGTAGACATTAGTTTGATGTATGAATTATGTTCATTTTGCTATGTAATTGGCCAAACGAGAGATTTCTACCTACTTTAAAAACTAGTCGACCATAACAATAATAGGCTTTCTTTAACCTATTGTTAGAGGAGATAGACCTAGTACGTCCAACATTCATTGTACAAATGGCAAAAGAGCTTACAAAGTTTGAAGTTCCTACCATGGATTTCACAATTGTCACACTTTTTGGCAAACTCTATTGTATCCTTTTTTTTTTAAATAATTGGCCAATAAAAAATTTATCTAATAATTTTGAAGGCCAAACTTTTTTCCTCTATATGTGCTCTACATATGTTGACATGTACTTCTTTAAAAGTGTAGTTGACTTCTATTAAAATCAAGTAGTGGATATATGATATTAAATAACCCCTCTTGTACAGTGATCTATTATTATGGTATACCAACCCGCGATTTTTAAGATTTTTTTTTGTCTCTACCAAATTGCTCGGAAACATTCTATTATAAAGATATTTTAAGCATGGACTAATACAAGCTGCCTCATCGGATGCTTGGAGAATTTTATCTTGTTCTTCAATACTTGGTCTCTAAGTATCTCCCATATATTCTGGACGTATTGTTTTAGACAATTGGATGTCACCATCTTAGAAAAACGATCAACTTCCCAATTTCCTTCTCTAAAGATACAGATGATCTCGAACTTGTTGAGGAATGACAAGAGATTTTTGACCTTATGGAGATATTTGGTCAGCCGTTGATTGGTGGCTTCAAAATTAACCAATATTTGATTGAATACTAATTCTGAATCATTATAAAAGATTAAGTTCTAATGGAATATTTTGTGGCCAGTTTAAACCCGATTAGTAGAGCTTCATATTCAACCATATTATTAGTGGTTGAGAATCCAACATTGATTGAGTATTTGATAACAATTCATTCGAGTGAGGTCAAGATCATTCCTACTCCACTACCTGTTTGAGAGTATGTTCCATCAGTATCAATGTCTAATGTATCCCTTGAGGATTCAATTGTTTCTTTTGAGATTGGGGTCATTTTTACAATAAAGTTTGCAAGGGTTTTGACCTTTTATGGAGGGACAAGACTAGAACTGTATATTGAACTTACCAAACTCAATTGACCACTTGATCAAACATCCGGATACTTCTAACTTTTGATAAAATCCTTTTCAATAATTGTTCTATTAGGACAACAATTTTATAGGTTTGGAAATATGGATGTAGTTTCTTTGCAACGAAAACTAAGGCTAAAGTAGCCTTCTCTATTCGTACATATCGAATCCCCAAGTCTGTTAGGATCTTATTGACATAGTTTATTGGTTACAGTATTTCTAATTCTTTCTTGACCAAAACAACAATTAGAGCTATTTCTTAAATTGTTAGGAAAAGATATAATTCCTTATCTTTCTTAGGACAAATTAATAAGGGCATATATGCCAAATATTCTTTCAAATCTTAAAAAACTTGTTAGTACTCATTGATTCAACAAAATTCGTTTACCTTTGTTGTTCTTAATGCCTTGAAGAATGATAAGTACTTCTTAACTGGTTTTACTATAAATTGGGATAAGGCTTCAAGTCGTTTGGTTAATGTTTGGTTATCTTTTATAGTTCATGGTGGTTATATATCCATTATTACTTCAATTTTGTTTGGGTTTACCTCTCTATTTTGTGTTGTGAGATTATAAAATTCAAAAACTAACTAGAAGTCATGCCAAAGACGTACTTGATCAAGTTTAACTCCATTCATTATATTCTAATTGCATCAAATATACTATCAAATATGGTCATCAACAAGTACACTTTTGATAAGTATATTGTCAACGTATACTTTCATATTTCTTCCAATACATTGTTTAAATATTTTATTTACCAACCTGTAATATATTGCTCCAACATTTTTTAAATCGAAAGTCATCACTTTATAACTATTAGTTCACTGGCCTATCATGAATGATGTAATTTCTTCATCTTTTGGATTCATCTAGCTTTGGTTATATCTTAAATTAATATCCATAAAACTTAATAGTTGGTGTTCGAATATTGAATCTACCCGCTAATCTTTTGGGCATGTTTTATTGAATCCTCGGGAGAGAAAAATCATCTTTTGGACATGTTTTATTCACTTCTATAAAATCAACGTAGATACTTCATTTTTGCCGCTCTTTTTTATAATGATGATATTGGATAACCAATTTGGTTGATTGACTTTCCTAATGAATCTAGAATCAATTAACTTCTTGACATCTTCTCGAATGACTAAGAGTTTTTTTACGGAGTAGTTTCATATCTTCTATTTAACAAGTTTATTTCTAAAAACAAGGCTAAACTTGTGAAGAATCATTTTCCTTATAATATATGGTATGCCAATTAGGGACCAAGCAAAGATGCCTACGCTACTCCATAGAAATTCTATTAATTTTTTGCTTCAGTTCTTGATTCAATGAAGACCAAATTGGAACATATTTATTTGGGTTATAAGATTCAAAGGAATTTGAAATGGTGACTTTCTAAGTTGAGCCTATTGAAAGGAGCCTTCATCCTAAAGGTCAAATTATATCATCGATTGTTGTTGAGTCGAGCCATTGATCTACATTAATTAACCGTTTCACCCAATGACCCAAACTCCTTTAACTTTTTTTTAATCCTATATTTAGTTAGAAACTTTTTTTAGATAGAGGTGATCACTCTAAATATTGTTAGGCATAGTCAGCTCAATACAACATTATAAAATGTGGAAAGTTCTGCTAGTAAAAAAGTTAGTATGTGGGAGGTCGTCTTTGGATATGTTCTCATCATAACTGCTAAATGTATAATCTTTTTATTTGGACCAATTTATTATCTAGCTTGTATAACAGTCCATTTGATGGGTCCATTAATTACTTTTATGCCCTAACTTCATGAATGCATTGAAGTAGATAATATTTTTTAACGTTCTATTTTCAACAAATATTTATTTCAATTGGTAATCCTGAACTCCATTTGAAAAAAGTGTGGTTATAACAAGATGATTAGAATGGGAGATATTACGTGTCATATTGTTATCATTAAAACTAACGACCTCTTTCACTGTCCCTAATTTCCATCTCGTCTTAGAGCAAGCTTCTTTAGGATGACAAGAAGCTGCTAAGTTGGCGGGTTAGGTGAATACCATGTCGTGACCTCTATAACCACTTGATTTCATGGTTACTTTGGTAGCTCTTCGGTATTCTTGTCTTTTACTGGGATAGACCGAGAATTCTACAAATATTTTTTGAAATATCCTTTTTGTAATAGGAACTCAATTTCTTTATGTAATATTTGATAGTCTTCAGTGTTGTGTCTCAGATATTGATGGTGGAGACAATACTTTGATTGGTCACCTCTCTTCAAATTCTCAACTTACTTGGACCACTTCAAAAAATTTCATATTATGAATTTGTATTAGAATGTTTGTTTGGGTTCCGGTGAGAAGTGTGAGGTGTAGCCACTTATATTTTCTATGAATATCCATTTAGGTCATCCGTTGCTTGAGATGATCCCGAGTGGGTTGATTACAACCTGTTTCTCTTTTTTCTCCTCTATTATGTCTCAAATAATATTTATAATTTGAGCAATCTAACAGTTTGGCTTTCTTTATATCTTCTGCTGCAAGGTTGGCTCGAGTGATTGCCTCTATTTTTAAAAATGTCTCGAGGTCCTACTAAACCAAGGATTTTAGAAAATTATTGGGTTGAAATGTCATAAGAAAGGCATTCAACTTCTTCTCATTGGTATACCTTTAGCCTCAACATTGAATCCAATTAAAAAATATTTCAGGCACCCGTTGGGAGCTTGCCTTATCCTAATAAGGTGCTAGTGTTATTTCTATTCCTTCCAGTTGGAGGCAAAGCGATATAGGAGTTGGTCAGCTAATTCATGAAAAGTCTAAATAGAATTCGGTTATAACCTGTAAAACTAAATTCTTACATCCCCTTTTAAGGCCAGAGGAAAATAAGTGCGGCATCCTCCAGATTTTAGAAGTTTAGCAGTATGCAAAAGTTGTCTACATGATTTATTGAATTGGTGCTTCTATCATAGGACTTTAGTACTAGTATTTTAAATTTATAATAAAGTCGATACCTCTTGATATTTGAGGTGAATCGAAAAACCTACTACTTTATTGTCTTAATTTGTTCCTTCACTTCAAAAGTAGAGATGATTCCTTTTGTATTGAGGATACTTCAATTTTAAATGATTGGTAGATATGTTGAGTATTTACTTGGCAGGGAGGTTTTAGGACATGTTACTGTATTACTCTTCCTCTCAGATAGAAGGGCGTCTAGAATTTTGAGTATATTGAAGATTTGATTGCTTAAAACTCTCTTCCATGATCTTAAAGTTTAGATGTCATTTGACACGAGAAGGAATAATGTGCCTGTGCATCTTGAGAGCCACAGATGTCTTTGGTTAAGAGTGGCTCCTCCTTGAAGTGGGAGGTTGAGACTTGTGGATGAAGGACCTTAACCCTTCAAGTCTTACCCTTAAATTTGTCTCAAAGGAATTTTAATATCTTTAACATATCCCATATTTGAGCTGTTAAGATTTCAATGTCTGAAATGGTCACTGAGTAAGCACTTTTTATCTAGGAGAATGTTGTGAGGGGGGACATCATTCGATGGTTGGCTGGATTGTCCATGTCCTCTTGTTTTTACCATTGTTTTGGGATTTGTCAAGGAGTGTGAGTTAATAGGGTTTGTTGAGTTGGTGTGATCTAAATCAGATATGAATGAGTGGCTTGACTATATTTTTCATAGACGGTGCCAATGATGTGTATCTAAAATTTCAATTATAATTCAAATGAATTCTGATTAAAGTATAAAATATTTTATTCAAATTATGCACATTATAATGTCAAACAAGAGTCAAAGGAGACGAAACTGACTTTTGGTATATTCTCTAATGCTTAGATTAATAATTTTTTTTTAAATATGGTAAGTGGGAAAGGTAACGAGGAAATATGAGAGACAGATGGAGAACTTGACTCCATAATATATGGAAGAACATGTATTTAGAGGGTTTTACTTTATTCTTGTTTTTTTGGCTCCTATCTCATTTTTTAGGAAAAAATGTCATATTTATGGTCATACCGTTAATTGATAACAGTTTTCTAAAAAAAATATAATTAACCACAATTTGAGTGGTTATACTAGTTGAAAATTTAATAGTTCAACTGTCATTATGCATACTCTAAATGAGAGGTTTGCCGAAAGTAGTTTATCCGATAATGATGCTGAGTAATTTATCTTAATTTGAATATCCTTACTTGTTTTGAGTATAAGGTATATCAATCATTTATTTAACCGTTCGACTAACTTAACTATTTGGTTTAGTTAACTGTTCGATATAATTAATTGTCAAGTTAGATTAACCATTCGGTTTATCATTTAAATATCAAACCATTCGGTTTTACAATCTAATCTTTTTTATACCTTTTTGGCCACTCGACTACTCAGTTATCCTTTTAATTTCGATTCCTTTCAGACAAAGTGGGGATTTGTTCTTCAAACTTGAGTATAATAATTAGTTAATTATTTCTTCCTTTTAAACTTATTATTTATAGACTCGTTATATTAATTAATTGAGCTAACCATCTTTAGATCGTACCCAACATCTACTAACTTGAAAACTTAACTGTAATTAATTAGGCTAAGATTTCATTGACATTGACTCTGGTGTACTATCATTTTATTTATTAAAGTTGTAATTTCTTTAAAAAGATAGTATTTAAAAAACATGTATAATGTGCAATTTTTTCTAATATTTAATTGATTAAATTACGTGAGGTGGGCAAGTTGATATAATATAAATCAATGCATTCATTTATAGGCTAATATGATGGCTATCGATGTGAGCAATGCTATTGACTATTAGACTTTAAATTCAAAAGTCAAAATCCCTAGTTTTCCTCCCTATAGACCCCTGCCCACCAAATTCCTAACACCTAATTTTACCAACTTTCTGTTTTTTACCAAAAAAAAAAAAAAATCCTCATTTTCAAGGAAGAAAAATAATTTATTAGACTAATAAAAATAATATAATTGATATTTAATTTACACAAATTTGTAAAATGATATGAGTTTTATTATAATAAACCAAATAAATAAATTATTAAGGTATATTAAACTTATAAATAAGAGATTTAAATTATGTAGTTGAATTTATAGTCACATAATAATAATAATTATTATTAATTTAAAATAGCTTTATACATACATAAATATATATATTGATTTATGCCTATACATAATAAGTAGATAAATATTATATTAATTTAAAATTATTTTATATATAGTTAAAAGTATTTTGTTTAATATAAGAGATGGAACCGGATAGATTAAGAAATGATTTAACTTTTAAAAGGATTGAGTAATTTATTTTTTTATATAAATTAATTATTTTTTAATAAATAATTATAATTTAATTATTTTATAATTAAAATTAATTTTTAAAATAATTAATTATAATTATTTATTAAAAATATATAATTAAGATATAAAATACGAGAGTAATTAATATGGGCGAAACAAGCCGTTGACAGAGACGAAAACGGGTGAAAAGGGACGGAAACCCGGACAGAAAGTGTAAGCGTTTCCTAAAACTGCGATAAATTGTTGTCTGCCGTCGAAAACGCGCTACTGTCGTCCCTTGTCTTTTCTCTCCTGTCAATTTTGATTCCTTACCTTTCCTCTTGCCGCGGATTATGCTATGCTTCCTTCGAATTCTAGAGTTGAATTTGGTGAATATTTTAAATTTGATTTGATATAGATTAAAATGATATTTTGAGACGTTGTTTTGTTGAGTAAACTTTCTCTTTAACAACCCTCTATCGTCCTAAATAGTCGGCCATGGATGGACAACACCGCAAAGCAAAGACTGAAAAAAGAAGTTTTACTTTATAGAAACACCAAATTCAAGAGTGAATCGATTGATGTTATCGGTGTTTAGAGGGAGTTTTTGGGGAAGAAGAGATATGGATTGGCGAAGAGTTGTGCTGCTGAATATTTGTGTTTGGCAATTCGTTTTGGTTTTCATTGTTTCCGGCAACGCGGTGTTCAGGGTTAAACACAAATTTAGTGCGAGCGAGATGTCGTTGAGTGCGCTTAGAGCTCATGATGCTCGCCGTCACGGTAGAATGCTCTCGAGCATCGATATGCCTCTTGGTGGCAACGGAAATCCTTCAGATTCAGGGTTCATTCTCTCTCTTCTTTGTTTGACTTGTCTTCCGCCCTCCACGAATCGTCTTCTTTGTGTAGAATTTTCGCGTTTCTCTTTTCTGGGATTGCTTTGTTATTTTCATTTTTTTTTCATTGCGTACTACGGCTGACTGCTAGTTTTCCTGCATTCTGAAATGAATTTTGTTTGTAATGCCAATAAGTTCATACGAGGATGGCTTTGAAGTTATTTATTGAGTATTTATGATTGTTATTGTGGTGTCAGTTTCTGACCTTGAATTTAAACTCATTTTTCCATAAGTATAGATATATTCTCGGAATTGCCATTGTGATTCGCTATGTTCAAATGTTTTATTGTATGCGTCTGGTCGGTGATGCATGTCCTCTGCAATAATCCTTCAGGGATCCTTTTCCTATCTTTGAAGCGACTTGCTTTGATTCAAAAGTCGATAATATAGTTTTGTGTCCCTGTGGAATCATTTTTCACAAGTCTTGTTAGTAGAAACTCGGTATCCAAAGTGGCAACTTGAACCTTTTGTTTAGTTGGAGGTGTTAATCCTCTCCACATGATTATTAGCTTTTGCCGCTGATGGACAATTTTTTATAATTTTGACTTTTTAGAATAAGATTGTTTCAGGGGTAAAAAACTTGGCCATAGGACGTGGGTCGTTATGCCCTTTGGGGATCACCCCTCTTCATAAAAAAGTAAATCGGACATACTTCAAATTTTTTCTCATATCAGGAATAAAAAGTTTTGGATGGTTTGAAAGAGACACTATTGAATTTCTGATGAGGACTAATAAACCCTCGGTGATGTTTCTTTCAAAAATTCTTAAAATCTCTGAATTTGTGCCTAGATGTGTCTTCTAGAAGATAATATTTGTCTTTAATGGTTTTTTGTGGTTGTAGTTATTCATTTTGTATATTTTCCGTTGTCCTTCGATGAGAGAATTTGAACTTTTGTAAATTTTCTTCTTGTTCTTCTTTTTTTTTTTGGTTCCACATAAAGGGGAAATAGGAACAGAAAATTTCTGCCTCATAAATTTGCGTGATTGATGGCCCGTCAACTCCCTTCAGTGACGGGTGAAAAAAAAAAAGCAACAGATTTGAGCAACTAAATCAAGCCTTTGTATCGTCCTTTGATAAGAAGCATTATTGCTTTTTTTGAATTTTTGTTGTATTGTCTTAGGCTCTACTTTACCAAAATTCGGATTGGGAATCCTTCCAAGGATTATTACGTGCAAGTTGATACAGGAAGTGACATTCTTTGGGTGAATTGTGCTGGTTGTGACAAGTGCCCTGCAAAAAGTGATCTTGGAGTATGATTCTTTCTTTTCTGAGTCTAGTATCTGAAACCAACATTCTTGTTTTTGGGAAAAAAATTAGTGTATAGAATTCTTGGTGGTCCCTCTTGTTGTTGACCTTGATATTTTTAATCTTGTGCAGATAAAACTGACACTATATGATCCAAAGGGCTCCTCTTCTGCCAGAGTGGTCTCATGTGATGATAATTTGTGCACCATGATATATCCTGGTAGTACGCTCCCTGGTTGCACGACTGATACGCTTTGTTATTACCAAGTAACTTATGGAGATCAGAGCTCCACAGCTGGATTCTTTGTTGAAGATTATATTCATTATGATATCGTGTCTGGAAATCCTCAGCTCACAATGGGAAATAGCAGTGTAGTGTTTGGGTAAGTTGCATTTTCTTGACAAATTCTGTTCTGTAATATTCATTAGTCAAGTGTCTGGGAGCTATGAATAAGAACCTCTGTAGATCTTTAAACACTAGGAAATGGATTTTTTGTTATCTTAGTAGCACGCATGCAGTACACTTTTTGGCTCAGAAGTAGTGCATCAACTTCTCTCCCACCTCAATCTCTCTCTTCCCTCTCTCTGCAACTGTTTGTGCATTTGCATCTGTGTTATTTGCTCCTCATTGGAGGTAAGAGTTTTGCAGGAAAACAATATTTGCAGAGAAGGATACTCAATTTCATGGTCAATATTGCTGTTATATCAATTGAAAATTGCTCACCACCTGATGTTGCATCAGGAGTTGACACGTGTGATTCTGTTAACATTGTTGAATGGTTTCATTGTGCTAGATATTGGATCTAATACATGAAATTATGTTAACACTGTTTTCATTTTCATCCCTTTTCTCCTTTTTTCCTCTACACCTTCCCATTATCTTCCTTGTTATTGAACTTGAAGACTCTTCATCACAACATTTAGCTGAACACTATCCTTTATCTCTTCAACTAAACATGGAATTTATTTTGATGGAAACTTCACTTTCATAGATCCTGAATACTCTGAAATGATTCTAATGGGGTGGGAAATTGATGGAGGAGTTGAAAACTTTCATGTCGAACTGGAAAAGTTGATAACTTTCGTCTTGAGTGCTGCAGTTTCAGCGGTAGCAACTGTGGCTCAGATTTTGATAGCAATTATTCTGCTAGCAAATGATAGGGCCTACTTATTATTGCAAAAAGTGTTTTGCTGTCCACCTCATTTTAGGAACATTCCTGTTTTTTTTTCTTCTCATCTTCTTCTGGGCAACAGATGGATTGCAAAGGTTGTGATAGTGGGGCAGGATAGATGTAAAAGCAGCTATTAAGTGCAAATTACAGGATATATGCACCAGAGTTTGAGGTTGAGGCAAGTTAGACTCAAGTGGGCCAATTAATTGATTTTTATATTGAGCTCTTAGCAGTTCTAGCAGTGCTCAAAGGCTTTGCGAGTCTAGGTCAAAGGGAAAATTTAAGACAACTATTTCTCGTGGGGATTGCTGGATGGGCTTAATGGCAAGATAATTGATATACTTTTGTCAATTTGGAGGTCTGGTGTTCTGAGTAGGATTTTGTCATATATGTCGTATATAGAGGGGTTGGAGTTTGATTTGTTCTCGTGGTTTTAATCCAGTGAAAATTTCATTAGTTCTAGGCAAGGTCAAGAATTGCTACTGTACTATACTTCAGATTACTTAGGACCACTACAAGCAATATCTAGAAATTGAAGATAGCTAAAAATTGAAGAGAATGCCATGCATAGGGTTGGAGTTGGTTACAATGGAGAAGTGTGTTAGGTATTCTATATCATTTGGTGGACATATCTCTAAAATTGAAGGAAAATTATTATACGAGGACTATGAGATGGGCCGTGTTGTTTGGATTAAAAAGTTGGATTAAGAAAAAAGGCATAAATGTATTAAATGTTAGAAAAATTTTATAAGATTAAAACTATTTTTGCAAATTGTTAGGATTGTCACGTTATACATGATTTTATAATACGAAAACAAATATCATAGACTTACTTGAATCCATACTTAAATTTCTTTTTTTGAAGAACTTGGAATCGGTTTTTCTCTTCACCCTTCTTTCTTTTACCATGAGAGTTGCAGATTTACATGTAAAGAAGAAAATTGGTATATTTTCTGGAGAGGAAAAGTGTATTTTTAAAAAACTAAAGGAAGTTGAACCTTCCTATATGTTTAAAATGGAAATTAAAAACTGTCCCTTACATTGTCCAAAAACCTGCCTTACCATCCCTTTATATGATAAGTAATTATGTCATTTATACAATAGGAAGAGGAGCAATTCCATAATAATAGAAATGTTTTCTTTCTATTAAATATCGAACTAATTAAGAAGGTAACTTCTCTACTAAAATATAACAAAACTATATGTGATTGTAACATTTAATTATGTCAATAAATTACTAAATATGTGTTATATTAAGTGGGACAATTTTTACATTCTCTTACTTGGCCCATCTGATAATAATATAATTATTAAAAGACACGGTAAATATTAAGTGCATATTTTATTAATCCTTCAATAGTTAAATCATCATAATATTATGACCAAATAATTTGTAAGTGTGAGTCATAGCGGTTCCATATCGTAAGTGACACTGTTCCTTCTATGTACCAAAACAATAGTAAATAATTTGACTATATTGTAAAAGAAGTATTAATGCAGCCTAATAATAATGTCTTTGTTAAAGACTATTCATGTTATCATTTATCTATAAATATAATGTTCGAACATAATGAAAAAACAAGAAATATTAGAAACTTATATATAGATATTTCAAATGTTGATAGATACACCATGATGTAATCTAAGGTACATTAATGTTTACAACAAAGACGTTTTATCAACATGATCATAAGTTGCCTTTTTTTTATTAATCCTTTTGATAATAGATCTATAATCATAAGATTAGCGCTAAAAATTCTACCGATACCTTTTATTTCTAAATTTCAATTTGAACGACAAGATATTCAATTTACATACACTTAGCACTTTTGAATATTTGTCATTAAAAAGAAGGCCACAACAAAATTATTACAAAAGATTCAGTGACTTGGCTATACAGTCAATAATTTTAAGTTTTGGAAAAAATTTCATGACCATATGCATAAATCATGGGTTCAAAGCATGTCACAAATTCTACCTCCACACCGGGCACAACAATTAGAGATTGTCATGCACTTCCCATGAGATTGTTTCTCTAGTCAAAGAAAATAAATATCCAAAATATACATTCAATACTTGGATATTTATTATTGCAACTTTAAATCATAATGTACAACTAAAGCAAAAAGATTCCCAATGAGTCCTTAGAAACGGGAGAGTAGGTTTCTTCGAAATTAATGCCTCATCTTTGAGTAAAATGTTTAATCATAAGCCTAGCTTTATATTGTTTGTTGCCCATAGAGTCACGTTTGATCTCAAAGATCCATTTATAACCGATTGTTCTTCATCCATTAGGCAAATCAATGAGATCCCAAATCTCATTCTAATCCATTGATTTTAACTCATCTTTTATGGACTCGATTTATTTAAAAGAATTTCTATATTCTATAATCTGTCGATATGAAACTGTATCATTAATATTCTCTATATCAAAATTTGATTTTTATAAATTTATCACATAATCATTCGAAATAGCTGATCTCCTTTCATTATTAGTTCTCCTTAATATTATTTCTTGTGGTTGTACTATAATCGGATCAACATTGACAAGTTCACTACTGGGTGCTTGATTATTAAATTTTTGTTCAATTATAGTTAGAACAATAACATTCGTAGAATATAGGAAAGGGACTTGTATCCTAACCTGGAACAACAATCATATTATTGTCACCATTCACAATGAATTTAACATTTTACTTTATATGATTTGTACCCTTTAGATTTCTTTTGATAACCTATAAGGTATCTGCATATTGTTCTAAAATCCAATTTCTTTTCATGTAAATTATACATTATAGCCTCCATTAGGCAACCTGAACATGCGGGTGTCTTACGCTTGATTTTCTTTTAGTCCTTGATTCAAAAGGAGTTTTGGGAACTACCCTACAAGGAATTTGATTTAAAATATAGGTAGCGGTTTTAAAGATTTCCATCCACAAAATTGGGTAATATTGAATTACTCCACATTTTGAATAAATAAGCATATGGAGAAATATAAATATAAATAGTATTATTGTAATCCACATTTAGGTGTAATTACAATATACTTATAAACCATTATAATGACACCCTTTCACCTTGGAAGAATTAATGATAAATTTAAATAATCTTATCACCTTTGGATAACCAAACTTATTCAACCTAGGATACTCATTAATCATCTTGACTCAGTTAATCACACAAAAATGGTACACCTTTGGGCCAATCATAATATCTTGTAATTGATCAACTGTAACAGTTGATTTTGCAAAATTATCTACTTAATGCATGGGATATGTGTATTAAGTTTCATTATATGCCCACATATCCATTAAATATTCTAGTTAGGCCATTTTGGTGACTTTTAACTAAAACATAATATAGATATTATTTCATGATAATAATTTTGTAATAATACAAGAATTATTTGCATGAAAAGGTTAGTGCATTATACAACATAAAATATTAACATAATAAATGGGATAGAAACATTAATATTATCATAAAAAATACTATTATGGACAACAATTGTTGACACTTAAAAGGTGCTGCTCAAACAAAGGTTGTTCAGGATAATGCATAGTGTGTCATTCAAGTGGAGCTTGAAAGGCCTAAAAAAATTTGAGAGCTTGACATATAGGTGTCTATCAGGCGCATATCATGCGTGTACATTCTACTTAATTAGCACATATGCATGCATCATGCACAAGTCAACTGTAATTTGTGTATTTGCGTATATCATGCGTTAATATTTTACAATTTAAGCACATACTTGCATCATGCTTGTATTAGGCGCAGGTATCTTGCAATATGTGCACATGCGTGCATCATGTGCGTATTAGGTGCAGGTATTCTACAATATGCGGACGTGCATGTATCAGGCACATGTATCTAGTAATCTTCACACATGTGTGCATCAGGTGTAGGGATCTTGTAATTTGCACATGTGAGTACTTTAGGTGCCTATAATACGTGAATCTGCTGTTATCAGTTTCAGGTTAAGATTCGAAAGCACAATTCACACACGAAAATGATAGAAATAATCAAAACAGGATCTATACTCAAATTAAAGATTCATATAGCGTAAATCACTCTCAAAATGGAGAGGTTTTGCATGAAGATTTATATTTCATAATTTATGTAAGAAAATTTGAAGAAACCTAAATCAATATAAATTTATACATGGTAATCATGAATCTTGAAAACCAAAATGATAATAATGAGATTATCTAGAAAGGAAACAATGTGATAATTAGATCCACTCTCTAATACTACATGTTAGAAAAACTGGATTTATGCGAATCGTGAGAATCATCACTTTATTACACGATTTCATAATACAGAAACAAACATTATAGATTTACCTGAATTCATATTTAAAGTTCTTTTTTGAGAATTTGTAACCAAAATTTCTTCCTTCACCATTTTCTCTTTCACCATGAGAGTTGCAGAATTTTATGTAGAGAAGAAAATTAGTATATTTTTTGGAGAAGGAAGTTTGTGTCTATTTAAAAAACAGAAGAAAGTTGAAACTTCATATATGTTTAAACTAGAAATTAAAAACTGTCAATTACATTATCCAGAAAATAGTATCACTATCCTTTTAATACAATGGGTAATTTTGCCATTTATAGGGTAGAAAGAGGACCAATTTTTTTAATAATAAAAATTTTCTTCTTTCTATTAAAGAACAGGCTAATAAAGAAAATAATTTCTCTAATAAAATATAATAAAATTATATAGGATTATAATATTTAATTATTTCAATAAATTACTAACTATGCCTCACATTATGTGAGGCAATTCTTATATTAAATATGGATGAAATGAAGTGTTAAGATGGATAAGTGGTAGAACCATACAATATGAGATGTGAGGAGGTTTTTAGGCGGTTTTATTAGGCAAACAATATAGTTCATTGTGTTGCAAACAGTGGTTTGTTTGAGATTAGATGCAGTAAATGGGGTAGGACAAAATATAAGAAGACTAGATTGAAGTTTTGAAGAAGGGTGACAATGCCAGTGTTTGTGGTTTCTTTTGGATGTGTATAGTTGTTTTGTGGGTGGATAATGAGTCATATCCTACCTCTGCCTTCTTTCCACTTCCCCAAAAAAGTTGATTCAGTAGCTTTAGTTCTTGATTCAATTGCTAGCTTGATGGCCTTCATTTTCTGGAATTGTGTATGGTGATAAATGGCTGAGGATGGTGGGAGAGGATTTATTTATCTCGTGCTATTTGATGGCATTTTGCTTTTGCTGATGTGAGTATAGCCTAGATTAGTGAGAAATAATTAAACTTTGTGGTTTTTTAGGGTTAGCACTCGTTGCATTTTGGGCCTGCACTTTGAGTGGTTGATTTTGTTCATTTTCTACTTAATCAAATTAGTCAACTAATCTTGTCAGAATAGTAAGGTTGTTTTATTATGATTTAGAAGTTATGATTCAAGGTGCCGAAATAGCCTCTTGTGGTGTAGAGCACAACCCTATGCAAGGCTATGTAGAGGACATAGTTGTGTGGATGAGAGGTTAAGGTTGAGTAACTCCCTCCAAACCTAACAATGTGAGATTTTTATGCATGACATCACCCTTTTTGGTCAAAATGTATCTTATCACCTATCATAGGAGAAAAATCCCTTGTGTTGTATATCTCATCTATATTACAAAATAATGGTCGCATGACCATAAGTATCTTACCACAAAACTGTGACATAAACATTTATTGGGGTACGACAATCAGTATTTAAAAACTATAGATTATATCATGGTGCTGCAAACTCCATATTCCTTAATACCGAAATGTTTAAATATGATTTTCTCTACCTTAACTATAACCATCAATTAAAAGAAGCAATTCATGTACTCAAACTCAAGTATCAATGACCAAAGATCGGAGTCCAAGAAAATAAGATAGTTCTAAGACTCAAATAATAATATGTGAGTCTGGCATTCAAATGTGAGCTAGATGCCAAAAACAAAGACCGACGTTTGAATGCAGGTCACAAGCTATTTAGATAGCAGAAAACTTGAAGCTGTTATTACGGTTTTCAAATAAGTCTAATAATTTCAGCAATAAATGACTTCTACTCATAGATCAAGACTGTAACAACATCTATGAAGACTTACCCACAAGAATTTATCTGTTAAAAATAATAGATTCGATCTGAATAAAAAATTAGATAAAATTGTCCCAACAATACTTTGGCATTTGATTGCTGATCCAACGCTAGATAAAAACCTGATTGAAATGATTTCAAATTGGAACAATTCTTGAATATATTTGAAATATAAGTTAATTACTAAAATTATCTATCAACATACTTAAATTATAACTGAGTATAAACTCAAACTTAAGTATAAACATTTGATTTCAAGTCTACTTCCATTTTCATGCTTTTTTGTCTATTTTATTCTTGGTTTCCAAAAAAATGTAAAATCCTACTTCATAATGACATGAATTTCGAATTAAACACACCATGCTTTGAGATTCATAAAGGAAACTTAAAAGAATGGGATCCTTTCATTATTTTTTGAAAATAATAAGAATAGCAACTGAATTAGAACATGTTTTATAAGAAGAGACATAACTTGTAAATTTAAAAGCATTTGAACGTCATATCTTAAAATCATAGTGAAAACATCTCGTGATATCCCTTCTTTTAAGAAGAAGATTCAGATTTCATGAAAAAAGAAACCAAAACCATAATTATGAAGAAGAAGAAGAAGGAGAAGAAGGATGAATAACTTATTATTTGGTGATCCTTGATCTTTTCTAAAAATCAAATTTCTTTGGATCTTGAGAGTTGGAGTCTTTTGATGGTTTTCTTCGTTTCTTCTCTGAATTTCTCTTCATGTTTAGAATTTCTTTTCTTTTTCTTTTGTTTTAAAGGAACTATAGTGATCTTAATTGTAAGGAACAAGTCCTACATTTATAAAATGAGAGAATTTCCAACTTTTCCTAATTTTGTTTTCAACCAAACATGTTTTAAAAAAGGAAGTTAACTAATTTTCAGCTTTATCCAGAACTCCAATGGTCATTTGCTTAACTTCCTCTCAAAACTCACATCAAAATAATTTGTCCTTACAGCAGTCATCTAGTGTTCGAGGAACAGTTCAAACATTAAGTCGAATGCCACAGCTACTTCTACAATTTTTCACCGAAATGATTTATAATACTTTCTTTGTCCAAGATATTCTTATATTAAGCATGAATATCATTAAAAATTATGATATCTAATTATTAGCTTGAAATCCCCAACTTAGAAATGTCTAGGATATTACATGTATATTGCTTATTTTTGGAATTTTCTATCTAGATAATTCTTCTAGATGTAACTAATAAATAACATACCTTCAGTTTCCCTTTTCTGTTATAGAGAGGCTGCAAGCTCGATAGTAGTACCTAAGATACCCAAATCAATCGATATCTTTTATAGAAGAAAAGACATTAAAATGGGGTATTAAACAAGCCATATCTTTAGTTTAGCAGTCTTTTGCATTATTGACTAGGATTGTGTGTTTTGCATTACTGCATTTATGCCTATCATAAAAATTGCTGTAGACCAAGTTCTTGTCTTTTGTTGGGGTGATGCTCGGTTGTTTTCTAGAATATACAAGAGGGACTTATGGTGACTTGGACCCGAATTATTTGACTTGGTTGGATCAACCATATGGAACAATTTAAACCATTAATGCTCAACATAAATCCATTATGAATTAAATATCTTTTATAAATGTTAAACTTCTCGTAACAAGAGATTGTAACTAAATAAAATTAAAGGGATAGTCCCAACATCTATCAAACCTAAAAGAAGCTCCTATCTTTCAATATGATGCTTCTAAACTAAAAACTTGTATTTCTACGTAAAATCTTCACAGCAATAATATGATCTTCACTAGTATGCTACCAACCTACTTTACTATGAAGACAAAAGTGAGCTAAATGTCCAATAAATGATATAACCAACACCAAAAATCGATAATATAACTTGGAAAAGCAACATCAATGCACGGAGTAATAATAATTTGAAAACATTTATCTGAGACTTAATGCCACCACTACACGTGAGCTATAAGTATCAATGTTTCCACTAAAACTTAACATCATAAACACAATTAGGATTCCCCTGTATTCAAATATTAATAAGAAAGTAGGTTCATTCGAATCTATCTCAATAAATGTCACAATTATGTAAGATATCATGATAATCTTCTTGAATCTTATTTTGTTACAATTAACCAATGACTATGCGCTGGCTACAAACAGCTAGGTAACATGCACGAGGTACTGATACTTGCAAGTTTGACAAATAACCAACTCTATGGTCTTATAATACTTGCCACCCATTGTGTACAAGTATCAAAGTTAACTCTCCCGAACAAAAATTTTGCTGCTCACTAGAGTCAGCCTAGAATATGCTACGCTTGTATTCCTATAGTTTATTTGTGAGCCACGCTTGAATGGGAATCAGAATACTCTATCTCAACGTTGATCTACACGTCAAACCCAGTACCCCTTGTTGCGATATCACTCAATATTTTATCGTGCATTATTCACAAGATTATAAGCATCCATCCACGAATATAGACCTCAATCTATCGGGATATAAAAATCAGTATTAGACAACTATAAACCATGTTAAAATTTTGTAGGTTCTATATTCTTTGAGACTGCAGTATTTTCCTATAATCTTCTTTACCTCAATCATAGATATCCGAAAATATACTCATGCATCCAAATGTCACGTGATGAAAGGTAACCAATGATTGAGGATAAGTGAAACAACTCTCCAAGTATACTAAGTACTCGACACGTGAGATTCTACTGGTCCACTTTTGTCCTACACATGCGCTATAGCTCTAGGATAACCATCCTTGGCCACACCGATAGAACGCCAAGTATACAGATCATTAACACACCCGTTTATATCCTATAATTAGTATATCATACGTCAAAATAGTCTTCTACCTCAAGGCCGAATGTAAACAGGTCTACATCATGCATTTTAAGGCATAGGAAGTAGATTTATATCATGGTTTTATTAAGCACTCCTATTAGCCATGCACAAGTTTGCGTTTGAACTTCATTCAAAACATTGACCGAATAACAGTGTTACATCCGAATAGTGACTTACTCGCCAGTCAAATGTTGCAAATGATGAAAATTGAGTTATATGAACATAAAAATTAAACATATAATTCTTGTACATTACTTGTTTCATTAATTTAAACTAGGACCAATTAAAACAAAGATAATCTCACTGATTTCAATTAACAAATGTCAGGAAATAGAATGTTTAATAATGATAAAGATTTCACTTCAATGATGCATGAGTTTGAGGAGATGAGGAAATCACTTGCAACAATAAGAATGCCTAAGAGTAATAGAAATTCACTTGCCTCAAATTGGATGAAAATAATGGATTAGCAAATACCGACGACGACCACTCGATGAACACTTCTCTCTCTATTACTTTGTATAAACAACGAGATACGAAAAATGGCAGGGGAGGTGTTTTTCACTTAAATGGCAGGTGGGTGATAGTGTGAATACAATCACCAGAGACCAGCAAAAGGAAATGAACTTGACTCTTCCATAATTGCACTCTAATCCATGATTAATTGTCCTAATTATCAATGGAGTGCAGCCAATTGAATGAAGATGAAAGTGCTTTCATACTTGATGATGTGAAAGCATTAAAAATGATTGCTAAATTAGAGGATGAACCGAAAGTTAACAAAATCCTTCTTTAATTACACATAATGCATATTAAAGTCACAAGAGTCCTAATAAATATTCTAAGGCCCTAATATTAGTTTTGACAAAAAATTACCAAAATCTCCTCTGGGTTTCCACTGGTTTGATCTAAGTGGTCTCAACTTGAATTTAGTTTAAACTCGCTTATAATTAATAACTCATTAATTATTTTTATTAATGACCCATTTGGTAAGAAGTCAAATAAACTTGAATTGAAATACAGGATTGTTATATGACTTGTATGAGAAAAAAAGAAAGACAGAAAGAAAAGTAGTAGGATTAGAGGTCCTCTGGCTATTAAAGTGAGCCCAATTACCAAGTTTGCTAGAGAGTTGAGCTGCTTATGCCTTCGGCCACCTGCTAACGTGGCATCGTTTTGATTGTTGTGGCTTTGGTATTGTACCATGCGGTGCATCTATGCCATGCCTCAATGGGTTTTTTGGTAGCTGCCTCCATGTTTCTCTCCTGATGTGCGGTGCATTTGCATGGGGTGGTCTTGCTATGGCTTCAACACCCCATTTGGAAGATATGTAATGCCCTATTTGGTTGAGCTTGGAATTCAAAAATGGAATTGGAATTCCTGACCTAATTCTAATTTTGTTATTTGGCATTAGATGGAATTGAAATCTTATTCAAATTTAAGTTTCTTGGATTTGAAAAAAAGTGTGAGATTGCTTTTTATAATTTTTAATGACAGAGTAAAGAACTATAAATGTTAAGAATTGTATGTTAATTAGATATTATAAACTAGAACAAAGTGAGTCCCATTGGATAAGATATCTTGGATTGTTTGGGTTAGGTAGAGATGGACTAATCATAATTTTATTTTTAAATTATTTTTACAATTATAGAAAAGTATTATCTAAAAGTTTAAAAAACTAATATTATAATAAAAAACGTTATCTAAAAATGTTTGAAAATAATATGTATCCGGATAATATCATCTATAAATTAATATTTCAAGACAAGTTTATTATTCAAGGCAAAACTCTTGTTAGTACTCTTCTATCTTGCAAATCGGATCGAATTGGGATGGATTGACCAACGGTCATTTCTTTCATAAAATATTAAAATAATTTTGATGCGTCCCAGATCCAGATTACTGAATGAATTAGGGAGCTACTTAATCTTCCCTATAGGTCGAGCTAAAGTAGGTTTGATTTTCATTACTTCAAACCTAGATCTTGCACCCTACAATTGGCAAACAAGAGGTTAGAGGATGGCAGAACTCGCTCTTCGCTATATCCTTCGACGCTTAAGTAAGAAATATTTCTCAAATAGATAGAAAGATAGGAGGATGAATGAATTATGCACAAATGTATGTGTCGGGGGATTGAGTGTTTACGGTTGGGGAGCGGGTTTGAGATGGAGGATTGAATTTCGACGAATACACTCAACTGAGAAGCGGCTTAGAGATAAAGGCTTAAGCTCTAACGAGTTCGCTCGACTGAGAAGCGGTTTAGAGATTGAGGCTAAAGCTTTGACGAGTGTGCTTGGATGGGGAGCAGTTTAGAGATGAAGAATTGAGTTTTGATGAATGTGCTTAGTTGAGGAGCGGCTTAGAGATGGAAGCCTAAGCTCTGACGAGTGCGCTCAGTTGGGGAGTGGTTTTGAGGTGGAGAATTAAGCCTCGATGGGTACGCTTGGTTGGGGAGCGGCTTTGAGACGCACCCTGGTGAGAGGGTGGCTTAGAGGAACGGGTGGCTTTTAGGAAAGTGGCTCTGGGATAGAGAGTTGTATTTGTTCGCTATTTCTTCCTCTGAATTTTTTGGCCTCTCCAAGCCCCTCCTAAAATGAGTGTCTCATTCCTTTTCTGTGCAGTAAGTGAGGTATTTGAAGAGAGAGAGAGCATGCTCGCTAGTTGGAGCGTTGTTGGAATTGTGGTGAGTGGCTGACAGCATGGCTCTGCGATCCTAGCCTACTGAAGGTATTAGGGCTTGTGGTCTCCTGACGGGCTACATTGAGCTAGATGATCAGGGGCGTGGCCACATGGGACAGTCTGCTGAGCTGGAGCTATTGAGGCGCATACTACTAGGTTACGTCTAGTGGGTGACTTCAAGGGCCCGCATCTCGCTAGTTGGATCTGGGTCCCGCAATCTGAGTATTGAGTCTTGAGAAACTTCTCCTAGACTGTGGCTTTCATAGTGCTTTTCCATTTTACGACTGATTCTGGGTCGGCCCATGCGTTATTGAACCCATCACTAGCCTCCCATGCTGAGAGGTTTTAAATTTCAATTCTCGACATGTTCTTGATCGGACGCCACTTGTAGGTTTGTGCGTGCTTTCCTTTTCTAGGCATCCTGCAAATCTTTTGCTTTGATTGGCAGGATTTGGCGCCGATTTGATTCTCTGTCGTTGGCGATTCTTTGCTGAGGACGATCTTCTGGTGTCGGCGCAATCTCCTCGGTTTAATGATGGTCGTTCTCCTCGAACTATAAGTGGTGGGGCTCTCAACGCCTCGTATCACTAATTATCTTCACCAGCCAAGTGGTGTAAGAATTCGGAGCTGGCATGGAACCTACACAACCACAAGTCGGGATAATCGGAGATTCTACACCAATGTTCAAAGCTGGAGCCGAGGATGTGCCTAAAGTTTGTCTTGGTTACCCTCTTTTGGGCTTGGCCTGATCTGGCCTTGTGTTGCACTGAACATGGTCCAGGTCTCAGTTGCTGGTTTTCACTTTTCCCAGGTGGACCTGGAGGGTCCTAGCTAGTGCAGCCTTGAAAGAGTGGCACTCAGCCTTTCTGATGGGAGAGGATAATGCCCCGTCCCCTCCAGGCGAGCAACTCCATCCTCGGCTACCCACACGAGGGCCGCTCTGGCAACTGTTGGATGAGGAACTTCAAGTCCACATCGAGCCTTAGGCGGTCGTTGTCGTGTTGGGTCTTGTGTTGACATAAAGACCCGTGGACTACACGACTATGGTTGGTTTTGGTGGACGACTTTTGGTCGCCTTCAGGGTCAGAGCCGGTGCTCTGCGCCTCGTTTTCATAGGGGAAGGCTTCTGCATGCTTTTCCCGCCGCACTACCCTCTCGGGTCGGATGTCATGGTGGCCAGCCTGGGTGTTTTCCTCTTGTAGCTGTCTTCCTCAAAGGCTGGTTGGTCAAATGCTATCGGGTTGTTGCTTCATGTACTTTTTATTTTCTTCTGAGTTGTACATCAGTTGTTGAAAACTTATACTTTGTAAAAGGAATTAATGAATAGAACTACTGAGTATTGTTTACTTGCATATGTTGTGTGGCTCAATATTCTTACATGATGTGAATAGCTGAAGCGCTTGCATGATTTCTAATATTAGACGGTCCAAATCACTAGTGACTCGGTCTTCTGGCGATCCCCAGTGTCCCGAATGCCCAGTTGGAACACGAGCCAAGCAAATCATCCTTGAACCTACCATGGTTGCACGCAACCAGTTTGCAATCTTGAAAAGAGGCATGTCATGTCATCATTACTCGTGCTGCGCTGCTGACTTGTTGATTTAAGCGTCAAGGTTTCTAGCTGTTAGCGGACTGCATGGGGAGGCATCGCGTCGATCATCATAAAGACACCTGCGAACAAACACGCCGCAGCACTCTGCGGTGACGGCACGCGTCGCGGTCATTATAGAGACGCACCTCTTCGATACCCTTAAATGACGTTGCTGTGGGACTGTGGCATTAGCTATTTAAGCGCCGGTATAGAGTCTTTTTATAACTGGTATCGCATTCCGAGCATCATGCGATATGCTATGCTTAGTGCTGATGACACTGCTTGCTTTCCTTGTTCGGGGTTCATAACCGTCTACGAGGAACATCTGAGGGTTGGTCTTTGCATTTCGTGTGTGACAGAGTTGTACGAGATTCCGAGGCCTCTGGAGGTCCCTGTGTCTTGTCTTCACCCGAACGCCGTTCGGTTTCTAGTGACTCTATGTCTTCCTTCGCACAAAAGGGCTAACCCTGGATGCCCGGGCCCTGAAAGTAATCTTTCGAGTTAACCAAGATGCTGACTGGGTTTTCTTCACTCCCAGCGCGAGGTTTGAGATAAATGGGGGGAACCGGAATCCGGCAAGGGGCTAGAAGAAGCGCTTCTTCTTCGTGGCGGTTGACGTCAATTGGGAGGTCCCGAACCAATGGGATAGGGTCAATGATGCCTACGCTGGGGACGTCCTACTTAGTGAGGAACTGACAACACAGCCACTGACATCGCTGAATGAAGAGAGCACCGGCATCCTGCGCTGCATTGATCCCTAGGTCTCCAAGGGGGCACTAGATGGAGTGCAGTGGGAGGTTAGGACGGAGGAGGGCAACACCTTTGATGCGTCGAGTTGCCGCCCCAAAAGGAAGTATGGGAATTTGCTTTCTCGGGACTCTTGAGTGGACCTTTGACGAGGTGGCTCCTTCGTCCCCTACTCTTTCCAAGGAATGTCGGTGGATCGATGCGGCTTGTGCGAGAGCGCTTATTCTAGGTGCTGGTAAGTCATCGAGGGGGTTAGGCTTGGATGAGTTTTTGCCGTACGATCTGAGCCTTGGTGAGTCGTCTGGATGGATTGAGGTGAGGAGCCCCAGTGGGCTCTGGTGTTGGAATTGGGACCCCTCGACTGGCAGGCCGAGCGAATAGATCGACGCCACGGCTGTGGCCGAATAAGAGATCCCGACCTTGGCGTCTTCTTCTCTGGAATTGTCTACGTCTACCTCTTCCATTGTGTCTGTCGAGGAGGGTGTTAGAAGCACTTAGGCGGAGGGAAAAGCGGTTGGAGATGGCTCAGAACTTAAGGCTACTGCCGAGGAGGCATCCCGTCTTGTTGAGTCGACATTTGAGCCCCCGAGGGCTTTAGATGAGTTTAGCTCTCCTCTAGGTTTTGAGGTTCTTCATCCCCTTAGCGCACATCATCCACAATCCGTGCCGCTCCCCGTTGAAATTGAAGTTGAGTATTCTCTCGGCCCGTTGCACTAGGGATGGTCATCCTACCATGAGGTACTGTGTCATGGGTTTCTTCGCTCTGCTACCGTGCTCTCTGTCGCTATTCCTGATTGACCGTACATTACTGATTGGCAAGCTTTAGAGGCACTCCGAGTAGTGGAGAGGGCACTGCACTAAAGGGATACCGAGATCTTGCGGTTATCCCGGGTGTGTGTAGATCTTGTTGCGATGGAGGATGTGGAGCGTCGAATGAATGCTGCTGTCGTCGAAGCTTTACAGAGTGAAGAGTAGGTGACCTGCCTCGACCGAAAGCCATCCAAGTCAGAGGCAAGATCCCAAGAGCTCATAGAGGCAAACGCTCGGGTTTTGGATTGAATCGCCTTGCTTAAGGACGAGCTTCTGAAGGTGCGGTGACAACTCACATTTCTCTGAAATGAGAATGCTTGGTTTGAAGGAGAACTTTGACTTGGCGGACTACTCGAAGGCCGGAGGGGGCCTACGCCACGCATACTGGGGGGGCCCCTACCCTAGGGTAGTTATCCGAGTAGTAGGTGTCGGCAGCTGTTTGCATACATTTTTTAGGCTTGCTAATGTTCTTGATGTACTCTTTGAACCTTTAATGAACCAGTTAGTTTGCTTTAACCATTGTTACCGATATTTTCGAGCATGTGTTAATTTGTCTTTATCCGACATTGATTATGTTTGCCCACTAAGTGTCATTGCCATTGTCGCTGAGCTTGGCTGGATGCATTTGTCCAATTATGCTTGCTCCTATGAGGAGGTCGTGGCATTGAGAGAATGCAATTGCCGGTTAAGCCTTGCAGCTATTGTTGCTGGGCTTGGATGGACGTATTTGTCTAATTGTGTTCTTTCCTGTAGAAGGATGTTGTGGCACGGGTATGGGTGAGCCTCATTAGGGCCAACTGGGTTTCATGGTCATAATTGTTAAGCTCCGATGAGGTCTAGGCCATCGCCCACACGTAACCATTTGCGCTTTGGAGGACGTCGTAGCTTTTTGTACGTCGGTCCCAATCCATCAACCATTATTGACTAATGGTGCACGTCCTTGCGAGAGGGAGTTGTTGCACGCATGTTGAAAAACCCTCTAAGGTTTTAATAGCCGCTTGATGGGGAGGTCTAACTCTTGGTCCGCAAGCCCCTCAAGCTGTAATGTTCAACCTCGTCTTCACTGTTCGGTGTTTCGGACCAAGGTTTAGTGACCGGTCGTAGCCTGTCGAGGCGCAGGCGAAAGAGGTCGCCCGACTTAGGGGTAGTTTAAGTCATTAATTAATATAAACACACAAGCATGTGCATGGTTGGCATGATGAATGGAGCAAGCAAATAAGCATGTTTATAACACTCAAGCAACCCACATGGATGCACTTAACTTACTTGCATTTGACAGGAAATCGTTGGTAGTATGTTCTGGGGTGGAGGGCTTTTTGTGCCCGTAGGACTAGTTTTCTGCTTCTGGTGTGTTGCACGTACGCTTCGTTTTGAAGGATTGTCGAGGCTCGGAACGGTCCCCATCAGCAAGGGGACTATTCGTTCCAATTGGTAGTTATTTTTCTGCGGCCTCTACACTTTGAAGAATTGGATTCGTCAAGCTGAACCGGTGCGCTCTTGCTTTCTTGCTGCCAATTGATGGCTGCCCGACTACGCGATCTTGGGCGTCAGGCTCCTATTGTTGACATGTGACCCGTAGGTATTGAGGGTGGACATCACTTGGCGCACAGGCATCATCTTCTGGCGTGAATTGTTACATGCTAGGGGCTGAGAACTCCGCCGCCCCCGAGGGCGTTCCAACTTGCCGTTGATGCCGTGCTGAGTGTTCGTGCCCCTGGGAACCCGACAAAGTGTGGAAGTGATCCAGGTGAGCACCAAAATGGAACTTTGAGTGCAGAGCTCTAGGCTGGGCTCCTAGAATCTTGTGAGGAAACGGTAACGATCGGATCTCCCTCACGAACAGTGAAACTTTTTCCTTGGTAGAGGGCCTCTTATCGTCACGAGAGTGGTGTTGATTACGTTGCTTTGGGCTTTCATCCCACATCTCATGATTCGGTTGGCCCTCAGGCCGTGGTTAGGCCCTATCACTTGTGGCTGCCCGGGCCACGAGGTCGTCAGGCCACTGGATCTTCTGAAGAGGCTGTCTTTATCTCCAGTTCCTCCTTCTGGACACTGAGGTTTAGGAGTTAGAGGGCGAAACCTCCCGCGTTGCACCTTTAGGTGGCTACAAACGGTCTTTTTCTTTGGTTCCTCCTTCTAGACACTAAGGTCTAGGAGTCGGAGGGTGAAACCCCCAGCGTTGCACCTTTGGCGGCAACAAACAGTTTGGGACTGCTTGGGACAAGGCACATCGCTAGGCAATGAGCGTCTGCACGTTCGATACCGGTTGTTCGTCCTCGTGACTACCCACGGAGGGGTTGTGGGCACAGGAGATAATGTCTATGGCGGGTGTGCTGGATTCTGCCCGGGTATTAGCCATATCTGCTCTCGCAGGAATGGCGGTTAGACTTTTATGTTGTTCCCATAAACGACACCAATTATGCGTCCATTGCTTCAGATTACTGAATGAATTAGGGAGCTGCTTGATCTTCCCGGTCGATTAAGTTGAAGCGGGTCTGGTTTTCATTATTTTGAACTTAGATCCTACATACTACAATTGATAAATAAGATGTCAAGAAGATGGCAGACTCACTTCCCGATATGTCATTCAACGCTCAAGTCAAAAATCTTTCTCAAACAGATAGAAAAATAGGAGAATGAATGAATAATGCACGGATGAATGAGTCAGGGGTTTGAATATTTATGAAGGGATGAACTCCTGTGGGCTCGTTCGGTTGGGGAGCGGCTTTAAGATGGAGGATTAAGCTCCGAGGAATGTGCTTGATTGAGGAGCGGCTTAGAGATGGAGGATTGAGCTTCGAAAAATGCGCTTAACTGAGGAGTGGCTTAGAGATCGAAGCTTGAGTTCCGACGAGTGCGCTCGGTTAGGGAGCGGTTTTGAGATAAAAGACTGAATTCCGATGAGTGCGCTCGGTTGGAGAGTAGCTTTAAGACGGAGGACTGAATTCCAACAAGTGCGCTTGGTTGGAGAACGGCTTAAAGATGGAGGCCTGAGCTTGAATGAGTGCGCTTGGCTGGGGAGTGGCTTTAAGGTGGAGGATTGAGTTCCGATAAGTGCGTTCGGTTGGGGAACGGCTTTGAGACGCACTCTGGTGAAAGAGTGGTTCGGAGGAAGGAATGTCTTCTTGGAAGAGTGGCTCTGGGATCGAGAGTTGTATTCGTCTGCTGCCTCTTTCTCTTTGAACTTTTTGGCCTCTCTGAGCCCCTCCTGGAGTGAGTGTCTCCTCCCTTTTTCTACGCAGTAAGGGAGGTATTTGAAGGGATAGTGTGTGCTCGCTAGCTGGAGTGTTGCTGGAATCAAGGTGAGTGGTTGACAACATGGCTTTGCAATCTTGGCCTACTGAAGGCGCTAGGGCTTGTGGTTCCCTGACGGGCTACACTATGCTAGATGATCAGGGGTGTGGCCACATGAGATGGTTTGCTGAGTTGGAGCTGCTAAGGCGCGTGCTATGGGCTACGTCCTGTAGGTGACTCCAAGGGCCCACATCTTGCTGGGTGGATCTGGGTCGCGCAATTTGGGCCTTGGGCCTCAAGGAAATTCTCCTGAATTGTAGCTTCCGGAGCGCTCTTCAGTCTGCAGGTCTGATTCCGGGTTAGCCTATGGATTACTGGACCTATTAAATTTATACATGAAAACATTGACTAAGAAATAAAAAATAAATATTTATGTAAAAATATTTCCTAATATGTTCAAAAATATATTTCAAAATGTTATATTTATTAAAAATTTATATCTATATAAAATTTGATACCTTAAACAATTTAGAATTTGTGATGAGATATGTATTACCTTAAACAATTTAGAATTTGTGATGGGATATGTATTTCCTTTATTTTAATGTTTGAATAAAAAATTAATCATGCCTTGAAATATTTTTCTCTCAGAATTGTAATTTTTTATATAACACAAGCAATATAATTAAATTCCATCCAATTTCAATTCCAACAGAATTGGAATTGAGTAATAATTACAAATATCAATTCTAATTCCGTAATCCAACTGGACCATAAAGGAATCTTGCTTTGGTTTCCTTGGACTTTTGTTATTGCCGGAGATGGAGATGCTTGGAAGACCGTCTAAGGGGCTTCCTTTGGCACGTTACATTCCATTAATTGATAGTTGTGCTTTGTAGGGGCAGGAAAATAAATATCTGTTATCAACTGCTTTGGTCATCTATGCACTTGAGCTTTGAAGAATTCCAAGTCTGATGTAGCTCTCAATCATTGACGTTGTTTATGCTTTGGTACTGCTTGTATGTTGTATTAAAGTATTCACTGAAACTTAATGTTCTAAACTTCAGTTTTTTGAAATAACTGGCTAATTTTTTGAGCCTTTGTTTCCCTGAAAAAAGCAGCTAGCTAATGCTCAAGCGCTATTTCTGTTGGAATGGGAAGATTTCTTGCCTGTTTCAGTTATTCTTGAAGTAGTTTTGGAAGAACTCTCAGCTGCATCTCTTAATTTCATAGTATAGGATAAGTCTTTTTTGCAGCAAAACACAATTACTTCTGCCACATAATACTATTTTGAGATGCTGCCTAATTGATTAGCCTGTTTAAGGTGTGGAGCCAAACAAGCCGGTCAGCTCAGTTCATCTGGTGAAGCACTTGATGGGATAATTGGTTTTGGACAAGCAAATTCATCAGTGCTTTCACAGCTTGCTGCAGCTCGAAAGGTGAAGAAAATGTTTGCTCACTGCTTGGATGGTTCGAATGGAGGCGGCATCTTTGCTATTGGAGAAGTTGTGCAGCCAAAACTCAATACGACTCCATTGCTCCCACATCAGTATGTGATTCTATCATGCATATTTTAAAATTTTGTTTTCTGTTGTCAAACTAATAAGCTTGTGTTTTCTTTTATAACTCTGATGTGGATCTGTTGGCCACATTTATTGTGGATGTTACTCCACTGCTTTGTGAATGCATTTATAATGTATACAAATTTTAGGTTCAGCCTTAGTAAACCCCACCCTCCCAGGGATGAAGTAAGGAGTTCTTTTTTCAATTGGGGTTGGGGATCAGACAAGTTACACAACCTTCCAATTTCAAACATTTTCTCAAATAAAAATGCATTAATTGTTGTCTCCTTTGTATATTATGTTAAAATTTTATATAAACATTTGAAGAAGGCTTGTTAATTTTTTTTATTTGAATAAGTTATTAGCCAACAAAGTTCCATAAACTAGTTTCATCATAATAGATGAAAAGAATGCTCTTTTTCCTGCCTTCCCCATCCTCCTCCGCGCCCCCCCCCTCTCCAAAGCAAAAAACAAGAAAGAGAATTCCTTATTGTAATTCTCCTGTCATAACTTAGTTAAATAGGGATTGTGTTAGGTATTTTTCAAATATTTTTGGTAGGCTAAATGGTTCTGGATTTACATTTTTTTTTTTTTTAATTTTCTGTTAGTAAATCTTTTAACTTGAGAAAATATTGATGTCTTAGATCTAGATCAGAGATAAATGTTTATGTGATTGTCAACTCCAACAAGTTAACATGCTTAGATCAAAAGATGAAAGAGAATTTCCAATCGATATCATGAATAAAATCTCTAATCCAGATCTAAGATATCAATATAATTTCAAATTAAAAGATTTACTAACACAATAATGAAAATATGAAAATTTAGAATAATTTAGCTTACAAAAAATATTTGAAAAATACCTAATACAATCCCTATTCAAACAAGTTATGACATGAGAATTAAATAAGAAATTAAATAATTAAAAATAGAAATACAAGATTTAAACAATCAAATTTAAGATAAAAAAAATCAAAGAATTTCAATTTGAGACAAGATTATTACTACTTGAATCAAAATATTAACCTACCTTACCAAACCAATCCAATGAAGCTTCAACTTCTTAGCAAGTAACTCAAGCTGACAATCGACCTGGAAATCAACAATCTGAAAAAGATTATCTTCAAATAATTACTAAAATTCATTTTAAAACTTGGTATTGTCAAATAAACTGAGTATCACCTCAAACTAATTGCTCCATTAGACATAAGAGCAGATCATAACTATATTCTGGAAGGACTGATTCCAACAAGATATTTCCAAAAAATAACTGAAAAACTAGATAGTGCAAATGGATTAAGATTAAATATCAATTATAAATTAACTAATGCTGCTATTTGTAATCAGAGCTATTGTTCCAATTCCACATTTATATTAGTCAAAGATTTCATCAAGAACTTATACTAGGTACTCTATTTTTTTTTTTTTAATGGTTCAAAAATTAAAAGGGTTCTGAGCTAACGACAGTGTTGGAGTAACTATTGCTGAGTTGTAAGATTTGTCGGTAGACACATCATCCTAAAGTTGTTGAAGTTGTTGTTGAATTGAGGCCATAAAATCGCATAGCTTGATTTGTCTGGTTGATTTGCGTGATGTTGTTGATGGAGTAGGTGACACCTTTACTAAAGGTGGTTGTTGTTGTTGCTTTGGTGGAGTAGTGGCTTAAGTTGTAGCTGGAGGAGGCGTAGGCTGAGTTTGAATGCTTGGTAGAGCTTTCTAAACCTATTTATCTGCCTTTAAAATTTTTTAAAGCTCTTAAAAGTAAGCTTGAATATGTTGAGGCATGCAGGAAAACAATTATATTTATCCTACCACTTGATCTTGAATTCCCGAACATTTGATAAGGGAGCATCGGGATAATATGCTTGACAATTGAAATACCAAGTCAAAATCCATGGTATTTCAAAGTCTATATGGAATGTAATTTTCTTGATCTACTGAGAGATGTCATTTCATAATTTATCATAGTGGAGTTGAGACCATTGAAGATCAGTAGGATAAATTGCTAGTGTTGCCCCAAAAAAAGATCCACCATTCTTGTGGCCAGTTGGGAAAGTTTTTGGGACATGTAACTTCAAATTTGATGAACCAAGAGTGACTTAAGGAATGCAAGTAGAAAGCATTGTGTCATGTGTCATTATAGTCTTGGTAATCATACCCTGCTGGTGTAAAATTGACTGAGAATGGTTTTGTGGTCCAGAGAGGTAGCGCAATTTCTGATGGTTGCTTAGCTCTATGAATTTTACAGATTGAATAAATAATGAAATTATTCTTAGGATTATGATGATATTTAATCTCAACAGATCCTAAGTCAATTAAATTAAGTTCATAAAAATGTTGTGCCTTATTGGGATCTATAGTATGGATTAAGCTGGTATCATTGATCGTTCTGTTTGTAATGGATATTAAGTCTTTGAGTGAGAGTTGTTGGGTATAGGTTGTTAATGCTATGTGGAGGACATTGGGTTTGGTAATTTAGTTTGATTTATCTTGAGTAGAAGCTGAAGTGGAAGCTTGTTTTCAAGAGCAAATTTGAGTTTGGATGGCATATTTGAATGATAGGAATGAAAAATCTCATAACATTGAGAATTGGTTAGATATTAGGATTGTCTTTTGTAGAATTGGCATTGTATAATCTTTGAACGATCTGCTAATTAGGAGTACAGGATGCCATAATGGTCTTTCATTTATCTTTTTTGGAGCCATCTCCTCCTTGAAGAAACTTTTTTGTTAAAAAATTTGGAAGAGGATTTGAATTACCTTTGTTAAATTCAATATTAAAATAAAAAGTTGATAAAATTCGTTGTCAATGGGCAAAAAATTGTTTTGAAACTAAGTTTGCACCTTTACATAGGTTTCTAATTTGCAATTCTTTAATCTTATGAATATGCAAAGTGTGCTTTATCAGTAGTTTTAAGATTCCCTGTTGCTGTTGTTGTATAGGAAGGTGAGCTATCCTAAGAGGAGGATAGTATCTTGAATAGCAGGTCAATACTGTAAAACTGTTGTGAATTGATTTATAATGTACCTAACTGCATCAGGTCCATCTATTTTTTTTTTTTTTTTTTTTTTGTGACTGACCAGAAAAGATTGGATATCATCAAAAGAAAAAGTAGAGATGGGGATATGATGATTAATTGAAAAGAGAAAGTAGTTATTTTGGACCAACATTATACTTCTGGTGGGGGTTTGAAAGTCCATGCCTTCCACTGCCAGTTTTTATGCCCATTTTCGTCCCTGTTTATCCAATTATTTTAACAGAGTTTTGAGTGCTTTCCTGCGCATTTGTGAACATGTATTTTCCTTTGCATCGTTTTTATATAGCTCATGAGGAAAATGAACCAACTTCATTCTGAGCAGGCATGAATACTCTATACATACTTTACTCTCACAATTGAGTTTGGGAGATAGTATTGACTGTCGTTCCTGGAAGTTTTATGTGATTGTGGTTTGATCAAGCAACAAGGGGAACTGAATGGAAGGATTTCTTTTGACAATATGGGAATTCTCTAATGTCTTTCTAGGTGTTCTATGCATTGCCTTAATGTACATAAAAACTTTGATCTGGACCAGCTGGAGAATTCTTTATGTTTTGCAGAAAGTCCAAGGCCAGATCCAAGAGAAGTGCTGCAAACATAGTAGATTGGGGTTACTAGATGGTTTGTGGTGGTTGTATAGTGGAGCTCAATGGGATTGATGAGTTTGGGGAAGGGAGAGGTCCTCGTGTGAAGATTCAGCTTTGAGCTGTGAACATCTGTTCAGAAGAGAAACTCATGATTCTGTACTTCAAATATTGAATTTCTTGTAATAAAAAAAGAACAAAGGTCAAGAGCTAACAGTAGTTCGAAGTAACTACAAAGTTTTAAAGATAATAGGAATTAGAAGTATTACTAGCAAAACAAGAATAACAGCAATTTTCTCTTCCTCCCCCTTTCCCTGCCAAACAAAACGGGTTGCCGGTAGAAAATTGTGTTGGCGATACACTTGATGCCTTTTGAATGTACTAGCAAAACACTTCTAGTTTCTAATTCAGTATATTATTTCCTTGGGGACTCTAGGTTTTTTTATTATAAAAAAGAGATAGTATTATAGTACTAGTAGTAGCAGCCGCAGCAGGAGCAGTGTGCATCTGTAGCATCAGCAATGCAAGAATAGGAATTCATAGTCTCATCTACCAAATAGTACTACTATTAGTGGCTTGTAGTGCTAGTCAGCTCCCTGCACAGAAGTCACTCTTCAGTGCATGCTACTTGTTCTAGGAGGAAAGAAAAGTGGCTCACATGTGGTGGGTTGTGGTGTTTGTCTATGAAACAATTGTTTGCAAAACCCTGGGGGTGAGCATCCAGTTTAGGGGTCTTCTACATGATTTGAAACTTTCTTCAGTAATTAATTTGCTACAAAATATTGCATTATTCTGTTGTAATGCAAATGGGTTAACTTGAAGCTATTAGTTTTCCACTGCCTGCTAGGGTTGAGCCCTGGGATTTGATGGCCTTCAATTGCATAATTATAGCTCTTGGTGTAATTGGATGTTTGAATCTCTATTTGAGATGTGCTAAATAACAGAAACTGTTTGCAGAAAAGACCATATAATTGTTCTTTATGCTGAATCATTCTTTGACAGACATTTGATTGATGAAATGAATTTTCCGTATTATTGTGTGTTGTTTTCTGATAAATGGAAATCTATAATCTACTATAACTGCTTCTATCACATTTATAGATTCTTTTGTATGTTTGCATTATGTTTCCATTTAAGTAGTATTACTGTGAGCTTAGTACTTATTATAATTATACCGTTAATACTTTCTTAGGATGCATTACACAGCTGTCATGAAGAGTATAGAGGTGGGTGGTGATGTTATATCACTTTCTACAGATGGAACTACGTCCAGGGATCAAGGTGAGGCAATAATTGACAGTGGTACAACTTTGGCTTATCTTCCTGATGGGGTCTATGAATCAGTGATGTCAATGGTATGTAGTATGCCTTGATGTTCAATAATGAAAATTTTGATGGTCAATCACTTAAACTGGTTCATTTTTGCTCCTTACCCCTTTCTTTTCAAAAGTAGATCACTTCTCAGCAACCTGGTTTAAAATTACTAACGGTGGAGAATCAATTCAAATGCTTTGAGTACACTGGGAAGTAAGCTCCTAGTCTCTTTGTCCACTCAGATCATGCTCTCAGAATCTTGAAATTGTGGACTACTTATTGTATTATTTCTTTATTGTAACTTGGTTACTACTGAGCTATCATTTCTTA
Organism: Nepenthes gracilis; assembly: GCA_033239525.1. Classification (NCBI taxonomy): domain Eukaryota; kingdom Viridiplantae; phylum Streptophyta; class Magnoliopsida; order Caryophyllales; family Nepenthaceae; genus Nepenthes; species Nepenthes gracilis. Next base: position 15,078,361 of record BSYO01000012.1, read on the forward strand.
CATATGAATTTGTCTCCGCATTGATTTTTTTTTTTTTTTTATAAATTTTTGCGAAATGTATCCACTGATCCTTGAACTCCATATACACAAGGTCCAATATTATTATTTTTTCTCTTATTAACATTAGATGGGGAGTTGTTCAGTTAGAGTTGGAAAACTTTAGCTTGAAAGTATGCTATACTTAAAATTGTTGGTGATTACAATCTTGATGAAATGAAGACCACAACATGCAGTTGTGCACTTAATATATGACATTGCAGTTATGAAGTTATGCAGAGTGCACGTGGGTTCTCGCAATTGAAGAGAGACTATGACTATAAACGGATATCATCTTGGAAATGACCATATATTTGATTTTTAAAGCCTTTTACTAACTAGGCATTTTGGAGTTTGGGAATTTTTATCGATCTTTAAGCAGTGATGTGATTAGAACTTTTACCGACCAAACAGCAAAATGCTTTTGTTTGAGTTACTGGCACTACAACTAGAGGTTCTTTGTCTATCCACAGAGCATTGCCATCTTCTTCCATCCTCATCCTTAAGTTTTGGCACAACTATGAAGTGACCAAGCATTAGCCATGTGTATTACTTTCATATTGTGCAGTCATATTTCTTCTTCCCCTGGCTTCAGGCAGGCCTTAGTGGCTGTTTGATTTTTTCAAGAACTGAGCATCCTGTAAGTGTGCATCGTAGGATTGTCTAAATGCTAGCTGTTTGGTTCTTGTGTCCTGTTGAAGCTGAAGGGATAAGAGAAAGAGAAAGCCCTGGTAATTATTGATGCCACTGCCCCCTCCACTTTAATACTGAGGTGTGCTGTGTGCTCTGTTTTCTGCACATTTTTCCCCCAAGTTAAATTCCATTTTCCTTCCCATATCTGTCTTGTTGTTTAAGAAGGGACAACATCTTGCATCATTGTTCCTGTACACATACTCCTATTTAAACAGTATATGGCTATTGATTTAGGAGAATTTGTGATTCCATGACCTTTTTGGTTCTGAAACCTGCTTTCTTCTCTGACTCATTTCTGGTTTCACAACCTGTTTTCTTCTCTGATTTGTTATGGAAAATGTTGTAATGAGCATCTGCTTCTCAGGAGAGAATCTTGAGGACATTATCTTTAGTGGGAAGATTAACTTGAGCACACCATACTGCTCAAGTTCAATGTGGTCATTCTTTCCGTTGGATACAAATTGTTTAAAAAAGTAATATGCTATGCTTGTTGGAATCTTTAAAAGCATCATGATAGGCTTGGGAGCACGCCTTATGAAGTTACTGTTTAGTTATGGTTATTTGAATTTTCCTTTCTCTGCCCTTGGGGCTACTAATTTATTCTATAAAATGTTAACTTCTGTGAGGATTCAATTGCATTCCCATTTTACACGATTTCTCTGACATCCATGTTAGACTTCACTCCTTGAGAAAATATTGAATAACAGAACTGTTTTTATGTTACCATATTGGTTTATTCATTCCAGAACTCTGTTCTTATATTTTGAACAAATGTCAAAGAAATTGTTTTTCTTTTCTTTTACCCTGCATTTTTTCACTGGGTGGCAACAGTAAAACATTTTTTTTTCTGGGGTGGGCTTGAGTGAAGTCTAATTCTTCACAGGTTTATTAATGAAGCCCAATCAAATATATTGTGGGAAAATAATTCTCAATTTTTCAACTATCATAAGGATATATATATTTATATAGATGTATATATTTGTATGTATGTATATGCTCTAAAGGTGTCAGGACGTCTAGTGTTGGTTAAGTATTGCTTGCTTGAACTCTATTCTTATATCTTGATTATTGAATATAAAGAAAACTTATTTCATCAAGTGATATGTGCATGGTCTGGTACACACTTCTTGTCCAAGTACTTTCCTGCTTGATACATTCTATATAATGTTGCTGTCAGACTCGAGATTAATAAATCAGATACTGGAAGCTGTTGATTTTGTGCCTTTGAAAGTGCTCTTGAGAGGTTGTGGGATCTTATCGTTGCATAATGCATTAAGTGCAATGTACTTTATTATAGATTCTGTTGTAATATATTGTCTGTAAATTCCATGCAATTAATATCATTCATTTTTTTCTCCCGTTTTGCAGTGTTGATGATGGTTTTCCCATTGTCAAGCTTCTTTTTGAGAATTCCCTTACATTGGCAGTATATCCCCATGAATATCTCTTCCAAGTTCGTGTAAGTGCTCTGTAGAGTGATGGTTGGGATCTCGCTTTATTTTGCTCTAAATGGATTTGTAAATATGCTCTCTTTTGGAGAACAAGAAGTTGGAGGCTGCACAAAAATAGCAGTAGATTTTACTTATATAATCTTACTGATTATTATTAATTTTCTTCAAAAGTTTTGGAAGGAATGTAATTATGTGCCACTGGATAGGCAAATTATGCTAATTAACTGATTGAAGAACCTCATGTGTAGCATGTGGTTATTCTTTCTCTGCTTGCAAGAGTCATTTATGGATCCAGTTAATTCATGCCTAGATACATATAACGCACTTCTATCACAATCAGGATTGATATATCTCACACTACTGAATCCAAATGGCAGCAAACTATCTGATTGATTCATTTTCGTCAGGCAAGCACTGTTGACAGGAAGAATTTTGATGGTCATTAGTTAAAAGTATACAGAATCATCATTTGTAGAAAACTACTTACTTGATAACTGAGTATTAAGCATTGCCTGCAGCATGCATGTCAAATGATTGGCTGAAATTCCTAGTAATTGCATAATTGAACTATTCTATATCCACCAAATAATTTTTAATCAAGCCACTTCATTGTTTAGGAATAACTTTATGGGTATTATTTACAGTTTTGCTTAGTATATTTTAGGATATGCATGAGAAAAATAAAAGAACACGGAGGATTAGAGTTGAGACCAGTGGCAAATGCATATTGGGGACTTGTTTTGGGTGGCTTTGTCATGTTCACTCATGGCTTATATAGTGGCCCTGTAATTGTGGGATGGAATATAAATAGAAAAGGGGGAGATGGAACGAAGTGCCCCTGAGTATATGCTTCAACAAGAATTACAAAAACTATGGAGTTCAATACATGAGATTGATCTTCTAAAGACGAAAGAAAAAGATGATAAGAGAGAGGAAAAAAAAAAGAGAGAAAAAAGGGGGTTCGTGAAGCCAGTAGAAGGAAAGGTGAAATATAGAGAGTGGAGGAAAAAATTGGGGGAAGACTGAAAATTCAAGATATATATTTTTTTTGTGCGTGCTACTGGGGTGCAAAAGCATGCTATTGTTTTTCTTCAGTTGATTGATTAATGCTTATGATCTATTCATATTTTTGAACTTACTGTTGTGGTTTTTGGTATTGGTTATTTTCCTATGATGCCCATTGCCTTCTCACCCTACTGAAAATATATGATTTATTACTGAAATGAATCTTTGGAGTCATAATTTTGTGGAGTGTAATTTTTGGAGATGGATTTTTGCTTCGGGTTGTCGTCACAAAAGGGTTACCTGGTTGAAGACTACATGGATTAGCATGAGCGCCATCTTAGAAGTGGAGGACTATCTACTTCCGGAGTGGAGCCATCATCAGGACTGCGGTTGAAGTGTGGTTGTTTATTACACCATACTTGTTTTGTGCACAGTGGGGCAAAATATTTATAGTTTTTGAATATTTTTGTTAAGTGGTGATGGAAGTTTTATGGTAGCTCTATAATATGGCTCCATTTTTTTGGATGGGTTGTTGCATATTTCCTTCTGGTTGTGCTGGATTAATGTTTATTCTTGTTCGAAGTGGATATCATTGATTCAGCCATTAGTTCGACCTCAAAGATTGGATTTTTGTGGGTTTTTTATTTTCTGGGCAGGTATTCTCATGGATTTATTTGGCATTTTCATCTAGGGGATAATTTGATTTGATTTTGGGTCAGTAGAATTCCTTCCAGTCAAGATTTATGTAGCGTGGTTAAACTGTGTGGACGGATTGGATGAAATTGGTGTTAGCCTTCTGAGTTTATGTTTGGAACCATGGCTCATTAGTCTTCGCTTGAGGAAGGTTGGGCATTACAACTGCTTTGTCTCTGTCGCTAAGAACTTGAATGATCATTGATCCTTTTTCATTGGTTGGAGTTGGAATTGATTGGTGGAGAGAATTTCTTCCTCTTATTGTAACTGCTTCAGTCTTTTTTTTTCTTGATTTTTTCTTTCCGGATTTCATCCTTAATTGCTCAAACATATTTTTGCAGGAGGTTGTGTGGTGTTTTGGCTGGCAGAACAGTGGATTGCAGTCAAAGGATGGAAACGATGTCACTCTTTTGGGAGGTATGTCAAAAATCATACGTTGAAGTTAAGGCAGTTTTGTTGAGCTTTCTGGTATAAGTCATGGTAGTTTTCTTCATGCATAGATTGTGGTGGTGTTTTTCTTGAACTTGTTGATTGGAACATTTGAATTGTGCCTTTGGTGAATTCTGAAGTCCGTTTGATAAGCTGCAGTGGACTTTGAATTGGTATTTCCAGCTTAAGAAAAAGCAGCCCGGTGCACAGATTCCCACTTTGGATGGGGTTCGGGAATCATCAGACCACTTTAGATCTATTGTACTCCATATTACTTTGTATTATGTTAGAAGCCGTTTTCACTATTCAAACACAAGGACACTTAGTTTTGTTTGATATGGATCTTAGGACTCGAACCTAAGGAACCTATTCCCACAACTAATTTTTGTTTGGGTCGGGGAAAGATTACGATGATGAAGTCTCATTTTGAAAGTGATAGATAGTAAAGATTGAAATGATATTTTAATGTGTTTTTTAGTCTCTTCCTTCCATAAATATCAACTATTAGAAAAATAAATGAAACTAATATTTAGAATAACCATACCAAAACTCTGATTTATCATAGATGTGTTGCTTTATTTTAGCATACAATACTAGTCTTTATGTAATGTGGGTTATGGAATATTATAACAAATTGCATAGGAGTAATTATATTTTTCCTGTCTTGTTTAGTTAAATTAAATCAAGCATATGGCTAATCTGTGAAATTACATCAGCGTAAATCCTATTAAATGGAAAATTGAAAGTATTATGCAGGTATTCATATTTCAAATTTTTGTTCTTGGCCTGCAGATTTGGTGCTATCTAACAAGCTGGTCTTGTATGATCTCGAAAACCAAGCGATCGGATGGACTGAATACAACTGTGAGCATTATTATTCCAAGAGTTTCAATCTATTTTGTCAAAGAAAATAGAATTTATGCTGAGCAAAGTATCGCGGTAATTCAGTATTACAGAGATAAGAATATTAATATAGATGATCGTAGTCATAATGAAAGATAATATCAGAAATAATGATAATCGTAAGTCTTTAGAAGTTACATTTGTAGAAAACAAGACGTGAGAAAGACATTTAAGTAGTTTGGACACTTAAAGGGAATGCCTATGAGTAAATATAAGTTAATTGTGGTTGGATTAAAAAAGAAAAGAAATATTGCTCAGAAAAATATAAAATGATGTGATAAAAACCATTTTAAAAAATGCTTGTTCTATCGAATGATGTTGTATTGATTCCATTGAAATGATGAAATAAATTTATGTGTTCAATCCTAACTAATGATACATAAGGCTTTATTATTACTGTAATATTGTTGTATGTTATTACCATTTAAAATAACGATAATATTCTTATAACAAGCATGTCTGTCTAATTTTCAGGCTCATCGAGCATCAAAATGAAGGATGATGAGTCCGGCGCTGTGTATGCGATAAATGCTGAGGATATATCCTCAGCTATATCTTTACTTTCGGATCGAATTCTGACATTTTTGTTGGGGTTAATCACCATGTTGTTCATAATTTATCATTAGATTGCAGCCACAATTGGGGTGGTATCATGTTCATTCATTGTGCTATTTCATAATTTATTTCTCGAAAAATAATAAAAAAATGAAAACAATTGCTTGATTTTATTTTACAGTCCTAAATTTTTATGCATGTTTAAGATGATGGGATTTTTGGAGGGATGTGAGAGTTTGCTACTAATTATTTTGGAGAATTAAAAAAATATTATTTAATTAATATAAATTGTTAATATAGATAGTATAATTGCTATAATATCATTTAAAATATTAATATAGATAGTTTTATTTAAATATTTTTCACAAAAAAGTGTAATATCTAATTTTTATTTCTCATGTAAAATAAAGAAAATCGAAATTGAAAGAATTGGTAGGCTCGATGGTGTTAGTTCTATGAACTTTTCTAGCAATATAAATTGGTGATTTTATATTGAGTAATATTATTAATTTTATTTTTTTACGATTATTTTATTACCAATTTCCTACCTTTGAAATTTTAAAAGACTAAAAAAGAAAAGAAAAAATAAAAATAAATTTTATATGCAAAAAATAAATTATAAAATAAGTATCATTATTATTATTATTATTATTATTATTATTATTATTATAATGAATTGACCTAAAATTTGGCGGCTCTAGTTCATTTGTATAAATAATCAAATCTAATGATTGGCTGAAATTTAAAACGTTATCAGAATTATCACAAGAACTGACTGCTCAATGTCAGAGAAGTGATCTAAAATGATTTTATTTTTAAATTTATTTTGTATTTTGATAATCTCTTTTAATATTTATTATCAATTTTTTGATATTTAATTTTAATTCTTAAAATGATAAAAATTATTTATAAAATTACCAGAATAATGCCAATTACAAAGACTTAAATATGTGAAGTAATTATCTTACTTTGTGCCGATGGCTCCATTTTGAAGATTATTGATATTATTGTCCATGCTCGATTATTAAAATAAAATAAAATAATTATTTTTAAAAATAAAATAAAATATAAATAAAATTAAAAATTAATATTTACTTATTTGGTTAGTCTGTTAAAATATATAAAAATAAATTAGTAATTGTTACTCGGTAATAGCAATAGGGATAACTAATGATTTCGTATAAAATAATTTTATATAATTGTATAAAAAATAATATTCCAACATACATTGGTGAACCTACATAAAGAAATCTTACATAAAGGGTTAGATTAGACCAAATGAAAATTAGGCTGTCTAATTGACTTAATCCTACTTAACTAAAATAGTGAAGATATATTAATACTATAGATTGTTACAGTCAAAAAATTATACCATATTATTTTTTTCAAATTGGGCACTATTAAAGTAAAAATGATTAGTTGGGATTTGATGCGTCCCTTGGTGTCCAAGTTATGCTACGGATTAGGGGGTCACTCGATCTTCTATTGCGGGTCGAGTTTGAGTAAGTCTAGCCTTCATCTCTACTAATCTGAAATTTGCGCACTATAAATTACAAATAAGAAGTCAGATGATTGACGAAACTTACTCATCAATTTATCTTCTGATATTTAAGTCAGAAATCTTTTTCAAGAGACAAAAAAATATAAGGAGGATGTGAAAGGATGCAGAGTTGTATGAATGTGGGGGATGTGAGAGAAGAACTGAATTCCTATAATGCGCCTGTCGGGTGGTAGCTTAGAGAGGTGAAAGTCTGGGCTCCTATTTGAATGCACGCAGTCGGTGGCTCATTAAAATTGCACTCGATTAGTGATTAGTGACTTATTAGGAATGCATTTATGGAGTGGCTCACTAGGGGTGCACTTGTGGAATGACTTATTAGGTATGCATTTGGTAAGTAGCTCACTAGGGATATACTCGTGAAATAACTTACTAAGGGTGCACTCGTAGAGTGGTTCACTACGAATAAACAGGGATGAAGTTGTATCCAAGGGGCAAAGCTTGGTTCTCCCTTTACACCTCTGGGGGTTAAATGCTTTTCTATGGTCTAAAGAGGGCCTCAAGGGTCTTACGTAGTGCTCTCCGATGTTGCAGAGAAGGACCCCTTTTTTCTCTCTTTCTTACCTCTCCTGCGCCCTTCTCACCTTGTGGTGGAAATGAGTATTTATAATACTTTATGGAGTAAGATTTGGCACCAAGGTCTACGACAGGTGTCACTTTTGGGTTTGCTGACCGCTAGGACGTTGACGAGAGTCGCCTTTGTTAGGCGTTGCCTTGCTATGGTGAGGAGGCCATGAGTGGTCCCCTTAATCGAATCATCAGAAGGCTTCAGGCGACGCTCAGTATGCACGTGTTCTGACCATCGTAGGTGCATGCTCTGATTGCTCTATTGGCTGTCTAGCCAAGAGTCTTCTGAATTGGTCATTCTGACTGCATTATCGTTTAGACCGCTGATGCTTGTCCCTTCGGCCCATCGCTCCTTAGGTCTTATCTTGGTTGCTATTATGGCATTTGGGTTGGGCTAAATCGATCTCCTTCCCTAGGTTTCATCTATTGCCTGCTGGGCTGCTTGTCGCAATGATGGTTGGGCCTGGGATTGGGCAGGCCCATGGTACTACTGAACCCATTATTAGCCCCCCATGCAGGGTGACTATGTTTTGCCAATTCCCGATATGTACAGTGATGGCAAGACACTTCCGTTCAAGGCTTTCCCTTTTAATACTTCTCGCTTCTTTTTATTTAGGGCATCATCTAAGCAAAGTCTTGTCTGGAAAGATTCTGGGTAGCCCCGAGACCTACCGCTGATCTCTTGTTGACAGTGCTGTAGACGTAATCCTTCGTATTAATGGCTCCATCTGCCTTTGCTCTGGCTATAAATAGTGAGTGCCTCTGTGCTCCACACCTAGGATCATCCTTCCATTAACCAAGTGATGCAAGTAATCGAACAAGGAGGGGGTCTTGGGCCACCATGGTAGAGGATCGGTGGAAGTCCTCTGGGGCTGAAGGCTATGCTAAGAGCTTGCCTAGACTCCATGTTACTTTTGTTCGAGATCAGTGGAAGTCCTCTGGGGCTGAAGGCTGTGCTAAGAGCTTGCCTAGACTCTATGTTACCTTTGTTCGAGATCAGTGGAAGTCTTGGAAGGCTTGACACTGTAGTTGAGTTTGCCATTATATTCCTCTTAGGGTAGATCTCTCATTGTGACAGGTGTGGTTCAATTTTCAGGCAACTATCATGTCCCTCCTCCATGCTGGCATCTGACGGTGAAGCCTCTCGAGAAACTTTGAGGTGCAAACATTCTGCCCTGCCACCTTGGCTAGAGGAGTGCTTGGTTCTTGGTTCCTCCCATCAGAGGGTCGTTTGCGGAGTTTACTGGAGGGGGTGCTTCCAAAGTTTCACTGTGGTCAGACCGTCGTCGCCGTTATGGGTCGAACTTTGCCTTCATAGGCTATGGTTGACCTTGGTGGAGAATCTCCTGACGGGAGGCCTTCCCTATGAGTGTGGTGGCATCTCACCCCTCCCCTCATTCGGGAATGGATTCCCTTTCTTCACCTATGGCAATCGGCCCCTGGTATGGGCACCTGATAAGTGGCGAATAGCTGTCGGGCATTACGGTTGCTGCTGTCTTACCTGAGCTTGCCCTCCCTGAACAGATTTTCAAGTCGGCACCGTTGGATAGTTTTTCCATATGTTTCTTTTTTCTTTCTGTCATGTACATCTACTGATATAATCTTTATATTGTGTAAAGAAAATTAATGAATAAAATTTTGAAACTTTATCTTTTCTCTTGCCTTCTATCTTCTGACTTCTGACCTTGTTGTATATTTTTGCATGACTGAAATGCTTGCGTGTAGTTGTGACCTACTGGTTGTCCGCTGACTTGGTGGTTCAATTTTATGGGGATCTAGTGTGTGGCGATCCACCTTGATGCTTGGTCAGGAGACGGCCCATCGGATGGGCCCTAGAGCTGCCAAGTCAGATATGATCGGTTGAATACATCAGGGGAGCGGCACGATTGGCGACACCTCACTTGCCTAGATGATGAAGTTGGCCGCGTCCCCAGGCGAGTTTTAACTTCGTGTTGGCCTTTCAGCTTTCGGGAATGCTAGGGCCACCCTTACCGGGCTGCTTGAGTATTCCTGCATGTGTGACTAGTTGAAGTATTTTGTTCTTCCATCCTCTGCTATTTTGATCTCTGTTGTCATAATGAGAGGGGCCTTGGACACCTTGGCCTCGGATCAGTCTTCATCCCCTTGACCCAACACCTGGCCGGGTGGCATCGGCGGACCCAAATTTTAGGTTATTCGGTTTAAGTGCCATCGTCGCATGGTACTCTCATGGTGATGCTTTCGAGGACTGTCTCCTACTGGTCGATGAGTTGAGACTGGTGTGTCTGGGAGCTGCCTTTGGGGATCGTGTAGCCATTGTGTCAATCAAAATATCTAAGCGCTTTGATTACGGAGGCGATGCAATGACCGCCATAGTGGCTCATAAAGACGCATGGGAAAGGATGTGTTGTAGCATGTTGGGGTTGGGGCATGTGTCGCTATCATTATGGCGACAAGGCCCTTCAGCTCCATGGGGATTGGCTACATAAGCATTGTGTCAATCCCTTACTTCGTCGTCCCTTTTGGTCTCTGTGTGCTTTTGCTTTTTTCTCTATGAGCATTTTTTAGGCTTTGCTTTGCTGCTTTTCTTTGGACTTTTATAGATGACTCACCATGATATTGTCGATGTCCCCATTCTTATTGCTTCCTATCGGAGGTGTCGCCCCCTTTTGCCTCTATGCCTTGACAAAGGGGAGTGGCGACGACAACCGGTTGTCAAAAGAGATGAGAGTCACCATTTCAGTGAGCACCGCTACTGGTGGTGCTAAGTTTCGCCCGGGTACTCGTGCTCTGTAGCATCAGGAGGTTCTAGGAGGACCTCCTGGCCTTGAGTCTATCGGATCCTCTCGCCTCCTCGATCGCTAGGTAAGGTAAGGCTCTATAAACTCTTGTCCTTTGTGATTGTGCTTTTCAGTGGCTCTTTTGCTTGACTATTCCTTTCCTCTCTTTTGGTTATCATAGGGAATGTTGCACAGGTTGGAGGAGAACATATGCTTTTTGGAGCAAGAGGTTACCCACCTTTTGTGAGACAGCATCGACAGAGAGGAGATGGAGCAAAGGGTCAATTCTGCCGTTGACGATGTGCTTCAAAGTCAGGAGCAAGCCAACTACCTCAACTAGACTCTATCCAAGTTCGAGGCTAGAGTAGAGGAGCTCTCAAACGTCTATGCCCAAGCCCTGGCCTTGGCTTGGATTGCTTCACTCAAGGGCGAGTCCCGAGTGAGTCAGCAGTGACTCCTTGACTTGATGGGCATGAGCGCTGAGTGGGAGAGGCAATTGATGTCCAGATTTCGTCCTGAGGAGGTGGCCCCATTGCTGAGAGGCAATTTCTAAAGGGTGTCTGTCTCTACCGGCACATAGCTTCCCTGGCTGCTATAGACTTCCCTGCCGGCTATCTTAATGTGAGAAGTGCCGAAACTAGGTGTCGGGAAGACCTCATTATTTTTTCAGAGGAGGGACCGGGCTCTTCGGGGGGTGTTCACTCCGGGTAGCCTGTAGGCAGATGTAATTCCCTTGCTTTGTTCTGAATCTTTTGGACGCTATCAATGTATGATGTAGAATTTAATGAAATAATCCTACAATATTGGTCGTTATTGTTTTGTTTTCCTCATGTGTTGAGCTCTTTTTCCCAACTTTTGCTTTGGATATTGTTGCACGTTATGCATTGTCAGCCTCGACATTGTCTTTTTATTGCTCAACCATCATCATTCGGACCACGGGAGCCGTCGAGGCTCAAGTGCCCGAAGAGCTTGAGGACGCCGCTAGGGCTGCCGCGGGATCCTACTCTAAGCCCCTTGTGTTGGAGGCTTTTGGGGCTGAAAGAATCGTCGAATCCACAGGACTACAGTGGCGTCTCATTCGAAGCTTCTTGGAGCTAGGGTATTGTCTTCAAAATGGAATCTGTCTCCGCTGGCAGGCAATCTGATTGATTACACCAGACTTTTCAACTATTATTTCCCATCTGATAGGTGTTGGTGCCAATGGGAGTTAGAACTAAAGAGCTTCACCAAGAGGGCCGTCTAACCCTTGTCTCATTCCGAGCGAAGCCCCTCTGGCTGGAGAGTGGTCTTCCTTCAGATTGGCAGGTGGCTTCTTCATCTCAGACGGGCGGCCCACCTTGCATGTGTTCGGTTTGCAATATGGCAGGCAGGCCAAGATGATCATCTTTGCTAGCACTGTTGCTTCTTGGGGCATTTTTTGCCTCTTTTTTCTCTATCTCATCCTCACTGAAGAATATCGTGGCACAATAGTGAGTGAACCTTGCTTAGGGTGATGGGTTTTGAGCCACAACCACTAGGTTCTGCCGAAGTCATAGGTCGTCGTTGTGACGTCCCACATTCTCGTATACCTTAATAAGACGGCATACTATATATAAATTCATAAATATATCATTATTATACACAGGATTCATATAATACTATTTCAAGCGACTCCAATCCCGTATGACTTGAATATGGCATCGAATTCATTAGAGATACTATTAGAAATAAAAAAATCAATACCATAAAATTCTACGGAAGTATAAATAATATCCATAATAAATTGTGAAAATATAGCTAAATGATCAACACCAAATGGTATAAATACATATTTATTCATTATAAGATGGAGTACAAGACTTTCTAATATATTACAATTCATCAGCATTTGATCCTAAATATCTTTTGACTTCACCCCTGATTCACCCGATATCAAAACGTGTCCTGTATTTGAGGAGATTAGAAAAATAGCAAGTGAGCCAAATGCTTAACAATGTACCAATAAAAATAAAAATATGCACATTTATACATAAAATAAACATATAAATTAAAGAAATAGGAATCATTCATGAGTATGCAAGAACTTTTGACTTTTTTAACTTTTCTTTTCTAATTCTTAATTATTATTTGTTATTTTATTATTTATCTTTAGGAATTATGGCTAATAGGCATTACCAGCTAATGGAGCGATTACTCGAAGAAAGAATTGTGTTATTTCACATAATTTAAAGTCATATATTTCTTATTTACATCCCGAAAATAGGATAAATTGTATATATCCCCACAATCTAAGGCCTTTGCCTCCCTTTTCACCCCGAGGTGGGTGTACTAATATCATTTCGTAGATGGGACCAAAAGCTGACATCCTACAATTGCTTTTCTTTACCTCTTTTTATACCGCGAGGTAGGTGGTATACTTTTAACCCAATATACGGGGTCAAATAATAGAAATGCCATCAAAAGTATCCCCACGGCTGAGGGACAGTCATCGAATTTTCACTATAATATCCTAAGGAGCGTCAAGGAATATCACCCGTTACAATACACGGTCAAGAATAATCTTAAGTTTTTACTATAATATTTATGGCATGCCCGGGAATATTTTCTACTCAAATAATTTTCTTAGTCCAATTTCTTACTTCTTTCGAACTTGATAACTATATATGGAAGCTTTTATTTTGTTCAAAATACTTCTTTCTTTGATTTTCTCCACTCCGGGAGAAAATTCTTATTATTCTTGGAGCATACCAAGCTTCCATACCATACTTATCATTATGCAAATTTTTCATAATATCAAAACATACATCGAAATATATAATATTTGGTAATAAACTGTAAATCATAACAAAAATCAATGCATTGTTCGTTTTAGTGGCTTAAACCTTAATTTCTTATATATATTAAAATACAAATTTAACATGTGATATATTCGACTGATTAAGCTATCGATTATGTACTTTATTCTAATGATAAACTCAGTTAATTTCTTTAATCAATTTTTTTAGTATAATTTCTTAAGGGCTTGGTTCCCGATTCGCAGTCGAATTAAAGGTTGGTCCATAGGTCGGTCCAATTAATTTTTCTATACTTATAAGATGGCTTGATAATTTGGTTCGCTATATGTAAACTGAAATTTAACATGCTAGCCGACTCATTTAACTGGCTCGGGCCCTGTTTGAGGATCGTTTCGGGTTTTAATTTTTACCGTAAATATTTTTATTATTATCCTATTTTGTTTTAATAATATTCGGGTGCCAAATTATCCAGTTTAAAAACCGAGATGAACCGGTTTACGGCCTTAATTCTAGCATGTGCCGGAAGGCTAATGGAACAACTTAGCAATTTTGGGAGACCGGTTCAGCACTGTTCCGAAAGTATTTTTGGCCAAATTTTCATTGGTGAATAGTTTAACCTTAGGTCTTAATAATTTGGTTGGGTTAGGTATTGATTCAACCAATTTAGGGCCGGTTTGGTTTATTTTTTTCAAGCTGCCAGAACAAGTTTTTAGAGTACTAAACCGGTTCTGGTGCTATTCAAGGGTCCAGTTTGGCATCCATTTTAAGGCATTTTGGACGGCTGGTTCACGAGTGGGTAGGTCAACCTTAGAACATGATATTGTGGCTGGGCCGGCTGCCGGTTCAACTAATTCCGGTCCGGTTCACTTAATATTTCCCAACTTGCCGATTTAGAATCAGCAATGGTGCTCAGGGACCAGTTCTACTATTACCTGTTCTATGGCCACTTCAAGACTGGTTCTTGACCGGTTCAAGGATCCTAATTACAGCTAAGAGACTCTAGTTTAAGAATATGTTTGGTTCATGGCCGGTCCAAGCTAATTTTTGGGCCGATTCAGGTCAAAAGCATGTCTGAAAATTCTGCATCAGTATTGTCTAATGTAGCTGGGTTTGGCTTCTATTTCGTTAGCCAGTTCCTGACCGGTTCGGGGTCAACTTTTCAAGGGTTACACTTGAACATTATCTTAAAGCACTTAAGTTTATATCATGGCCGGATTGGCCAATTTGGAGCCCAGTTCGGACCCGGTTCAGAGGCTAATTTCCAACTGCATCCTGATGTAGTTCAGTAAGACCTCTTACTGTTCATGGACCTGGTTCATTGACCGATCCCGCTCATTTTCATGAGTCATTTGGTCACGACATAGGTAAGATATTAAGCTAGTTGTATACCAAATGTGGGCCAATTTGGTAATTATTTGGTTACCGGTTCAGCCAAATTTCAAAAACTGTGCAACTATAGCTCTGGAACTCCAGCTTCAACCGATTATATTCCAAACTAAATTGATAATATGATCAAATGGTGAGTAATTTAGCTGATGTGTACGCTGTCTGCAAATTTGGGTAAATTTGTCAAGCTTCAGGAGCTGCCGTGTTGCAGCTTCTCTCTTTATATCAAGCTGCCACAGTTGTGAAGTAGCAACCGTGATGTGTGTGCTGATTTTCTATGGGAAGTTTGGAAGTGGAGCTGCCAAGTGGCAGCTGAATTCGTGTGCGACTGGGGTGGCCGTGTGCCTTTGCTAAATTCATAATTCATCTTAATTTTAGGCTGCCATGTGTATTGTTTTCCTATTAAATGATTGAAAATCTGGTGTTGAAATGGGCTGCCGTGTGTGTGTCTGTGTGTGTGTGTGTGTTTGGCTGAATATTGAGAAGATTTTAGCGCTGCCGTGGAGCTACCTAATTATAAACTTGCTGATATATTCCATTCAGCAGCTGGGTGTGTGTCCCTCCTTGTACCTACCACGTGTATATATATATTTCATATTATTTACTGTTGCTAAATTCTTATTTAAGTACTTGGAAAATTTTTGCTGCCGTGGACCCTTAAATCTGATTTTTTTTTTTTTTATTGAATTTTACTTAAGGAGTTTGAGGTTGTCATGTGCTGATTTTATTCTATTAAATATTAGAAAAATATAATGTTATCGTGGGCCTATTTACTTGCTGAATTGTATATGAGCTGCCACCCGGGTTTTCTTTGCCAACCGAATTTAATTTAATTGCTATTCGGATTGAATTTCGGCGGTCGAATTGTCCTTTTATTAACCATAATTAAATCGGTTATTATCGAATCCATCGAATAATTTTTTGGGTTATCGTTATATTCTACGGTAATCTTTAGCTTCCGGATTTATAACCTACTTAGCATAATAATCTCAATTCGAAATCCTTTGACCGGTAGAAGTCTCTAAATCCACGTATTTTAGTTTTAGTACTTTCGCAAATATCGGACTTCTTTGTATCCTTTGATCTCGATTAGTTATAATTTATTTGATCGGGAGATCTTCGGCATTACAGTCGTTCGCATGCTACCACTTTGGCACTCTATTCTGTCCGGAGGACGTCGTTGCTTGCATGCGTCTGAGCCTAAGTTGCTGACTATGGTTTGCTGATGATGCTCATCCCATCGAGAGTCGCCATATGCAAGTTTGAAGAAATCCCATAAGATTTTGATGGCCACCTGATGGGGGGTTCGATACCTGGTCCGTGAGCCCCCTTGGCCGTAAGGTTTTGACCACTTTTGGACCGTTCTGCTACCTGAGTCATGTTTTTTTTGACTATTTGTAGGTCGATTTTATGAGTGAGATGCAGCTCATTTGACTTAGGGGCATCCTAGGTTGTTTGATTCTATGCAATGTCATGTAAGTATTTATACAAATACATGCGTGATGAATATAATAGCTATTTTATTAATCCAAATGTGACACATATTACAAGCATGCTTAGTGATGCATGTTAAGCGTACCAGAGCTTGATACGTGGAAGCGGGTGGTGCCCTTCGAAGTGGCTGGTGCCTGGCATCTTTAAGACTAGTCGTTGCCCCAAACGCGTCATGTTGGAGGATCACCGAGATGAGGTACAGCCCTTCCTGTTTTAAGTGGGAGGCCTATGCTTGATGGCAATCTCGCCAATTGTCTCACCTCTTTTTGAGGTTAGGTGTCCCAGCTCAAATTGTCAGGACAACGCTCCTAGGTCCCAACTTTGCGAGGACTATTGTGCATGGTTCGCCACGCATCCTGGTCTCATCTCAGGCGTCCCCTGGACATCTCAGTGGTTAGGGGATGCCGAGTAGATGGAGACTTTTGATTATGAGGCCAGGCCATCTGTTCCTTACTGGGACGAGACCGTAGCATGGGGGAGACTTCCTAGTTCAATGATTATCGCGGTTCCCTCGCTTTGCCTTCGCCTTACTACGCTGGGAGTCTATCCCGATCTCTGCAGAAACTTGATGAGGTGTCCTTTCTGGATTAGTTTCTTGATCTCTCTTTGCAGCATTCAAAAGTCTTCAGTGTCGTATCCTGGAGACCGATGGTAGTTGTAATACTTCAACGACTCTCCCACCTTCGGGTTCTTGACGGGCTTTGGCTACTTCAAAAATTCATCTTCTTGAATCCTCTCTAGGATGTCGGTCTAGGAGTCATTCAAGGGGTTTCACCTTCAGAGTCTAGCCCCCTTGTGGGTTTTTGATGCCTTCCTCGATCGCCGATTGAGATACTAAGTTTTGACATGGTTTGCCTTCCTCTTCTTCGGGGTGGAAGCTCTATAGGATGTTGGTTTGGAATTCATTCAAGAGGTTTCGCCTTCAGAGTCTGGCCCCCTTACGGGTTCTTGGTGCCTTCCTCAGTCGCCGATTGAGATACCGAGTTTCGACGTGATTTGCATTCCTCTTCTTCAGGGTGGCAGTAAAATGTGACACAAAACTGTCATTAAGCTCTTGGAATGTCCAGATGGAGCCTGGTTGGAGGTGATAAAATCAGACCCGAGCGTCTCCTCGGAGCATCATGGGGAAGCTGAGACACAAAACGGCCTCGTTTAGGCCCCAGGAGCTTATCAGGGCTCTACAACGGTGTAGGTGATTGAGCGGGTCAGAACCCCCGCTATACAGCTCCATGGTTGCTATTCGGAGCTCGTGAGCGAGCGCTTGAGACCGAATCTCTCTTGTGAACAACAAACTTCCCAAGTTCGTTAAGTCTTCGTCGACATCTTCCTCAAATTTGCATACTTGTGTCTCCTTCGATTACTCCTCCTCCAAAAGGGAGGATGTGACCCTCAAGACTTCGAGGGGGGTCCTTACCTCCGAACGGTTTGGTGAGGGACGCAGATCCGTATGACCATTCACCTACGGCAGCCGGATGCTGCTAGAATCCTCTTCGCAGCTTAGGGGCCATCGAACGTTGCAACGACGAAGATCTTGCCTTGGTCTTTGTTTTGGTGTTTTGGAAGCGAATTAGACCTCCTTCTTGAAGTGGGCTGCTCGACTTGGATCCTCCTCAATGTCAAGGTGGATGGGCCGGTACACAGGATCAAGTTGGGCGTACTTTCTCCAATCCTTTCCTTTGAGTGCTAGCGTTGCATGGGGGTAAGAGGAGCACCTAGCCGTAAGCACGCCGGGTGTAGGCTGCATGTTTCCTTGACTATCCTTGGGGGTCGTTGCCAAAGAAGGTGTCATTTCTAGCTAAGGTGTACGTTGGAATATTGGTGTTGGCCGTACTTATTTAGTTGGTAACTGGTGGTCAAATTTTTAGTCGTCTTCCCACAAACGACGCCAATGATATGTCCCTTAATGTCTCAGTTGTGGTACGGATTAGGGGGTTACTCGATCTTTTATTGTAAGTCGAGTTAGAACAAATCCAGTCTCTGTCTCTACTAACATGAAATTTGTGCACCATAAATTATAAATAAAATATCAAATGATTGACAATACTCACTCCCCAATTTATCCTTCGACGTTTAAGTTAGAAATCTTTCTCGTGAGATCGTAAAATGTAAGGAGAACATGAGAGGATACAGAGTTGCATGAATAGGGGGATGTGAGAGTAGGACTAAACTCCTGTAATGCACTCGACAGGGGGCGGCTTAGAGAGATGGAGGTCTAGAACTTATTTGATTGCATGTGGTCAATGGCTCACTAAGATTATATTCGGTGAATAGCTCAATATGGGTGCACTCATGAAGTGTCTCACTACAGGTGCACTTAATAAATGGCTCACTAGGGGCGCACTCGTGGAGTGACTCAGTAGGGGCACGCTCGTGGAGTGGCTCACAACCTATAGAGAGGGATGCAATTGTATCTAGGGGAGAGAGTTTGGTTCTCCCTTTACACCTTTGAAGGTCGAAGGCTTTTCTTTGGTCCGAAGAGGGCCTCAAGGGTCTTTGGTAGTACTCTCATATGTTGCTAGAGAAGGGCGCCTTTTTTTTCTTTTTCTTCCCTCTCATTCCCCTTCTCGCTTTGTGGTGGTGAGGAATATTTTTAATGCTTCATGGAGCAGGATTTGGAACTAAGGTCTGCAGTAGGCGTCGCTTTTGGGTTTGTTGGCCGTTGTGGTGTTGACGGAAGCCACCTTTGTTGGCTGTTATCTTGATACGGTGAGGAGGTCGTGAGTGGTTTCCTTGATCCAATCGTCAGAAGGTTGTAGGCGGCGCTCAATAGGTGCATGCTCTGACCGCTACAGGCACATACTCTGATCGCTCTACTGGCTGCCTGATCGAGAATCTTCCGGATTGGTCCGTCTGACTTCATTGTTGTTTGAACTGCTGACATTTGTCCCTTCAGCCCATTATTCCTTGAGCTTTATCTTGGTTGCTGTAATGGCGTTTGAGTTGGGCTGAATCAATCTCTTTCTTAAGGCTTGGTTCGTTACCTGTCGGGCCCCTTGTCACAATAATGGTTGAACCTGGAATTGGGCTGGCCCATGACATTACCGAACCCATCAGGATTGACTCTATTTAAATTATAAAGTTTTTATAAATATATTTTTTATTCCAAATAAATATAAAAATTTAAAAATTATTTTGATAAATTATATTTTTGTATAATTAAAATTTTTTATGTAAATGTTTTATTTAAATGTATATATACTTTGCTAGTATTTAACTCTACAAATTATAATTTTTGAAATATTTTATATTTATATATTTTTTCATATAACTTTGAATTTCAAAAAAAAGAAATAAAAATTTTAAAAAATGCCAATATCCCAAACTAGGCATGTCTAAGTCAAATTGTAAACGAGTAGGATTTTTGCTTAGGTGACCAAGCTATATTTGCCTGATCTAACTTAGCGGCCATAAACTTTAATCTAAACCTGACAAGTGTCCGACTCAACTCCAATTTTAATTTGTTCTAGTTCAAAGTAAAAGTAAATAGAAAAATATTTTTAAATAACTATTTTTAAATAATCATAAACAAGAAATATTAGGGGTATTACTTTTTATTACTTATTTCAAAAATAATAATAATTTTTAAAAATTATTATTCATATTACTGAAATAATTAAATAATAAAATAATAATTTTATTAAAAATAAAGTAATAATATAATTTCTATTTTATCCTACGAAATATGATATAAATCTCAATGGATCATACATATAGATATTAAATTATAAATAAGTTAAAATAAATAAAGTATCTAATAAATCTCTTGGGTGAAGATGACGATTAGGTGGAAGGGAAGATGAAAAATATAAATAAAATTCTCTTTTAAGAATAGATAATTCATTTAATAAAAAAATAAACGATCTATGAATATTCTAAAATAAAATTTAAATATTCTGTTCATTTGAAAATTTTCATGCTCTAGCCAGTGGGACAAAACTACCTCTCAAAGATAACCTTCTTCCATATACAAAATATATGAGTTTGTTCGGTGTCGGACCCTTGCTGAATGGATCCCTCTTGTACAGGGATCAATGACGGTTAGGTTAGTTTTATCGGTAATTCTTACCTGTATTATTTTTAAGTACTATTATCTAAATTTAATCAAGTTATTAACCAAATAAGGGAATATGAGCAGAAAAGCAGCAGACACCATCATCACAAATAACCAAAGATGGACCAACAGAGATAATGAAAGAGCTTTTCAAGTTGTAATTAAAAAAAAAAGAGAGAGAGGGAGAGAGCCTCTCAAATTCACAAGTTGTACAGGACCAAACTTATTAAGACACTTCATTATCAGGCCAACAAATCACTTCGACTATGCTTACCAGACTGATAGTTATGGGTTTTTTTTTTTTTTTCAAATAGAGAAAACAAAACTTCCCAATTAAACAATAAGCTTTGACAAAATGATAAACAAATAGAGAACTTCTTGGGGAAAAAGTACATACCTCTCTACAAGGGAGGCAGACTAAGCCGGCATTGTCTATTCAGATCATCATTTCCGGGTTTTCGTCTCCACGGGAGCTTTCTTGTCCACTTCCCTGGGAACAAATCTGGGCAGATTCAGCAGTGTATTAACACGCGTCACGCCCTCGAGAGCTGACCACTCGATTTCAGGATCGATCAATGGTTCATCTTCTGCAGATAGTTGATCCTCTGTGCTTCCATCTGAAAGGATATCTTTCACGGTTTTAAGATTTGCAGGACTGTCTTCTTTCTCCTTTGCATCTCCTCCAACTTGATATGCAGAAATTGGCTGATCTTTCCCTTTGGCATTAAAATCTGAGGGCATTTTGTTCCTGCTCCGGTTGAGGAAGAGGCAGACGACAGCACAGTCGTCGATTTTGGAAGTCGGATACTTCGTTTTCCATGCTCGAACCGCTGTCTCAACTAGGGATCTAGCAGCAGTGGAATGTGTCGGGGATGAAGCAACTATGTCGATCACTTCTCTGTTTGAGAGAACGTCCCAAATCTGAAACACAAAATGGAATGGGCAATCAAACAACTGACCTATACAAAAGCAACCGTTTTAGAGACGAAGGCATTAAATTGGATGAGTGGAGTCTATATAAAATATAGGATAATTAATGGTGATATTAACAAATGATTAGAAATTGTATCTCTAGAACATAAGATAAGTGAATAACATATAAGATGAATGAAAAATTTTAAAATGCAAACCAAAAATGAATGGAATATACCTAAAATTTTTTTGAATAAGATAATAAAATATTATTTAATTGCTTCTACTTTTGAAGAATATCACATTAAATCAAGTTAAATGACAAAATGAGATTTCTATAGCCGATCCCATTTTGAGGGATTGGAAGCTTTGTTATTGTTGTTATTCTAGACAACTGCCACAAGATAATTGGGGTGGGGTGGGGGTGATAATCAGCAAACAGAGTGATACAAATTGAAATAGTATCAAAGCTCTCACCCCATCAGTGGCCACAACAATAAATTCATCCTTATCATTGAGGCGCCGAAAAGATATATCAGGTACAGATATCAGGCCAAAGTCTTTGAGGCAAAAGTCCCCGAATGCCCGGGCCATGGCAAGGCCGGGGGAGTTGCTGTTGGGCAGCCAGACCCGGGCAACCTCTGGTTCATCTTGAAGGGCAAAAACACGGCCTCTGCATTTTCGTATTCTCTCTGCTTCCGCTGTCAGAGGTAGAAAAAAAAAAAACTAGTGACTTTTGCTGTTGCTTACTGATAGGGCGCAACCCTATTTTCACCACTCAGACACCACAGTCATTCACATACACAAAACGACCTTCAGATTATACAGCAAGAAGTATGTGGATGCATCAATGCACGAATTCATACTTAAGGTGATATAGCAATAGCCCAAGTGTGCTATCATAAAACCATTGCTGATAACGTACAAAACTTAACATACAAAAACATTCTGGAAAGGATGCAGAAGACTCAACAAAGTTAGCTAACAAGCACCGTATTATCATTATTTTGCCATTGTTGTTGCCTAGTTTGTACAATTTTTGCTCGAACACTTCAACCCACACTGTTTACTGCGGTTAGCAAGAGCAACTTGAGACATTGCAGTTAAGTCTGAGGTTATGAATTCGATTCTTATTATTCTTGCCTGAACTTACCTGATATATAGTTTTTGTGAGTGGGCCAAGCTCATAAAGTGGGGGTGGAGATTTTCGTAAGAAAAAAAAAAGAATTATATTTTTTTTTCCAGTAAAACACACAAATCTTATATCAGATCACATTATCCTGTGATGCCGCTGAAATTCAGTCCAGAAAACTAATACATTCTACTTGACATCTCTTATTTTTAGCAACTAATGGAGCTCTTGTACAGCGCGTGACAGCCAATTACAATAAAAGAACTCTTTCAACAAGTGCCTCTCTCAAAGGCACCAAAAGCAACTGAAAGAAGGTTGTCAGCAATTTGGGCAAATCAGGTTTGCAGGATTTTGGAAAGAATTAGAGCCAAAGGAGGGCAAGGGGTTTAGCCGTAATGCTTGAATTTCGAGTTTGCTGCATCCTATATTACAGAAACACGGATATTTTTAACTCATTATCAGACAATTACTATTTCACATACCTCATGTTGGGTTTGAGAGATGCCCGTGGCTGCATTCAATGGCAACAAACAGGAGCCATAACAGGAAAATAAACGCTGTTTCACTAGGTTATAGAGGTATAGGTTCAGAGGGTTATTAATGGCAGGGGTTTAATCTGAGAACCGTAGGCGGGAAACCTGATGTCAAATTAAGAGAAGACGAGGTAAAAGGGCCTGGGAAACCACCAATACAAGCCTTTCTTTGAACCAATTAAATATTCAAAGAACCAACAGAAAACTTTCAGCAGCTCAAAAATTTTCACATACTCACCAGATCAAGAGTAGTCATGTACTGTCCTTCAAAGACAACTCTATATCACTACCTATGAAAAACAAAAGCCTCTATGTTACTGACCTTACTAATGTTATACATGGTTTATTTTAAAACATTAGGATGCAAACTTCTACTTCAGTCTAAATATGTTGCAAGGAATTTTAGAAGGGAATGCAGTTATTCTGCCCAATGAAATGTAAATTATCCAGCCCAATCAAATGCAAATTGAGGTTTCCAAATATAAATTACAATTCAATTATTCTGCCATCCAATTGTTAAGTTTCGAGAATAAAGATGTGTGCACAAATATGTGTACAAAGGATAATGAATAAATCCACTCAAGACCAACCTTCCAAACAAAAAGCATAATGAACAGACAGCCTAAACGTCTTAAACGAAAACCCTGTGAAGTACCAATGAAAATAGCTCAAGTTCAGGATCTCCAAAATTTTCTGCAGATTGCAGTTCTGTTCAGCAAACAGCCAATAGATTACACAGTGAAACGTGCATACTTACGACCATCTGACTGTCAGCATTGCTTACTCATATGCCAAGGCGTATGATCTGCCACCATCAGCCTCAAGATAATCAACATGTCAGAGTTTTGTATCATCTAAGCCATCTAAAACTCTCTTCATAGACCATAGCAAACCAAACCACTCAATAAAATAATTTTAATGGCGTTTTTCTTACCAATCAAATGACTGGTAATGCAAAGATAATTTGTCTAGGCCATGTATGTTCACTGTCAACTTTACAGCTACTATACCCTGTGGCAGGGAGTAGGAAACAAACTCTCAAAGGAATAGGGGATCCAGCATATTCCCAATGATCAATCAGCATATAACCAGTGCTTTATCCCATTCAAAAAAACACTGCTCCGGTTTTGGTCAATGACAATTGAAACACCTAACATTTGCACACCAGATGGTTGTCTTGTTTCCGGCACGAGTAGCTTGTAGATTTTCTTATGTCAAAACTACTCCAGATGATATGTCACACATTTAGTAATTTATAAAAACGATTAAATATTATAATCTCGTATTATTTTATTATATTTTATTAGATAAATTATTTCCTTAGTAAGACCGGTCTTTGATGGAAAGAAGCGTATTCATGTAATTAAGGAATGGGTTATCTTCCAATCTTATAAATTATAGAATTAACCATTATTAGTTATAAATATAAATAGGAAATAATGATTAGGCAGTTTTTCTATTTTGAAGTAGTGGAGGTTTCCAACTTCCCATTAATGTTATTTTAAACACTTCCCATTTTTTCATAATATTGGTACGCTGAATAACTCCACACACAAAATTCTACCACACTCATAAAGGAAGAGAAATAGGGGCAAAGGAGGAGAAATCCATTCCATGTTGTTCAATAAAAGAATTTTAAGTATGGATTTTGGTATGCTATGATCATTAAATTCCATATTATGAAATTGTGATATAATATGATAATTCAGATGATCAATAAATGGTTTTAATTTCATGAAGTTCTTACATCTCATCCATTTTTTCCACAACAATTCTGTTTCCTGAAAATTGGCATTTGCATGTTTTATATGTAAATGGAAATGTCTGTCCCCGGTCACTCTCAACATCATCACTAATTAACAGTGGCAGCTAAAAAAGGGAGTGCAGAAGACACTGAAATAGAAGCACATTTCAACGGATGGAAATTGGGGGTGGAGCATGAGAATACCTGGAAGATTTGGCTTGAGGTCCACAGTCAACTGGACAGCAATCAGAGAGTTGTCTTCATCTCTTGTTCCAAGTACAGCTCTAGAGTCCCCAACATTTCCAATAACAAGAAGTTGTCCCTACAAAATACAACCAAGGAATACATTGAAATTGGCAATAGTACAGAAGTTGGAGACCAGCAAATGACAGTTTTGCAAGTCACAGCTAATATACCTGCTTTACAAGGGTTACTGCTGTTGTCCCACTGCAGAAGCAATCAATAGTAGTATGTACTCTCAACTCTCTGTCCATAACTCTGAAAGCTTTTAGAAGTGACTCTTTCATTGTCTGAAAGATTTCTGGGTGCTTCTCTGTTCCTTCAAGGTCAATGGAAGCCCTGGATTCTTCATCAGCAGATGCAAAAGATACATCTTCAGAGTTCATACTACTGGAATTAAGACTTATCTCCCTGAGAACTTCCTCATTTTTTGTATTCATTTCCCATTGCAAACTTAATTTCAGAGGAAGAGAATCTCTTACTCTCTTTGCAACCATATGACCATAGGGACCATGACCATCAAAAACACCACAGAATATTGTGTCATTCCTTGAACCAAAATTCTGCAAGTCAACATCAGATGAAGTTATTAAAAAATATATATTATATAAAGCATATAGACAAGAATATGAATTCCTAAATTGTGTATAAGTCAATTGATGGAAATATCGGTCAATACAATACATATCAGCCAAAATGTATCAATATTGGAGCCCCTCGATATCCATGTTTTCCAATTCGATGACAACATCGCAATATCTTCCGTATCAGTCGATATGACCTTATCGTTTTATGATTTTTATAATTTTTTTTTGTCTAATATATATGATATTGATATGTCATATATCAATGTAATTACAATTGATAATGATATCGATACTGATACAATAAGACGATGAGAATTTGTGACTTCTAAATTCCCTAAAATTAAACATTAGAACAGACAAGACTAGGGGGAGGGAACGCCAGGCTGTACAACATGAGGGCATGAGCAACAAATAGCAACATTGGCATCTCCATAGACAACTCATCTTGAATGAAATGGCAAAGATGCTAATGCGAATATTCTCAGCAGTCAGCAGATAGGGAAGCGACATATATATTAAAATAAATTACGTCTTATGGGGGGAAAATATTCTGATTATGTGGGTCGAAGGACTAAATTTGAGTTTCCTGTGATATAGCAAAAGTTTAGTCAATCAGATATTTCACACTTTCAGTTTTCTTCCCAAAAATCACTAAGCATCCCTTGGTAGGAGCAAAGTAAATGTCAGATTAAGATAACAACAAAACTGCAAAAGAGGATAAAATCATCTGAAACTCAAAAGCAAAGCTCCATCCATATGTTTATGGTGACCATCTACTTATATTTGGAGAAAAAGGGAAGAAGCTCTATTCAAAGGACATGCATGAAGGGGGGGGGGAGGGGCTGTTTATTTCCACCAAAACGGATTCACATAGTGAAGGCAATAAGAAACGAAAAAAGGGTTATTCTGCCCGTACTGAAGCAAGCGGTGACCCTACAGGAAAGATCACAAAACCACAGCCAGAGTCCTACTGATCCTATCAGAAACATTCATTAGCTAGCCGCCTTCACTAGTCAAACAGAGGAACCAGCCTCTAGCAAATGATGCGGCTACACAAAGAATAGCAATCCTAAACAAGTAATGGAAGCATTTGCATATCAGATCCAAGAATATCAATGCAAAGTATACGTTCAAATTCACATTTTAGTAGCAAATTTAGTAGGAATCAGAAGATTCTTTGTGAAATTGATCAAGAACATGGCAACAACTTATGGAGGTGCATCTATATCTGGAATTATGCATAGACTTGGGCGTGATTAACACTTCAACCTGGTAGGCAATCTCTGGAAGAAGGGATCATAGTAATACCAATACGATCATTATAATACCATGAAGGAATTGATGCAAAAGCCATCGAGCTCACCTCCCACACAATCATAGCATCCTGATTGGTCCCCTTCTTGCCTTGCTGGGTGAACAAGGAAGCAATTTCGCTCGCCCCGTTAAAGAAAAGTCGACCAGGGATCCTATGCAGATGATCCTCCCTCCTATAATCGAAAGAACTCTGTGACCCATACCTTTTCTTGGAGCTCTTCCTCTTCCTCACCCCTGTAGCAGCCGATGGAGAGTGAGGACTCCTACTTTCCGCAGACAAGCAGGACCCCATATTTAGGGCCCTGATTATATTAATTATGCACTCCAGACCAGCAAGACAATCGCACCCTCTATTCTCAGCTATGGAATCCGTCACAGCTAATTTCGTAGAGTCGGGCAAAAACCCTGCAATTATCGGATAAATCTGGCAATTCACCCTTCGAGCTCTTGAATGGCAATACCAAATCGAGAAATATATAACCGGATCAACGTAGACTCCAGCAGTCGAAAGTAATTCCCAAAATTTCAATTGCTAATGGCGTAAACTTCCCCAGAAACCCGGACACTTTCTGAAAGACTTTCAAGGAAGCATAAAGCTTAAGAATCTTCGATTCTCTCCTTGTCCAGTCTCTTCACAACAAACCAATAGACAATGAAGAGATCTATAAAGTACAGACAACAAAAGAAAAATTACAATAACGCATCAACAAAGCAGCTACTTCTTGTCTTAAGCTCCAACATTCGCAACCTCTGTTCTTCTCAGCCGGAGAAAAAAAAAAATTGTAGATTTGTAGCCTGCAGTAAACACAATTGAAACCCAAGGTTCCCAATTTGCTCAAATCAAGATTCGAGCAAATTCGCCGAATAACTGCTCGTTTTAGCAGATCAAGCTTTAATAAATTAAAAACGAACAATCAAAGTATTCGCCATTCATAAGAATTGAACCGCGAAAGCAGAGTTTAAATTAAAGCTTTGTAAGACAGAAGCATTTCCGAGAGAGGCTACGAGAGATCCAATGGAGGAAGACAGAGGGAGATTCGCAAGCACACAAAAACAGTGTCGTGAAGAAGACAAAAGGATGAAGGACAGGAACGAAAGAGAAACAAGTGGGAGAATCAGAAGAATTGAAAAGCCTTCTCTCTAAAATCTACCACTGTTCGTTTGCGCCTCTTCCTGTCCCCATCATCATCAATCCACAAATCAAAACGCGAAGAAGATAAAATCACGACGAACTCATTCAATCAGTTGGTGAGACATCATACATTAATCAAATCAACAATAACTGCCAATCAACAACAAATATCATACAAATCTACGAAATTTTCCCTTTTTTCCCGATAAATTAAATTGAAATTCTTCTCTCGAATAAGAATCTCTCTCTCTCTCTCTTCTTTGTTCGGTAATTTCACGGCTAATCCCCAATTTTTTTAATTTTATTTTATTTTATCTTTTTGGATCGGCTGTGCTCTTATTCTGTTTGATCTTCTCAGTTGCTTCGCTCTCCATTGGCCACGTCTGCAAACCAACCTTCAATGTCTATCCCCATTGGTCAGTTATGAAAAGTGAATACCAAAAAAAAAATATCACCCTTTTTTTTAAAAAAAAAAATTATTTTATATTATAATTATTCAATATCACTTATTTATAAATTATGATTATAGTTTTTTTTATAAATTGACGATTAATTGACAAAAGGCAGGCCCCTCCATTTCAAGTCTATTAAAAAATTTATATTGGTCACAGAAAATTTTTATAATAAAATCTTTATAAATTTATAATTGGTCTCATAAAATTTATATTTGTTTCAACGTATTAAAAAATATATATTTAGTATCTATAAATATATTAATCAAATTATATTATAAATTCATATAATTTTAAAAGTATACTTTGAATGTATGAGCGGTATTAGAATATATATATTTTAAATTAATTATGTAGTTTAAAGTCTAATGAGTAAGTTTGAGTCCTTTGAATGATGTAAGTCGATTATTGGCTTCAAATTAAAAAATGAAACAATATGATTCACGTGGGTATATAAAGAAAACAATAATTATTACATTACTTTTTGGTGCAAATGAAAATTTAAATGAAAATAAAATTTTTTTTATTTAAATATTTCTAAAGTTTTATCATAAATGGTAATAGATTTTTTTAACTTATGATTATTTTATTTTTTTTTACACTTTTTTAAATTAAAAAAAATATGAGTTAATTATTGTTATTAAAAAAATATAAACTTAAAGAAAAGTGTACTGATTCGGTGACAAATGAATTAAAATTATATATATTATTAAAAAATATTATATTAAATTTAATAAAATAATAAAAATAAATTTGTATAGCCACCCAATTAATTGCGACACATTCTATAGTCAATGGCTCAACAGTATGTTATACATAAATCTATCCTCATGAATAGTGTCTCCTTTGGCCTGGCAAAATCACCTTTTTGAGGTTGAACTTTTGCTTGCCTAGCAGGGTATTTTTTACTGCCATTTAGTGTGACCATCCAAACTTAAATCACTGGACCCAACTCAAACCAACCATGAACAAATACTCAAACTATAAATATTTATAATAATTTTATCATAAATAAAACATCTATAATAAATATTAAATTTTTTAAAATAAATATTACATAAATATCTTTACAAAAATAAAAAATAAATGAAACTCAATTCAAAAGAAAATCTCATGTCTCGAAATAATATCTCTAGACTCTGAATTGTCTCTCCGCTAAGAAGCTCTGCCGCAAAGTTACCAACTTTGCTAGTACATTATCAACTTAGTGTACTCTGGAATCAAAAAAAAATGTAAATGTAAGCTAAATGTTTAACGAATGATATAATTAGCAACATCAGAATTTAATATAAATATCTTAGAGAATAATATCACTATGTAAAATAATAACAATATGCAATCAACTAACATGTATTCGAGACTCAATGTTATCACGACTGAAAAGTTGTAGAACAACTATCAAGTATTTCTACCAAAATTGAACACTATGAACTCGGTCGGGATTCCACCAAATACAGATATCAATAGGAAATACGTTTCTTTGAACCTATCTTAATAGGGAATGAACTGAATGAAATTTTGCTTTTAATGACACATATAATATAGTCATAGCAAGTCTTAAAAAATATTCTAAAATATCAATATTAATTATTGGCTACCGAAAAAAAAATTATCAAAATATCATTCAAAATTTTTGCAAGTCCGATCTACCGATCTCTATATGAATTCATCTTAGACTAATCTTATTAAATAGCTCTTTAATTTTCGTCATTAATGCTCACCTTCTGGTCTAATGTCAAGTATACTCAAATCGAAATATTAAGGTATTATAATCATTCCCTAAAAAATTTTATCCTTAAAATATATACCTTATATCGTTAATAAAAATGGATATTTGTCATTCTTGTCTTCCTCCAACTCACACATTGCTTCATTCTCATTGTGGTATCTCCATAAAACTTTTACTATTGGGATGGATCATATAAGATCATAAAACATTGCTATTCCTTGAATGATAAGTCCTCATGCACTTGCAACGGCATGTAGTCGATCATATAAGATGGATCATGCACATACTTTCTCAATATGAAAATATGAAAAATACTATGGATTTTTAGCATGACTAAAGGTAATGCTAATCTATAATTTACTTCACCAATACTTTTTAAGATCTCGAAAGATCCTATAAAGTGCAGTCAAAACTTTCATTTCACTCTAAAATGTGTCATATCCTTCCATGGCGAAATATTCAAGAACATTGCATCACCAAGCTCAAATTGTAAGTCTCGTTATCTTTGATTAGTGTAACTCTTCTATCGATTAAGAGACACTTGGAGACGATCTCAAATCAAGTTGATTTTCACTATAGTCGACATCCTTCCAATTCACTAGTGAACAACACTTCCTCCCATAAAGTGCTTCAAAATGTTCTTTGTCAATCTCGCTTGATAGTTGTTATTATTCGCAAACTTCTCCAACAGTAGGTGTGAATCCCAACTGCCTCCAAGATTGAGTACAAATAGATGCAACGTATTCTCCTATGTCCGAATGGTCCACTTGAACTGTCTGCTGATTTTGTTCCTAGCTCCTAATACCAACTCTACCAAAAATGTAATATAAATTGTGGATATTTGTTAGGCACAATAACTACTGAAATTTCACACAATCTTACAATCTCATCAATGTACAGTTTGACAAGGTGATTTAACAAAAAGTTAATTCAAATGACCAAGGAGTGAGTTGATTTCGTCAGTTGATTAATGATCATCCAAACTGCATCATGTCCCTCTATTGTTTTCAAAAGTCTGAAAACAAAATCTATTATAATATGTTTCCACTTTAAACTCAGGATGGCATAGACTATTTTCAGCTCCACCTAAACCTGCTGGCATATCAAACACTTAAAAACATGGTGCGCGACATCCTTTTTCAATTTGCTCCACAAAAAAATAAGTCAAGTCCTGGTATATTTTGATACTATCCAAATGTATCATATATCTGAAAATGATAAGTCTCACCAAGAATTTTCCTTTGCAAGTCCTTAAATTCATAACTTTTACGTTACAATGGAACGACCTCATTATTATGTTAAAACTGACTCTTAAAAGATATTTTTCATTAGAAAATATTATTATTATTATTTTTTAATTTTTTATCATTTGATAGAGAAAAATACTTTTCAAAGAATATACTTTGGAGAAGTTAATTAATGACAATTTAGTGGCAATGGTTGTAATAGTGAAGGTGGGGCATTGGTGACGGCGGTGTTGTTGTTGTTGGAGGGTGACATTGTGATAGTGTTGGTGATGCCATGGTCGTAATGAAAAGACAGCTCGATAGTGATGCTGTCAGTGGTGTTCGGGTGGTGATGGTAAGTACAATAGTGGTGGCAAAGGCGGTGACTGGCGGCGATTGTGGTGATAGCAGGAAATAAACTTTCCACTTTGAATGAATATATTTTCATTCTCCTAGAGGGAGAATTGTTATAAATAAAAAAAAAAATCTGGAGGAGGAGATCAACTATCTTCAAATGAAAACGAAAAATTTCCCCTCAGTGGATCAAAATCATTTTCATTATTACTTTAAAATTTTTATTTAGATAAATTTAAGTGGACTTATAATTTTAACATAATTAATAATAATAGAAATAATAAAGAGAAGAAAAGCAAAAAGAATAAGAAGAAAATAAAGAAGAAAACAAACGGTAGAAACAGTGAAATTCGAACAAGAAAATTACAATAGGTGGAGTCTGAGATGGATTATGATATGTGGGTTATAAATATCAATCAAATTAAAGTTCAAATGAGAAGAATTAGAGGCAAAAATTTGAAAAAAAAAGGAGAAGGCATCAAAAAATTAATAAAGAACATATTAGATAACAAATTTGGATAAGTAATTATTTAGTTTTCTTATTATTCTATACTCCTATATCTTTTTAATATATTGAATGATCATCCTATTGTATTAACTCTTTCTCATAAAATCAAATTTAAAAAAAAATTCAAAGATAGTGCAAAAAACAAGAATTTGGAAGAATTTCATAAAATTAGTATTAATTTGTAATATTTGATTTATAAATTTGATTCTAGTAGTTATATAAGGATCAAATATGATAATTTTGATAAGCCATTTATATCAAATATTTATGAACAATTCGAATTCGAGAAACAGCTAAACTCGATAAAAAGAGGGCAAAAACAGGGGCTCGGCTTTACCATTGGGATTCTTCGTGGCAATATTTATAGTGCAAGGGAACCGTTGCAACGCGAGAAACTGCCTACTTTACACTGCTGCGCTCATTTGAATTGAAAAAATAAAGGTATTTTGATATTTTAAAGTGTTGTATAAGAATAATAATTAGTTATTTTGGAGTAAAAAGATACTTCGATGATTATTTAGGGTACCAGCCGTATAAATAATTTTCTATGATAAATTCGTAAACTCGGGAGCTTACTCATCCATGAAGTCCCTCATTACTTACCTTTCTAAACACACAACTGCTCTCTCATGGACAGTGTCATCGTTACTTGAGTTCCAATGGCCTTAAGTGCTAATAACCTAATTAACTAAGAATGCTATCTCACAAAGTACTAAGCGCATTTCAACCATCTCCTTAACATTATTACCTAGAGTCACCCTAACGGATCGACGAGCATTGACACTATGTTGTTTAAACAATATAAGAGCTTTGAATTTCTGGCATTCTAAGTTTTCCAATGACTAAAAACCTCTAGACCTACAATATTTCTAAAATATCCAAAATTCTCACTCACTTAGCAAATCCTAATATTCTTTGAATATTTCTGATACCTAAGTCCTCAAAGATTTTCATAATATCTTATTTTTCTAATACCATAATTGTAATGATTGGACCCAAATTATCAGGATTAGCCCAAATTGATAATGTGAATATACTCAAACTATACATGCTCATTATAAATTTATCATAAATAAAATATCTATTATAAATATTAAACTTTTAGAAATAAAAGATGACATAAATATTCATACAAAATAAAACTAAATGCAATCCCAACATACTATCAAACATCTATCAAAATCCAAAAGAAAATTACCATGTCCGGAGATGATGCTTCTAGAATCAAAAATTCTCTCTCTACCTAGAAGCTCTATCGCAAAAAATATCATCTCTATTAGTACATTATTAACCTACACTACTATGGAGCCAAGAAAACACATAAATGAATCAAATGTTCAACAAATAACATAATCAATAATATTAAAATTTAATATAAATATCTTGAAAAACAACATCGATATACAAAACAACAATAATATGCACTCAACTAGTATCTATTTAAAACTCAACGTCATCATGAACTAAAAAGCTACAGCACAACTACTAAGAGTTTCCATCGAAACTGAATATCATGAACTCAACCAAGATATAACCGAATCTGGATATCAATATAAATGTAGGTTCTTAACAGAAGTTATAATTATATAAGATAACATAATAGTATCATCGGATCTTATTATATCATTATAAATTGATGACTACGTGTCTGCCACCAAAAACTAGATAACATCCATAATGTACCATAACTTATAAGTTTAATAAGCGATGAGCTCTATATTCTCATGATACCTTACCACCTGTGGTGTACAATTATTAAACTTAATTTTGTCGAACAATATTTTTGTCACTCATTAGGGTTAGCTCAAAATATGTTACACTTATATTCCTATTATTCAACTATGAACCATACATGAATGGAAAACGAAATACTATATCTCAGTCCCCATGGCTAGCCAACACTCCTCAATACAATATCCTTCAATATTTTATCGTGTGCTGTTCACAGAAAGATAAGCATCTCTCTACAAACTTGGACCTCAATCTACTAGAATATAGAAATTATTATAGGACAACAGTTGACTATGATAGGGTTCCGCATGTTTTATATTTCTTGAAACCATAATTTTGTTTACATTCACCATAGATATTAAAAATATACTCATATATATATATAAATCACAACAAGAAATATAGCCAATAACCGAGGATAAGGAAAATGACTCTGAGTACACCAAGTACTCGACACATGATATCATACTGGTCCACTACTATTCTACACTTTCGGCAAAGCTTTAAAGTGACTACCAAAGGCAGCACTGATTGCATGTCGAGTATACAAATCATAAATACACCAGATTATATCCTACCAGGCCACGTCAGTCACACGTCGAACATGCAAATTATAAAACTAAACTATATCCTTCCAGCAATATATCTTACATTAAAACAGTTTTCTACCCTAACATTGAATGTAAACGAACCTATGCCATGCATTTTAAGACAAAAAGAAGTATATTTATATCATAGAATTATGGAATACTCATAACTAGTCATACACTTGTTGAGGTTTAAACTTCATTTAAGCACTGGCTGGATAATAATGTGACATCCAAATGACAGCTCACTTGCCAATCAAACACTATATAGAAAAACAATAAAAATCAAATCATACAAATATGGAATTAAGCACATAACAGTTATAATTAATTTGTTATATTATTTCATAATTAGAACCAATAAAAGATAAAGAGAATTTTATGAATTTCAATTAATAAGTATATGGATAAGTGAATCCAATAATGATAGAAATTTTACTTGCATGATGTGTAAAATTATGATGAGATAAAAGTATCATTTATCTCTTAAAACGCAAAAATGTTGGATTTACAAACTGAATGATCAAAACTGCTACTCTTCCAATGAATTAACGAATCATCACTAAGGATTTGGTTTGAAGCAAAGAAAAATGCTACGACAGTTGCTTTTTCCTTTCTCACACTCTCTCAAACACTTGGAAAATAATGCGGCAGCAACTGTAAATCAAGAATTCTGCCACTTACTTAGAAGAATAGGTGATGGAGTGAAGACAATCAAAAGAAATGGGCTGAGGGATTAATCATGTTGTATACTTAATTTATTTCTTAATTTCAACTAAGTCACTAATTAATAAACAGTGTAAATTTCTTTGACTTACGTAAAGATTACAAGCAACTCAAGAAATATAAAAGTGCATTCACACTTCATAATATGAAAGTAGTAAAAATGACGGCCAAGAAAGGAAATGAACCAGGTGCTAATAAAATTTTACTTTTAATTACACACATAATTAAGTCATAGCAAGCCATAATAAATATTTTAACACATGAATATTAATTATTGGCTACTGACTTACTAAAATACTTTTCTAAAATTCTCACAAATTTGATCTGATCGGCCTCTATATGAATTTAGTTTAGGCACGCCTTATCAAATAACTCATTAATTTTCAACATTAATGACCCCCTCTGGGTAAATATTTGATAATACCGAATCGAAATATTAGTATGTTATATAAAGATATCCAACTTTAGAAATTCATTAGGATGGACAAATGATTCAAATTTTTTATTTAGAAAGTATCATGAGTGTGGCCCTTGCAGAATGCCCAAATCTTCAAGACTCATATATAGTATTATGTTTTAAAGAGTTTTCAACCTTTTGAATGATTTTCATATTTTTATAATGACATACGCTTATACCTTATGAAAATTTCTCATCAAAACTTTTAAGCATATTAGTTAGCCTACAATCCTACGTAGTTATAAAACGTGGCTCTTATATACAATTGAGACAATTTTTTGACTAGAATAGTCAATTTAAAAATATCAAGTTGGTGAAAGAATATCACAAAAGTCTTAAAATGAGTTCAAATCTATTGCCTAGATAGCTAATATGGAGAGTGAACCTTTTGATAAGGGCCACATTTAAGGAGTTGGCTAAAGGTTCTATGTATTTTTACTTACCCTATTGTAAGTTGCCACTTTATTGGATTTATATTTTACTGATTTGAGATGCCCCAAGGGTATTTTCATAAATTAATTAGTTCTTGAATTATTTTTTAACAAAATTGTGTCATTCATATTTTCATAAATTTTTAATTGCCTTATTACAGCTATAATTGCCCATATTCTAGACATATCTTGTTTGAAGAGTGTTTCTAAGCCCCGTCAACAATTTTCACCATAAATGCTGTTATGCTACCAGATAGACTCGCACACTGATAGACTGGTACATTGATATTAAATTAATCTTGCTCGAACAGAAAAACAAAAAGCTGTCCTAGTTATATGGCTCCGTCAGATTTGTACATATTACTAAAATAAGGTATGTTAGAAAACAAGATAGTAACTATATGTATGTTGTCAAGTAATAAATATAGTTGGAAAATTAAGGGGACAAATATAAGTGCATATTGATAGTGAGTGCTTGTGCACATGAA
This sequence comes from Nepenthes gracilis, assembly GCA_033239525.1. NCBI lineage: Eukaryota > Viridiplantae > Streptophyta > Magnoliopsida > Caryophyllales > Nepenthaceae > Nepenthes > Nepenthes gracilis. The sequence goes on from BSYO01000012.1 coordinate 15,114,998, forward strand.
ACCATACAAATTATTGGAAGATATTTCAACATAAGCCACGACTAAATGGTTGTATCGAATGACATCGCATGTGGGTCAAGAATTCTTAGCTCAATATGGCTAATAATATCAAGTCGCGCCAAGAACACTCTGCGGATAGTCAACATGTTAATCATAGATATTATGTTCGCTTGCTATTCGGTGGTAAGTCATTTTCGTTGCATTTATACAGACTTAACATAAAATATTCAATTATTGAAAGACATTACAAATTTAATTTTAAAATATGTGTTATATTTAGTTTGTTGTTAAGCTATCTAACTATTATATGTGTTCATGTCATAAAATGACCCGTCATTTTTTATATTTTATACAATAATTATAATTATGCTATGTTAATTAAGTTTATAATTATAATTTTAAATACATACTTTATAAGGACCGTATATTTTATGTCTAAATACTTGAATTTCAAAAAGAATTTCTTTTGATGCCTATTTAAGGAGAATTACAAGTAAATAGAATATATTTTTAAAATATCAGTATCATGATATAAATTATAAATATATAAATATAGTGGATCAAAAATCAGTATTCCCTAATGGAATAGATAATAAAGCTACTTTTCCATTCACTATTATTAAATCACTACCCCATTCTTGATAAACTCGATGCACTAATATATTTAATAAAATTTTTATAAATTCATAATTAATTATACAAAATTCATATATATTTCAGTACAACTACTCCATAAGAAAAACATATTTAATATCAGTGAGTATATTAAAATATACTGATCCAAATATATTATAAATACATTTAACTTAAAAGTATATTTTAAATGAATGGGAGGTATTAAAAAAATATCTTTTTCAAATTTAATTATGTAATTTAATAAATAAATTTGAGCCAATTGAAAGACCTGATGGTGCAAGTTGATTATTGCCTTCAAAATGAAGAACGAAACGATATGAATCGCGTGTGTATATTTAAAAAAAAAAAAACATAAATGAAGTCCAATCATTTGATTATTTTTGGTGCAAATATAAATTTAAATGAAAATAAATTTTTCATTTGTATATTTCAAAAATTTTATGATAAATGTCAAATCATTCTTTGACTTACAAGCCCTCCATTGGGCCATACTTCCTAATGCGGAACAAATTATAAGTGGTTCACAAATGACTATAATTATGAACTTAGAAGAAAAAAATATAAACATTAATATATAGAGCAATATCAATATGCAATCAACTAACATGTTACATCTTAAAATTTAGCAGTTTAATTATTTTATTATTTATAAAATTAAAATTTTAAAAATTTAAGTATGACAAATTAAAATATAAAACCTAATAAGTCAAATTCATATAGGAACTTATCGGATAATCGTCCAAATAATATAAATATGACATATTCGAAATATCGCAAAAGATATATCTAAATATAAACTTATTTATATTTTATTTATATATTAAATTCAATAGTCTTTATTATACAATCTAAAAATCTACTCTTAGCTAGATCCATTATTCAAAAATGACAAAAGTCATAATAAATTCAGTCAAAATAATAGAAAAATATAACCAATATCATTTGAGTCGTAATAGATACTCAACCCACAAGATCATATGACACCGCGTTAGATCTCGTCCAATTCCTTTAGAGCATCCCAACCCTCTATGAATCTAAAGAGATGAAAATATAAAAATGTGAACTAGAGACTTAACAAATATCGTCATAAATATGCACAAAATAATATATGCAAGTTAGAGTGAAAATTCATAAACGAGTATCAAAATAGATGACAAATACAAATCTTAAATTGTTGATATCAAAAGCCAAATTATCCGCTCACCCAAAGTAGAATCTCATCCTACCATTCAACTGATACGAACGCATAACAAAATATACTCTGATACCTCGACATATAATCAAAGGCCACGGCACACCCACGCAAATAGAAGTCACGGCATGCCCACATAAATAGAGACCAACAGCAAATAAAATCCAAGTCTGCATATTATAACGGTTACGTTTTAGCCGGTAGATTTAGGTCATTTTATATCATTAGCTCTATTAACCCGGCATCATTTTATGCATGTAACTCTTGACCATTTCATATCATTAGCTCCATTAGCACAACTAAATTTTAGGTTTATAACTCTCGACTATTTCATATCATTGACTGTCAGCCTAATTATATTTTAAGCCTATAATTTTCGGTCATCTCATATCATTAGCTATCAACCTGACTACATTTTAGGCCTATAGTTCTTGGCCTACAGTTCTCGGCCATCTTATGTCATTGGCTATCAACCCGACTATATTTTAGGCCTATAGCTTTTAGCCATCTCAATCATTGGCTATCAACCCGACTACATTTTGGACTTACAGCTCTCAACAATCTTATATCGTTAGCTATCAGTTCAACTATATTTTAGACTTACAGCTTCTCAACTATCAAATTTCACTAGGTCCATTAACCTAACTATATTTTAGACCTGCAAATCTTGACCATTCTATTTCTAATATCAGCTGCATTTTACCCCTATAACACTCAACCATCCTATTTTTAATATCAACTACATTTTAGGCCTACAACTCTCAATTATCATACATCGACCCGCGAGTGCCTCAGATCGCCATGGACTCACACAAGCATCGACCCACCGGATCTCAGGCCTCACCGATTATTCATACAATATATTGAAATAAAATATGTATGCAAAATATATTAAATGCTAAAAATAAATTAGAAATAGGATGAGAGAATATTTACCTCGATTTTATTCAAAGCAGATTTGCCAAATGATATTTCGAGGTACCTGAATTGAGCTTTCCTCTCTCCTCTTCGTCTGCACCATTTCTCTCTCTTGCCGAGCACGCCTCCTCCACACCGCACCTCAACCGCACCACTTTCAAGCGCCTCTTGGTCTTCTTCTCTCTCTCTCCTCCTTCTCTCTCCTACCCTAAGCTCCTCCCACGCTATGCCTATACCTCCGCGCTACCTAGCCGACGCCTGTGCGCACCCCCTTCTTCTCTCCTCTTCTTCTTCCTTCTTCCTCGCTAGGGTTGTGGCTCAGCTTCGCCCGATTACCCATTTTTCACAATTCGGCTAATTTTTTTCAAAATCGGTACAAGCAAACCAAGAATTAGTATCAATAAAAATAATGGATGGATTTACATGTCTCAAATTCATGTATTTCCTCCAGCAACGACAATGGCTCCACTATTCGGCTTGCATTTTGTCCTTCCACTTGCACTAGTGCACAAAATGGCGGGTGAATCACAGAGAGAGCTTCATCGGGCTTCTATTTTCTGACGTTGATTCTCTAGTGATGGCTGCCGTTACGACTCCCTGCACCGACCTTCCCTTCTCTCTCTTCTCTTTTCTTTTCCTCCCCTTTCTTTTCCTTTCTTTCTTTTCCTGCTGCGCCGCAAGACACTATATATATATATATATTCTTTTTTTTTTTAAATCTATTGTCCCCAAATTAAATCCAATAGAAATTCGGGATATTGTATAACATCTATTTAATGCTCAATGCCATTGTAACTTAAAATCTATAGGACAAAAACCAGCGGTTTTCCATCAAAATTGAACATCAAGAATTCAATCGGAATTTTACCAAATTCGAATATCAATATGAACGTGGGTCTCTTAGAACCTATCTCAATACATATCATAACTACATACGATATTACAATAATGTCTTCGAATCTTATTTTATCATTACAAAACCAACGATTACAGGACTACCACCAACGGCTAAATAATATCCACAAGGTATTATTGCTCACAAGTCTAATAAATAATCAATTTTATGGTCTTATGATATATTGTAATCTATAATGTGTAAGTATTGAACTCAATTCTACCAAATAATATTCCTCCCATCAATCAAAATCTACCCAAAATATGTCATGTTCATATTTTTATAATTCATATGTGAACCACTCATATATATATATATATATATATAATTATTATATATGTTTCTATCATAAAATGACCTGTCACTTTTGACAATTTATACAACAATTATAATTATACTGTATGAAATAATTTAATAATTACAATTTTAAAGGCATACACAATAAGGACCATACATTTTTATGTCTATGGATTTGAATTTCAAGGTGAATTTCTTTCATACATCTATTTAAGGAAAACTATGACTAAATAGAATGCCCTTTTAAAGTATCAGTATCCTGATATGTCTTGAGACATTTTCATGGCTATTGGACCATCCATGTTTCTCCAACATAGGCACACCATGTTAGTTGGGCTCAAGGGGACTATGCCGCTGCCGTCCCACACAGTACAAGTGTCACACAGTCATTCGTTGGATTAAATTTAAAGGGCAGGTGGGGCCTTTTTTGTTTTATATTTTTATTTTTTTATAGAATTAAAAGAATGTAAAAATTATAATTTTAAAGAAAAACCTAAATATTTATTAATTATGTATTTAAATATATAAGTATAATTTATATTAATTTAATTATTTTTATAAAATAATAACTTATATAAAAAATTAAAAATATAAAAATATAATTATAATTTAAATTAAACTTTTATTATTTATTAAATATATATATTTACGTTTATATTTTACAAACTTATAAAACAATAATTTTATAATCACATATTATTAATATTGATGGGTAGGCTCATAGCTGGCAGGCCCAATGAGAAAAGCGGCCCAAAGTCCAGAAAGGTCCAAACACGCGTTAAACGATCAACGCACTAGCATTGACCGCCCGACGCACAAACAAACGGTCAGAGCACTCCTTCAATACGGTCAACAATTCTGTTGACCGGAAGTACTGTAGCAGCAGGCCACGAAAAGAAGTTAAACCTAATACGGACCAGACCCAGTTTGGTAGGCGTTTCCATACAAGAAAAGTAACAATCCCTTCCCTGATTACACGCTTTCCTTAAAATCGATTTCCTCCAAAAAGACAGCAACAGATTCAGCGCCTTCCCCATGAGGAAGGCGCCAGATTCTCTCTCCTTGTCTACAATGGAGTCTAACGGTCATAAAAATATGAAAGAAAAGTAAATAATCTGGAGATCCGTTACACCGCTAAAAAAAATGATTCGTCAAATCACGCCAGTCACACCCACCAACTCAAAGAAGGCCGCCCAACACCAGGCTAAGGATCACGCCTTCCTAGCCAAGGAAGGTCGCACTCCCCACCGTCTATATAGGCCCAGAGTCTCCACTCTGAAAGAGGAGGCCTTCTGATACGATCTGAACGACAAACTCAAAATGCAAAGTACAATACAGTGCTTGAGCATACTTTCTCTCAAAATGCTCACCTCCCAATCCCACTTCAAGCCTCCAGATTATAAAGTCTTCTCCCGCTCTTTGAGAATCGTCCTCCAAAGCTTCCACGCTTTCAAGACATAGCTTCCACTCGTTCTTTGCGGACATCAAGTCAAAAATCATATTCTCAACGAGTCTCGGGAACGTCTTTGTATCTACAGGTCGACACTCCCACCAATCTCATTCTCTTTCCCTTTTACTTACCAGCTCACTTTCTAAAATTCGAAGGCTTATTACTGAATTGAGCGTCGAAGTGTTTTCGGTGGGATAACTTCCCGCCGGCACCTGACCTCATGTTTACTGTAGTGGTGTGCAGGATTCAGATTCAATGAACGGAGCCGGATCCAATCAATCTGGCGAATCCAAATCTGTTCGAAGTCGGATCCGGATATGCATCATTGGCGCCGTCTATTAGCAGCGCTTACAAAAAGTCAACTGTGTTTTCCAGAAGCTCTCTCCGATCAACACTCCTAAACAAAATGGTGAACCCAAGGGCGCAAGCAAGGGAGCCAGCCCGAGACGTAGTCTCACCAAACTAGGACCACGCCATTGGCGCCGTGGTCAATGGGGTAGCCAGTGGAATTCTAGCATCTTTTTTCAAAACCTGACGGAGCACATGCATAATACAGACAGAATGCTTCAGATACTCTGGGCCCGCCAGGAGCGATCACAGCTGGGGGCTGCACCGGCGGTGGCCCCAGCACCGGCATCCAAACGTGGAGGCCAAAGAAAGAAAGTTCCGGCCCAACGGACCGAAAGACTGACCAGTGCTCCCACGCCAGTATCCTCACACGCCCAAGGCCGTTTAAGGCTTGAGGAGAGAGGAATAGGCTCTACTCCGGACAAAAGTCCGGAACGAAGGAATCCTAGATACTCCCGAGTGGAATCTAGGTCCCAGGCACAGGAGGGAGCCTCCTGAGCCGCAAGATCAGCTAGAGACAGTAGCCGCTCGGCTGCTGGACAAGCTCGAAAAAGAACGGAGTTGAGAGTATATCTCAATTCCAAAAGATCTACTAATGTCGTTCCAGCATATCCAAGGCTGAAGAAGATATGGAACCGCGTCTTCAAAGACGATGAGTGCACAACCAACATCGACAGATCTCCCTTTACAACAGAGATCTTGAACCATCCTATGCCGGTGAAGTTTTAAAATGCCAACCATTGACTCTTACGACGGGTGTGCAGATCCTGTCGATCATCTCGCCCACTTCCACACCCACTGGGTCCACAAGGGTTGGACGACGCTACCATGTGTCGCTGCTTCCCCCTCACTCTAAAAGGGGACGCACGTATTTGGTTCCATCACTCCCCCTAGACTCGATCCGAAACTTTCAGGAGCTTGTGGATCTTTTCTTGTCTCAATATGCCTCCAGCCGCAGGGAGAAAAAATAGCCATGGCATCTGTTGCATATCAAGTAGAAGCATAGAGAGAACCCACGGAGGTTTCTAGATCGCTTCGTGGCAGAAGCCAGGTGGATCCCCTGACTCACGGAGGAAGTGAAACTGGGCAGTTTCATTTCGGCACTAGCGCATGGAGAGTTCTTTAGGCACCTGGCGCATAAGAATCCGCAAACCTTTCGGGAAACGAAGGCTATCACCAGGGCCTATGCGGCAGCAGAGGAAGCCAATGAGGCGAAGCATCCTAACCTGTCTGAACAGTCTCGCTCTTTCCTGCCTAAAGGAAAGAGGAAACATAACGGTGGTAATCACTCTCACCAAAAGCGGCCGCCAGAGCGCAATGACTACGGGCCCATCAGCCTAACGCCCTTGACTGATATACGCTCAAACGTCCTCATGTAGATCCGTGGGGAGAAGTTCCTTAAGTGGCTAAAACCACTTAAGAAGGCGGAGGGAGGAAATCCAGCCAAGTACTGCGATTTCCATCGATCTCTCGGGCACTCCACAGAGGATTGCAAGACCCTTCAGCGGGAGGTTGAGAAGCTAATTTGAAGCGGCCACCTCACTAGGTTCGTTAAAAGCCCTAGTCAGAACTCTGGCAATGCGGGCGGAGAAGGATCAGGATCCTTACCACTGCGAAATCGGATCGCGGCAGGAGTGGTCAACATGATCACCACCCGACCGATCAAGAATTCGGCGGACAACGGGGACCAGCATGCAGGGAGGAAGAAGCAGTGTACTACTTACAACGTCATTAGTTTTAGTGACGACGACCTGGCACATGTAGTTTCCCCCCATGCAGACCCCCTTGTTGTATCAGCACTCATTTCCGATGGTAGCGTTGACTACTAGATGAAACCAGTATTTATTGATAATGAAAGTTCACGTGATTTGCTTTACCTCGATACGTTTTTTAAACTCGGTTTGAAAAAAAGTCAATTAAAATCTGCAGAAGGCCCATTGTATGGCCTCGACAACGAACCGGTACCTGTTCAAGGGACGATCAGACTAGAAGTCATCTTAGGAACGTACCCGAGAGCAGCAAGTCGTATACTCACCTTCTTAGTAGTCAACTTACCTTCTATATACAACGCAATACTAGGCTAGCCATACCTAACAGCATTCGGGGCTGTCACTTCAATACCACACCTTAAAATGAAATTTCTAATGCCATACGGTGTGGGCGAAGTGCTGGGTGACCAAGTCACTGGACGGACATGCTACATGTCCCAAATTGCTCCTAACGACAGCACCAAAACCGTAGGAGAACTTGTCCATCGAAACGAGACAACCTTACAGCAGGCACAGTCTAGTGAGGCAACCGACCTAGTCCCACTGAATCTGGATGATCCAGAAAGGTGCGTGCAGATCGACGGCTCACTCACTGGTGCACTACGCGAAGAACTGATCACATTCCTACGACGGAATGCTGACGTCTTCGCATGAACTCCCGCTGACATGCCTGGGACTCTAGACCGGATAATGGTCCACAAGTTGGGTCTTGACCCGGATCGAAAACCCTTCAGGTAGAAGCGGAGAAACCACTCTGTGGAAAAGTTAATCGCCATCCGGAAGGAAGTAAAAAAATTGCTGGATGCTAGATTCATCAGGAAGTTCAATGCCCTGGTTGGCTCTCCAACGTAGTCTTCGTAAAGAAGAGTAACGGGAAGTGGAGAATGTACGTCAATTTTACCGACGTTAACAAAGACTGCCCAAAAGACAGCTTTCATTTACCTAGGATTGACCTACTGGTAGACTCAACATTCGGACATGAGCTCTTGAGCTTCATGGATTCCTATTCAGGCTACAACTAGATCCGGATGAGTCCAGAGGACGAAGAATATACCTCGTTCATGACAGATTAGGGAACCTATTGTTATAAAGTGATGGCCTTTGGACTAAAGAACGCGGGAGCCACCTACCAGCGACTGGTGAACAAAATGTTCAAAAAATAGATCGGTCGTAATATGGAAGTCTATATTGACGACATGCTCGTCAAGAGCAGAGTTATGGGCGACCATATCAGCGATCTGGCGGAGTCCTTTGAGGTGCTCCTCGAGTATCAAATGAAGATGAATCCGGCTAAGTGTGTCTTTGGGGTAGCCTTCAAAAAATTCCTAGGTTTCATCGTCTCCCAACGAGGCATCGAAGAAAACCCAGAAAAGATCAAGGCACTCGCGGACATGGCTCCCCCACGAAACGTTAAGGATGTCTAACGACTGACTGGACAATTGGCAGCCTTGTCCCACTTCCCAGCGAAGTCTGGCGACAAATATCAGCCATTCTTTAAGGCGTTGAGGGGAACGAAATCAAATGGTTTCCAATGGACGGCAGATTACGAGGCGGCCTTCGATGAATTGAAGCATACCTAGCTAGCCCGCCATTACTAACATTACCCAAGGTCAGCGAAGAGTTGTACCTCTACTTGGCAATATCGAAAGTGTTCCTCAACTCCGTCCTCGTGAGCCAAGACTCCAATACCCAACAGCCGGTCTACTATGTGAACAAAATATTGATCAGCCCAGAGACGCACTACCCGAGCACAGAAAAGTTGGCCTTAGCTCCCATATTCTCCGCACGAAAACTAAGGCCCTACTTTCAGGCGCGCCACATCGTAGTTCTCATTGACCAGCCTGTAAAGAGCATACAATAGAAACCCGATGTTTCTAGATAGTTGGTAAAGTGAGCTTTCAAATTGGGCGAGTTCGACATTGAGTTCAAGCCTAGGCCAGCCATAAAGGCGCAGACTCTGGCTGACTTTATTGTTGAGACCACAACCCCGATTTTCGAAGAACAGCCTTCAGAGAACGCAAAATAGTGCATTGAGGCTCCAGAATGGATGCTTCAATTAGACAAATCATCCACAGGCACGGGCAGTGGAGTAGGAGCGGTCCTCACGACCCCCGACAGGTTTGAGGTGAAATACTCCCTTAAACTCGACTTCCTGGCTACCAATAATGTTACTAAATACAAAGCCCTGCTAGCTGGGTTAAGATTAGCAAAGGAGTGCTCAGCCAAGCGACTGGCTGTTTACAACGACTCCGAGCTGATCGTCAATTAGGTTAATGGGAACTTCGAAGCGAACAACCCACATATGCCCAAATACTTGGCCAGAGCAAGGGAGGCCGTCAGCAACTTCGATAATCTAACCTTGGTCCATATTCTCGAAACTGAAAACTGGAAGGCCGATCAGCTGGCAAGAGTAGTGACAGCCGAAAATCCAGAATAGTACTCGAGGAACATGAGGGAGGTCCTGAGCACTCCCAGTATAGAGGGACGGGAGACAATGCAGGTCTCCGAGATTGAAAACTGGACGAGACCCTACCTAAGGTATCTAGCAGACGAAACATTGCCGGAAGATGCTGAAGAGGCCAGGGGGATAAAGAGAACAGCTGGCTGGTACGCTATAGTCGACGGGCGGCTGTATCACCGCGGCTACTCGACTATGTACCTCCGTTGCCTAACCCCGAAGAGGCGTACTACGTCATGAGCGAAGTGCACCTTGGGAATTGTGGATCGTACGTGGCCAGCAAAAACTTAGCATTCAAAATTATGCGGCAGCGCTACTATTGGCCCTCGATGAAAAAGGATGCACTCAAGTTTGTAAAAAGGTGCGAGAGCTACCAGCTTCACGGCAACCTTCGCCACCAGCCGTTCGCCAAGTTGCAATCCCTTCAGGTGCCATGGGCCTTCGCACAATGGAGGCTTGACATTCTTGGCCCATTTTTCATTGCAACCGGGTAAAGAAAGTTCATTATAGCGGGCATCGACTACTTCACAAAGTGGGTCAAAGCTGTCCCACTGGCCAAAATCACGGAACATAACGTACTTGAATTCGTCCGCTAGAACATCATCAGAAAATTTGGCATTCCAGAGGTCATCGTGACTGACAACGGAACTCAATTCTCGAAAAAATGCTTCACCAAGTATTACACTAGCCTTGGGATTAGGCAGGTCCACACTTCGGTGGCATACCCCCAAGCGAATGGACAGGTGGAGGTCACGAACCGAACGCTACTTCACGGGATCAAGACCAAGCTAGAGGATGCAAGGGGCTCCTGGGTAGACAAACTCGCCTCAATCCTTTGGTCTTACCGAACAACTTCAAAGGAACCAACGCGTGAGACACCCTTCAGCCTCTGCTATGGGATTGAAGCGGTGATCCCGGTCAAAATCGGGCTTCCAAGTCTTAGGATGGAATCCTTCAACCCGCATGTTAACTCTCAAAAAATTCGAAAACACCTAGACTTGCTAGAAGAAGCCCGCGATACCGCTAGAATACGGATCGCAGCCTACCAGTATCGAGTTGCCTGCTACTACAACAATAAGGTGAAAGCGAGGCAATTCGATGTTGGAGACTTGGTCTTGGGGAACATTAAGGCCACAAGAAAGGTGGCCGGCCGAAACAAGCTCTACCCCAATTGGGTAGAGCCTTTTCTAGTCTCCGCCGTCCTGCGAAACGGGACATACAAGCTCCGAAACTAGGACGAAAAGTTGGTCCCGCGGACGTGGAATGCGATCCACCTCAAATGCTACTTCCAGTAGAGACCCAGGTATGTGTCTTGTGAAATTGTATGTGATCATTTGTGTGCACGATTCGATTAGTAAAATAAGTGTTTCCTTAGCATGCTGCATGTGCATATATATATGTGGTTCTCATTGCAAGTTCAAATCAACCTAGACTGCCCCTAAGTCGGGAGGGTCTTCGCCCTCTCGTTATTAAACCCTGGTCATCTAGGAGACCTCATGAGTGGTTGTATTTAAACCCTGGTCATCCAGGCGGCCCATGAGCGATCGTATTTAAACCCTTGTCATCCAAGCAGCCCATGAGTGGTCGTATTTAAAACCTGGTCATCCAGGAGGCCCATGAGTGGTCGTATCTAAACCTTGATCATCCAAGTGACCCGTTAAAGATCGAAAAAATCTTAGGGGCCTAACACAACACACACGATGACCTCCTTCATCAAGAGATAGCGTAATCAGCCAACGATGGTCGACTGGAGCAAAACACTCCACCAAAGCAGGCCGCCCAAGTCTACACCTGGGCAGCGTCGCCAAGCTTTACTCACAGGCAAATTCTAAGCTAGCTTAGCAAACACAACGGCCTAGAAGATACCTTCAACGTCCCAAAAACAAGACGGGCAGCCAACTCATAGGAATCTTGCCTAGTTGGCCGCCAAGAAAGTCAAAGAAGCAAAACACAAAGGCAAGAGCGTGTGACAAACACAGGGCTACTTGTATTATTGCTGAATTGAAAGGTACATCGTTGGATTCAAAAAGAAAATATACAATCGCAAAAGCTATGGAGGCGGCAGCGGCCTTGGTCTGTCTCGAGGCTCCCCCACAAGGCTGTCGCGATGCTTTGCTGACCGGTTCGATAAATTGATGAGATTCACAGGGAAGTTGGGATTAACCAGCCGCACAATACGCCGGTTAATGTTGATCCCTTCCCACAACCGCACCATCATCATACCCTCGACCTCGTGGAGGCAGATACGGAGACTCATATCGTTCTCTAAGGTTGCCATTTTCCCAGCAAGTTGATCAAAGCGCCATTTAGCTCGCTCATTCTCCTCCTTCAAATGGGCGACCTCAGCTTTCAAACTCAGGTTCTCTGCCTCCATGCCCGCCAGAACAGCCTCCAAGGCAGCTGCGTCCTCACGGTGCTCAACTCCCAAAGCCGCCAGCTTAGTATCGAGCCAAGCAATCTCCTTATCCCTATTAGAGATCACCAAGTCTCTTTGCCTGAGCGCCTTAGCCATTACGCTCGATATTCTGTCCACCTGCACAAAAAAGGAAAACTGGATTAGAAAGGGCAAATCAAAAAACAAGGCAGGCAACAAAACTTATACCTCCCAAATTCTCCGCGTTGGTCTGTCTGGCCTCGCACCTAGTTCTGACGCAAACGGCGATGAGCCAGGAAGGGGACCCAAGTCAGTGGGGTTGGCGGTAACCGCAACCATGAACTCCGCCATGGGATCCTCTGGAGTGTCCTCCCTCCTCGCGGGTTCCCTGGAAATGGCGGGGGACTCTAAAATCTGCTCCTGTTGCTCCGCTATAAGTACCACAATAGGAGATCCAACTGATGGCTCCTGCAGCCCAAGCACCTCAACGAGTGGCTCCCGAGTCGACTCTGACGGCGCAGGCTGCGTCAGGACAGTACCGCCGCTCAACTTGGTCTTATAAGCCTCAATGGCCACCTCAACTTCTACCCCCGATGCGGCGCCAATGCCTGCAAAACGCCCGTCAGAAAGGTAGTTAGGCTCGGAGGACGATGAAGAAGGCACCACCGAAGCCGCCCTCTTTTACCTTGGACTGGGAGGACTTGAATCGGACAGGCGGGGACCAATAATGTTACCCTTCTTCCTTTTCTTTTTCTGCAAGACCTCCGGCGACATGATTCTCAATTCTTGGACCAGAGACGGAGGCCCCCAGTTGGCCTTCTTTGCCTCCACACGAGAGGCCAAATGTTCCTTCCAGAAGTCCCTCAGATTCTTCTCTATCAGCTCAACCAACCACTTTAAGGACGTCGTCTCCGCCGCCGAAGGTGCCCCCGTATACTCCTCAAGCACTTGACCCTAATCCATGGGCAAGCGGCCAAGACTCTCCCACGTTGACAAAAAAGAACCGGTTCTTCCAATTCTTGAGGGAGTCGTAAATGGCGGTGCTAATTTTAAGACCGCTACGGGGAGACAAAGAGATCCACTCCGCTCCCTGGTTGATCTTAAAGATCCCCCTCACCATTGACATCGTCAACAACCTCGAATGTTGACGAAGAAAAATGCAGAGGGAGCACAAGTACTTGACGGTGTTGGCGTAAAACTGAGCAATGGAGACCTGAAGTACCCGAAAAATCGACATCAGTTCATTAGGGACTGGAAGGCGGAGCCCACTCCTTAAATGGGCTTCATATATGGTCACGAAGCCCGTGGGCGGCAAAAAGGCTCTATCGTCCTTCCCTGGAATGCAGAAGGCGACCTCCCACGGAATGTTGAACTCTACATACGGGACTTTCACGTCAGTTTCTCTCAAAACGGAGGCGATGTCTGCGACGGAAGCCATGCACAAAGCTAGGGTTTGTGTTTTCTTCTCCACAAAACGAAACAAGGAAGATAAAGAAGCACGGATGGCCCAAGGAATTCAAAATGGAGCAATCAGGCTGTTTAAAATCCCATGTGAACTCGAAACCGTCTCAAAAACATGCGTCATCATTACCGCCACATGTCATTTCCCTAGACGAAGGCTATCGAATCGAGTACTCCGGCTCATTAAATGCCAGGATCTTGAACATACCGCGTAGAGACACGTGGCCTGCTTTTCTGGCAGGGTGGCTAATGACCAACATTTCCTTCTCCAAGTTGCCCGAAAACTTTCCAAGAACGGTCAACGAATCCGATCAACATTTTGGAAGCTCTCAAGGCTCCTCTTCAGACGGGCAACGACTCCGCCGGTAGAAACAAGCGCATCCCATTATAAACATGCTAGAAGCCAGAATCTTGACCACCAGCATGGGAGGCTAGTGATAGGTAGGCCCATAACCGACAGACCCAATAAGAAAAGCGGCCCAAAGTCCAGAAAGGCCCAAATGCACATTAGACGGTCAACGCTAGCGCGTTGACCGCCTGGCGCACAAACAAACTGCCTGAGCGCTCCTTCAAGATGGTCAACATTTCTATTGACCGGAAGTACTGTAGTAGTAGGCCACAAAAAAACGTTAAACCTAATACGGACCAGGCACAATTTTGCGAGCGTTCCCATACACGAAAAGCAACGATCCTTTCCCTGATTATACGCTTTCTTTAAAGTCGATCTCCTCCAAAAAGACAGCAACAGATTCAGCGCCTTCCCCATGAGGAAGGCGTCAAATTCTCTCTCCTTGTCCACAATGGAGTCTAACGGTCACAAAAATATGAAAGAAAAGTAGATAATCTGGAGATCCATTACACTACTAAAAAAAACCATCCGTCAAATCACGCCAGTCACGCCCACCAACTCAAAGAAGGCCGCCCAACACCAGGCTAAGGATCACGCCTTCCTAGCCAATGAAGATTGCACTTCCCACCGCCTATATAAGCCCAAAGTCTCTATTCTGAAAAAGGAAGCCTTCTGATATGATCTGAATCATGAATGCAAAACGCAAAGTACAACACAGTGCTTGAGCATACTTTCTCTCAAAACGCTCACCTCCTAATCCCACTTCAAGCCTCCAGATTACAGAGTCTTCTCCCGCTCTCTGAGAATCGTCCTCCAAATCTTCCACGCTTTCAGGACGTAACTTTTACTCATTCTTTGCGGACATCGAGTTAAAAATCATACTCTCAACGAGTCTCGGGAACGTATCTGCGTCTATAGGCCGACACTCCCGCCAATCTCATTCTCTTTCCCTTTTACTTACCAGCTCACCTTCTAAAGTTTGAAGGGTTATTACTGACTTGAGCGTTGGAGTATTTTCAGTGGAACAACCTTCCACCGGCACCTGACTTCTTGTTTACTGTAATGGTGTGCAGGATTCAGACTCGGTGAATGGAGTCGGATCCAATCAACCAAACGAATCCGAATCTGTTCGAAATTCGATTCAAATACGCATCAAATATATTATTATACAAATAATATTATATTTTATAAACTTAAAAAATAAGAAATTTATAATTATATATTCTAAAAATATTATTATATAAGTAAATTTTAAACAATTATAAAAAATATTTTTCTAATATTTTTTAAACTTCATAAAATTTAAATTGACAATCAAGATGTCATATATTTGATTTTATAAAAATTAAAATCAAAAAATAAAAAATTAAACTTTAAAATTAAACTTTAAGGACAGAAAAAATAGGAACCACGAGGGGGGCTGCGTTGTCCTATCGATGCGATCCATTGAACCAAAACAGATACAACCGATAATATTTAATATATTAAAATAATATATTATATAAATATTTTATTTAATTTTTTTAAAGAAATGTTTAAATATTACTATTTTAAAAAAATAAATTAATTTTATATTTGTAAATTTTTTTAAAATTAAGTTTTATCCATTGAATCTAGACAATACGGCCAAATGCAGCTGCCCCCAAAGCCCCATCTTCGGCTGTAGGGTGCCCACCCGGTCTGTCTGACGGTGCACAGCCGTACAAGTGTACGATAAATCATTCTTTGTCTTAAATTGGGTCTCCTTCGATTCATATGCATTAATAATTCGTTAGTGATGGAATATATTATATTCTTTTACTTATATATTAATCAATATTTTATTAGTGTTAATATTTAATTAAAAATTTGATTTAATTACTAAATACATGATAATAAATTCAAATTAATTATAATTATATAAAGTTAACTTAATTAAAAAATTAACATTATTTGTAATGGTTCTATTATGAAACAACCAGCGTACTAATATTTGTTAATCTGCATGATTTGGCTCACAAAATAAACAGACAAATAAAAAGTATTTATGCCAGTTATTAGATAGACAAAAAAATAAAAATAAAAAAAATAATCAAAATTTATATTATTAATGGGATATCAATAATGGGTTGACCCACGAAAGAAAAAATGGCTCAAATCCACAACGGTCCAATTATCCCTGAATGGTCAATGAGGCCATTGACTGGATGAAGAGCAAGTGGGCCACTAAAGGTCCAAGAGTAGGACTGCCCATTAAAGCCTAGAACGGTCAACGTTTTCATTGACCATAGAGATGGCCAGTAGATCGGTTGGGGCCAAGATGCACACGGCCCAAGCATTAATTGGTCCACGTGTCCATCTCAGAGTCACAACGGCCATTTGCCTTAATTTTTCGCATCTCCAAGAAGGTAAATTTTACTATAACGGTCACCTCCAGAATCAGTACGCATCCTTGGATGAAGGCACCAAAATCCGTGCGCTATCGGCTGAAAACTCTAACAGTTACAAAATACAAAAGGAAGGAGATCGGCCTCTTTAACTGTTACAGCCAGAAACCATGATCACACCTACGCAAAAAAAGGCAATGATGCCCGACAGAGAGCACGTATCAAACCCCTCTATAAAAGGCCATGGGAGCTCCCTTCAAAGACAGGCTCTCAGTCACACTTGCAAACGTCTTCTCTTGCCCACGAAAATCCTTTGGCAATCACGAAGCTTTCAGAAGCTCTCGGCACTCTCTCTTTCACTGTTATTAGTTCCCAACAAACTTAGTACTCAGAAAAATTGCTCCTCACAAGCAATAACAAAGACACTCTTTTTACGAGTGCTCTCCCACTTTCAAACACTCACTAGCATTCATATTGCATTCATTGCATCTACATTTTTGTCTTCAAAAGGTTGATTACTTACTTGATCGTCAGAGTGTTTTTTGGTGGGACAAAATCCTACCTCGCCTGACCTCTTGTTTAAGTTGTGGTGTACATGACCCAAAGCTAAGTGAACATTGACCGGAACCAGATGGACTATTTGACCCGAATCTGTTCAAACTTGGATCCATGACGCATCATTGCACCGTCTGTGGGAAGCTAACAAAAAGCTAACCACTTTTATCTCTGCAAACACCTTCTTCTACAAGATCAGTACCACTAGACAGAATGGTGAACACCAGAACCCAAACTAGTATTCTCGCTAAAGATGTTGCTTCTCCTGATCAGGACTACTTTGTTGGAAACCTAGTTGGAGAGGCACCCATGCCATTCCTCCAAAACCTGGTGGGGTAGATAAGCAATATGAACAAAATACTCCTGATACTCTACACACGCTAGGATAAAAAGAAGTAGGGGGCTCCGCCCTCCACGGCTCTGCTCAAGCCAGAGGAAGAAGAAGCTGGCCAAGAAAGCCACGAGGCCGGCCAACTCTCATACTCCAAAGGCCTCCAACGCCTAAAGTCGTCCTAGTCTTAATGGGCGCTTGGGCCACAGGACTCCAAATGAGAGTATAGAAAGAAGGAACCTCCGGTATACTCGGAACAAGCCAAGACCTCAGGCTCAGGAGGGAGCCTCCCAGAATGAACGATCCGTCAGTGGAAGTAGCCGGCCGGCTACGTGACGTGCTGCCGAAAGAACAAAGTTATGGATTTATCTCAACTTCAAGAGATCGAAAAACGCCTCCCGAGTGGAGACAAAATTCGAAAAGATCTGGAACCGTGTATTCAAAGATGATGAACACGCCGTTAATCTAGAAAGATCTCCCTTCACTGCTGAGATCTTGAACCTCCCACTACCGGTCAAGTTCAAGATGTCGGCGCTGGATTCTTACGAGTATACCGGGGCAGCCTTGCAGGAAAACTAGACCATCGAGATGAGGCAGCCTTACAGCAGGCGTAGCCCGACGAGATAACCAACCTAGTACAACTAAATCTGGAGGACCTGGAGAGGTGTGTGCAGATTGGAGGCTCACTCGCCAGACCACTGCATGACGAGCTGATAACGTTCTTGAGATAGAACGCTGATGTCTTCACGTGGACACCCGCTGATATGCCCGGGATTCCAACCGGAGTATTGGTCCGTAAGTTGGATCTTGATCTCGGCCATAAGCCCATCAGGCAAAAGCACAGGAACAATTCCATGAAAAAGCTCGTCGCCATTCGAGAAGAAGTAAAGAAGCTTCGAGACATCGGCTTCATCAAAGAAGTCTAATACCCAGATTGGCTCCCTAACGTCATCCAGATAAAGAAAAGTAACGGAAAATGGTGAATGTACGTCGATTTTACAGACGTCAACAAAGCTTACCCAAAAGACATCGTCCTATTACTGAGAATCACCTGTTGGTGGACTCGGATTCTAGACACAAGTTACTAAGCTTCATAGACACGTACACGGGTTCCAACCAGATCCAGATGAGCCTAGAAGATAAGGAGCACACTTCGTTTATAACTGACCAAGGCACCTATTGTTATAGGGTTATGCCTTTTGGTCTGAAAAATGCAAGCACCACCTATCAAAAGCTCGTGAACAAGATGTTCAAGAAGCAGATCGATTGCAATATGGAGGTGTACGTCAACAACATACTCGTCAAGAGTAAGACCACCAGCAACCATATTCATGATCTAGTTGAATCCTTCGAGGGTACTCCGTGTGCATCAAATAAAGTTAAATCTTTTAAAGTGTGTCTTTGGGGTATCCTCAAGGAAATTCCTGGGTTTCATCATCCCTCAGTGACGGATCGAAATAAACCTAGAGAAGATCAAAGCTCTCGTGGACATGTCTCCACCGCGGAGTGTCAAGGACATCCAGAGGCTAGCCGGATGACTGGCAGCACTATCCTACTTTTTGGCAAAGTTAGGGGACAAATATAAGCCTTTCTTCAAGGCTCTGAGGGAAACTAAAACAAACGACTTCCTGTGGACTGAAGAGTGCCAGGCAGCCTTCAACGAGTTGAAGTAGTACTTGGCCAGTCCGCCGTTGCTGATGTCTCCACGGACGGAGAAAAGTTATACCTCTACTTGGCAGTGTCAGAGGTGCATCTCAACTCTGCTCTCATTTTTCAGGACTCTGACTCTCAGCGGCCGGTCTACTATGTGAGCAAGACATTGGCCAGTGTAGAGACAAGCTACCCGCATGCTGAGAAGCTGACATTGGCACTTGTCTTCTCAACCCGCAAATTGAAACCTTACTTCCAAGCTCATTACATGGTTGTCTGACCGACTAGCCAATGAAGGGTATTCTCTAGAAACCCGACGTTTTCGGGCGGCTAGTTAAGTGGTCCGTCGAGCTAGAAAAATTCGACATCAAATTTCGGCCCAGGCCAGCAATCAAAGTGTAGGCCCCAACGGACTTCATCATTGAAATAGGTTCTCAACGTGGACAATTCATCTGTCAATACAGGCAGCAATGCTAGAGTGGTTCGAAGGACTCTAGAAAAGTTTGAGGTGAAATACTCTCTTAAACTCAATTTTTCCTCCATCAATAATGTTGCCGAGTGTGAAACCCTGTTGGCCGGATTACGACTTGCCAAAGAGTGCTCAATTAGGCGGCTGACCATCAACGAGAGTTTCGAGGCATGCAACCTTTTCTTGGCCAAATACATGGCCAAGGCAAAGCATGCAATTCATAGATTTGACAAGGTGAGCCTTGTCCACGTTCCCAGAACTGAGAACTGGAATGCTGACCAACTTGTCAGGATAGTGGTAGCCAATGATCCAGAACAGCACTTGAGGGACGTGATGGAGGTTTTGAGCACTCCCAGTATAGAGGAATAGGAAGCGATGCAAGTTTTCAACGCCGAAAACCGGATGACACCTTACTAAAAAAATCTAGCGGATGGAGTACTGTCAGAGAACGTGGACAAAGCCAAGCGAATAAAAAAGACAGTCGGCTAGTACACTATAGTCAATGGGCGGCTTTATCACCGCAACTACTGACTTCGTACTTGCGGTGTCTTACTCCCGAGGAGGCCGACTACACTTTGAGCAAAGTCCACTTTGGGATATGTGGATCACACATTTGCGGTAAGAATTTAGTATTCAATGTCATACGCTAGTGATATTACTGGCCTACGGTTAAGAAGGACGACCTAGAGTTCACGAAGAAATGTGAGAATTATTATCTTCACGGCAATCTTCACTACTAGCCGCCCGCAGAGTTAAGATCCCTCCAAGCTCCTTGGCCATTCACGCAGTGGGGGCACAATATTCTAGGTCTATTTTTCATCGGGAGTGAGAAAAGAAAGTTCATCATCGCGGACATTGACTGCTTCACCAAATCCGTTGAAGCCGCCCCGCTGGCCAAGATCACTGAGCACAATGCCTTAGAATTTGTCTGCCAGAGCATAGTGTGCAAATTTGGCATTCCTGACTAACAACAGAACCCAGTTCTCGAAAACATTCATTACTAAGAATTGCCCCAATCTTAGCATAAGATTGATCCATACTTTAGTAGCTTACCCCAAGGCAAACGGACAAGTGAAGTCTACCAACCATACGCTACTCCACAATCTGAAGACCAAACTGGAGGACTCAGGGGGATCCTAGGTCGACGAGCTACCGTCCATCCTACGGTCATACTAGATGACTCCCAAGGAACCAACTCGCGAGACCCCCTTTAATCTCTATTAAGAGACTGAAGCAGTAATTCTTGTCAAAATTGGGCTCCCAAGTCTTAGGGTTGAAGTCTTCGACCCATTTGGTAACTCCCAGAAGCTCAAGGAATACCTAGACTTACTGGATGAAACCCGTGACACTGCCAGGATGTGGACAACAGCCTACCAATAATGAGTCGCCTGCTATTACAATAAGAAAGTAAAAATGAGACAATTTAAAGTTGGAGACTCGGTCTTGCGAAACATAGAAGTTACAGTCAAGACCACCAACCAGAACAAGCTTTCCCCGAATTGGGAATGTCTGTTTCTAGTCTCTGTCGTCCTGCCAAACCTAGAATGGCAAGTTGGTCGCATGGACGTGGAACGCGATCCACCTAAAGCGTTACTTCCAGTAAAGACCAAGGTAGGTCATTTGTATGGCATAAGTATGCTTGTAACATTATATTGTTATTAATAAAGAAAACTCTTTTCCCCTTGCATTGAATCTTTTCTATCTTTTTTCTTTTCCATATGAATGCTTACATACAAGTTACACGAAATAAACGACTTAAACTGCCCCTAAGTCAGAGGGTTCTCACCCATTCGCAGTTAAACCCTTATCATTCAAGCCGCTCATGAGCGATCAAATGAAACCCTGATTATCCAGACAGCCCATGAGCGGTCGAATTAAATCTTGGTCATTTAGATGGCCCATGAGTGGTCGAATTGAATCTTAGTCATCCAACCGTCCATAAGCAGTCTAATTAAATCCTGGATCATCCAGGCACCTACAAGCAGCCAAATTAAATTTTGGTCATTGAAGTAGCCCTTTCGCGGTCTAATTCCAAACCTTTGGGGGTTTAAGCGGCACGTGTGATAGCCTCCTCCAAAGGAGTTAGCGCTGTCGGTCTACGATGGTCAACATCCTCGAAGCAAGTGCTCCATCCAAAAGTTGACCGCCTAAGATCAAACGTGGGTAGCGCCACTCAAGTCTAAACTCACGATCAGCTTGATTCTACTTCAGGACCTACCCTGATGTCTCTTTGAGGATTTAAGACTATCTGAGAGCGCAACAAGCTTCTCCAATGTATGAGACGGACGGCTAACTTGCGCGAGGTTCACCAAGTAGGCCGGCTAAAACAAAAGACAAATAGCTAATGGAATAGCTAATGAAAGCAAAGTTATGGAATGCAGAATATTGGTAAAATAACTATTTTATTATTGATAAAATTATACTTACAAACACATCAAAAGACAAAAAATAAGGGGCACAAAATCTGAGTAGAGCTCCCTGGAGGAGGAGGGAGAGGCCCTCGCACCCTCTAGGGATGATCCACGAGGCTCTCATGTCGCCGAACAGTACGGTTTACTGGGTCAATAACACCGACAGGAAAATTGGGATCCACCAGATGGACAATACGGTAACTGATGTTGATGTCGTAATCGTGCCCACAGCACATGAGAGACCTCATAAGGGGTTATGCAAGTGGATAGCCCATTTTCCAACGAAGCTATCCTGCTCAGAAGCTTATCAGTATACCCCATAGTCCTAGCAGCCTCCTCTTCCAATCTCGTATTTTTTGCTCTCAACTCAGATAACTCCGATTGAAGAGTGGCCTTCTCCTCCTGGTGCTGGGTTCTCAATAGGTCCACCTCCTCCTTGAACCAGATAATCTCTTCCTTGCGATCCTAGATCACTAGGTCCCATTGATGCAGCCCCTTGCCCACTGCGCTCATAACCTTTGCCTCCTGCCAGAAATTACAAAAGTTAAACCACAACAGTAAAGGAAGAAGAGAAGGGAAATTTCAAAAAGTTAGCAACCAGACATTCCGCTGCCTTCTCATTAGCCTGCTCTATGACCTTGGGGCTGATGACGGAGGACAAGAAGCGGCAGCCTCCTCAGCACGCTCTGCTGAAACCTCAGTAGTAATCTCTTCCGTCAAATCAGCACCAAGGTTAGCCGCCTCAAAAAGCTCTCTGACAGCTGGCTCATCAGGCGCAGGACGTGGCTCTAAGCTTGGCTCCGCCAGCTCAACTCATGACTCATCAGCTGGCTCTATCATGGCGGCTACAGGTGGCTACTTCGTCGGCACGACTTGCGCTCCCAAGCCCATCAACTATGATAGCACAATGACCACGCCACTTGCGGCGGCACACAGTATGGCCTCGTACTCCTCCACAGCCACCTCTACTCCGGAGCACACTCCAGCTCCAGCAAGTCGTCCGGCCATTACATAATCCTGCTCTGTGGAGGACGATGAAGAAAGCACTATTGTCGTAGCCCTTTTCTGCCTTGGACTACCGGGAGCATTGCCGATGGAAGGAGCGCCGACTACATCAATGGAAATGGCGCCAGCCTTCCTCTTGCACTGCTAGGCATCCGGCGGCGGCGGCTTGATCTTTTAGACTAGATAAGGAGGTCCCCAGCGAGCTTTCTTGGCTTACTCCTTGGAAACCAAATGATCCCTCCTAAACTCATTAGGGTATTTCCTCATCAGCCTCAACAATGGCTCCACAACTTCCACCTAGCCTCCTTGGGCATCCCGATAAAAACACCGAAAACCTTGCCCCAATCTTAGGACAAGGGCCATGGGTCACCGACATGCATGAAGAAGTAGCCGTCCTTCCAATTCTTCAGCGAATTATAGATGGCCTCACTGAAGGGAAGGTCTATGGGGGACAGAGAGATCCAGTTTCCACTTTGGGTGAATCAAAACATTACCCTAACCGCTGCCTTCATTAGCATTCATGAACGGTGACGTAGGAAAATGTATAGTGTGTAGTGGTAGTACACGGCATTAGCATGGAGCCATGCGATAGGAATTCTGAGCACTGTAAAGATGTCCAGCAGCTCTTCTAGGACGGGGATGCGAAACTCACTCCTCAGATAAGCCTCGTACACAGTGATGCAGCCCCTAGGAGGGAAGCAGGCCCTGTTGTACTCACTGGGTATCACAAGGACGATCTCACATGGAATGTTAAACTCCACATATAATTCTCTCACCTCACCAGGGGTAATCATAGAAGCAATATCAACAACAGAAGGAGCCATAGAAACGAGGGTGAGAAGAGCAGCAGAAACTTAAAAAATTTTGAGAGTGGAAAAGTTGAACGGACGTATTGGTTTTTGTTAAGGCACGTAACCGTTCGTACAACAACACCTCGAAAAAACATACCTATTATGGTGGACACGTGTCGCATCTGGAAAGGGCGCAGTCGAATCGGATCTCCTATAGAGTTAATTACCTGGATCGTAAATTCACTACGTGTTGACACGTGGCAAAATTTTTCTTCTGACAATCTGGCGCCATGATGGCACATCATTTCAATTCACACAAGCTTTCCGAATTTTGGCCAAAGCGGTTAATAAATCCAATCAACGCTACTCTTCACGCTCAGTTTTTCGGATTCTGGTTAAAACGGTCAACGGATCTAGCCGAAGCCGCTCTTCACGCCCAGTTCTGTAGATTCTGACTAGAACGGTCAACAACTCCAATAAACGCTTCTATTCCTACCGAGCTCTCCGGATTCTTACCAAAACGGTCAAGGAATCTGGTCAATGTTACCTTCAATTTAGTTCTCCGGATCTTGGTGTTACGATCAACTGCCACAAGCGACGCGATCAGCAAACCAAGGGCCATTGCTCGTTTTAAGCTGTCTCGAATAAGTTGTCCAACCAGAAACGTCCCATCATGAACATGCTGGAGGCCAGAGTCCCAAACCACCAGCATGAGAGGCTAGTGATGGGAATGCGGTAATAGAACTGATATACGAAGTAGAAGATGGTCCAAATCCACAATGGTCCAATTCTGCCTGGACAATCAACGAGGCCATTGATCGGATGAAGAGCAAGTAGACCAGTAGATGCTCAAGAGTAGGACTGCCCAATAAAGCCTAGAATTGACAACGCTTCCGTTAACTAGAGAGGTGGCCAGTAGATCAGTTGAGGCCAAGACGCATGCAGCCTAAGCATTAATTGGTCTACATGTCCATCTCAGAATCACAACGGTCGTCTGCCCTAATTTTTGCATCTCTAAAAAGACAAGCTCCACTGTAACGGTCACCTCCAAAATCAGTACGCATCCTAGGAGGAAGGTGTCAGAATCCGTATACTGTCTGCTAGAAATCCTAACAATTATAAAATACAAAAGGAAGGAGATCAACCTATTTAACCGTTACACTCAGAAATGACAATCACACCTATGCAAAAAAGGCAACGATCCCCAACAAAGCATGTGCATCAAACCTCTCTACATAGGGAAGGCAGCCCATGGCCATGGCTATAAAAGGTCATGAGAGCTCCCTTCAAAGACACGCTCTCAGTTACACTTGCAAACACCTTCTCTTATCCACGAAAGCCCTTTAGCAATCACGAAACTCTCAGGAACTCTCAGCTCTCTCTCTCTTTCACTGTTACTAGTTTTCAGCAAACTTAGTGCTCAGAAAAATTGCTCCTCACGAGCAATAACAAAGCCACTCTTCCTACGAGTGCTCTCCCACTTTCAAACACTCACAAGCATTCATATTACATCCATTGCATCCACCTTCTTGTCTTTAGAATGTTGATTACTGATTTAAGTGTCGGAATATTTTCGATGGGACCAAATTCTGCTATCACCTAACCTCTCGTTTAAGTTGTGATGTGCAGGACTCAAAGTTAAGCGAACAATGACCGAAACCAGACAGACTACTTGACTAGAATATGTTCAAGTTTAAATCCAGGATGCATCAATCATCACATGTAAAATATTTTTCTTTAGATCTGATTAAAATTAAATTATCTAATTACTTAAAATTTTATAAAGTTTGATCAATATATAAAAGTAATACAGGCCGACACAATTATAAAATTATGCTTGATTATTGTTTTAAGTCAGACATGGTCACGGGTAAAAATATTTGCCTTCGTTTGTCTGAATTATAATATTTTCTATAAATATATATTTTTATTTTTATTAAACATTAAGTTAAAAATTTATTTGAATAGATTATGCTTTATGATAATTTCTATGTAAATATTCATTACTAAAAATATACATTTGTGTTTTATTTTATTATAAATATAATAATTTTTAAAATATTATATATTTTTTGGATATTTTTTAAGTGTTGCGTCATTGGATCCTTATTCTGGTCAGGACAAAGAAGTAGCCCTTTCTCTATATTCTTCTATCTTGTCACCTGCATCCTCTTTCGTTGATCGCTTTTTCATATCGTGCTTCATGGGTAGTTTGCTCTTTTCATTGCACTGTGCGCCATTTTGAGTGCTTGAGTATCTTCAGATGCTTATGATCGGCTCTGCCTATCGCATCCCTCGGGTCTTAATGCAGACCGTTGACGGGAGGACGTGCCACGAGAAGACTTCTGGCGGTTGATGCCATGGAAGTTCAAACGCTGCAGGTGGACGTCACATCCACTAGGCCATCTGGCGCATTAACTGTGCGACAGACCACGGGGCATTGTGCCATAATGATTCGCCTTGGAAGGGTGCAAAGTTTCAGAGAAGCGCCACGCAAAAGAAACTAATTGGTTTCTTCTTGGAACGTCCATCGTGGAACTTTCGGCTATTTAAACACTGGAATTCCCTCCGAGGGTTTTGCGTCCTATTGTAGCTTCGAAAGCGTGAGACGGGCGCTATCTTTGCCTTTTTTTGATCCTATGGAAAGATCGTCTTCCTTGTTGGAGTTTGAGTCATCTTCTGGAGAGTCCGTGATGGATACACACGCCTGGCGGGTCCTCAACGTCGCTGCGCCTGACGTTGTAGCCACGAGAGGTTACGGCTCAAAGGCTACAATTGTTGGACCGATGAGATTCTTGAGGGCCCCACCGGGCTTTGAGACAGAAAGGGCTTCTACATCCTCACGGCACCAAAGGCCCAAGAGGGTGGATCCTGCACTCCAGTAGGTGGCCCAGGCCATTGAGGGCTGTGAGGCCAAGGTGTAGGCCCTGGTTGGGGAGATCGAGCAAATAAGGTCCCGAGCCGCTTACTTCAAGAGGGCATGGGCTGAATCAGAGACAAAGGCATCTCGGCTTGCCAACGGCAGCATATAGCCTCGAGGTCGCATTTTGACTCTTCAGGAGGAACTCGAGCTGTTCCAAGCGCATTCTGGGGACCAGTACGCGCAGCTGGAGGTCGAGTTGAGGTCGAAGCTGAAGCCGAATGAAGTGGCTCCTGCACTGGAAAGGAGGTTCTAGGGCAGTATCCGTCTCAGTCGGAGACTGGCCAGGCTGGAGTAGCCAGACTTCCGCATCGGCATCTGGTACTCTAGAAACTCGAGCCTCCATTCCCGTGCTTACCAGAGAGATTTCGTCGTCCCAGATTCTTCAGAGTCCAGCGAGAGTGACCAATTGTAGTCCGCGACCGTCGACTGCCTCATGCTGTAAAGGGAATTTATTAGCGGAACATATAATAAAGTTGCTCACTTGGTCGTACTGCTTGCTCATGCTTGAATGCTCTCTCCCTCGTTTTTCTCTTTTTCTTTTCTTTCCCCCCCCTTTCTTATGGAATGTTTATGGGACGCAGACAATTTTCACGCATGCAGCTTTTCCATTGGCCATCTGTCCACGCCTTCGCTTCATAGAGCCGCTCGACCTTCTTCTGGCTCCATTTTCTTTATTTCACATAAATGTTCGTGGTCGTGACGGTCGTGTTTGGCTTGATCCGTTCGTGGAACTTTTGAGTGCTCGGCCACTTCTATGGGTCAACTGACATTATTTGTGGGCATATGCGCAAGTCCTTGGGCACTTCGCTGATGATGATCTCTATAAGTGGGCTGTCCGAGAATTTTTTTGGAGCATGAGTACCTAACTTGCGCAGCCGTTTTCGTGATTGAAGTGCAATGTGCGCGCATTTAAAGCGGTTTGACGTCTCCTAGGAAATGTAAGCCCACCTTTACAGGCAGCACGTGGCGAGGTGGCGCGTGGCAAGGATAATGATGGGCACACCTTTTTGAATTTCAAATCCTTCTTAACAATTTAAACACGATCCTTTGCCTTTTCCACAGTTTAATTCTCCCACGTCATGCCCTAGAACTCTCCAAGTTTCTTTGGAGGGATTTTCTTGGGGTTTTTCATCGCTGTGGTCCGTCACCTTCCTTTGTCTTCTTTCCTCAACCCTAATGGCACCAAGAGTGTTTGACTTCATTTCTTTAGTCACTTTGGCTGGTCCGGTGGCCATCCAAGTAAAATATGACATTCCTGATTTCATGGCGATGGTGGTCCCAATGGCCCATGAGAGGGCTTGCTGTCACGAACCCGAACCAAGCAGGCAAATTTAAATGATTAATTATAATTTCTAAAATCTCAAATAATTTTAAACAAATAATACTAAGTCCCAAAATTCGGGTGTGACAAACCAAAATATACACTCAACAAAATTAAAATCCTCACAGGATCTCTTCGAATAACCATCCGAACAATATAAATGTGACCTGCTCTATAATAATCGTAAGAGAGGTAATAATCCGACCCAAAAATCATAATTAAACATAACATATTATTCAACTATTTCCATCATATAACAATAAGCCTATATCCGGCCAATCCCATAATCCAAATACATCAAATATCAATATGAACCATAATAAAACTGAAACTCACCAAATCGGATGAATATCTGACCGATAAAGTCTATACTCCTGTACTGCATCCGAACCTTCTACTCTGAAGGGACAAAATAGAAAAATAAGCCTAATGCCCAGCAAGTATCATATTTAGTCAAAAGGAGTCCAATAAATCAGATGAGAGGTCAATGGATGAAAATCCAATCAAATTTCAAAATAAATCCAAATCGCCGATAAGACAATTCAACCGAAATCCAAGATCCAATTTTCAAAATTCAATGGTAGTCTCATACTCAAATCAAATATCCAAGTCCAAACAAATGTCTAAATTTTCAAAATAGTCCTTGTCGGGACATATATATATATATATATATATATATATGACCAAAACAGAATTGATCCGAACCAATTCCAAAACTGATGTAGATCCAAGTCCAAGTCCGAGTCCGAGTCCGAGTCCAAGTCCAAGTCAAATCCAATGCCCGATCAGCTTGTGATATGGGGCAGAATCCGATAGCTGGATGATCCAATAGCGTGCGCAGAAACCGAAGCAGCACCGCAATAGATATTCCAAAGGTTCGGATCAAAACATATAATCAAAATCGTTTGTACGAGACATACCAAACCCAATTATAGGCAAAAATCGGCGAATCTCAAATCCAAATCCAAAATCCATATCCAAATCAAAGTCCAATACCAATTAATGCAAAAATACAAATTATGCACCAAAGTTGGGTTCTCATTATTTAAAGACTAGTTTGAGGAAGGGTTACACATAATCCCGGTAACCTTAGGCCAAAATCCATGTACTGTGTACCCATAGATAAGGTTGCTCACTATGTTTTGCCACCCGCGGCTTTGGGTGCATTCTCAAGCTTGTCAGATATATTAGGACGTCCGAATATATTCTAAGGTCAAATCAAATTGTCCAAATGGGAAGGGTCACTACTCCAAGCCTTTCCTGCCGGCGGAAAGGAATTTTCAAATAACAAAATAATCTCCCCGTCGGGAGCTGGCCAGAATCCAATAATCCAAATCCAAATGTAGTGACCACAACCCGGCACGTGCATGTGACTGCACGGCCAATGCAAAGTTTCGTGCTCATTTTTTTTATACAAATATATTAATATAAAAATATACAATGTCCAATAAATTATTCGGATTTTCAGAAAAATATTAAATTCTCCAAAATCATAAAACTCAGTCCAACAACCCCCAAAACATCCAATAAACTACACATGCATGTCCAGAATAAATAAATGGGTGTACTAAAAATTCATGCATGTTAGTAAAAATTCCAAACAGTATCCAAAATATATCAGAATTAAAATTAGACCAAAGAGAGGGTTTACAGATACTTGCCTGAACCTCATACTTTACAGATCTAAAGAAAGGATGTCCTGAAGTATCCGAATCGGCACTTTCTCTCTCTATCGTGCGCACTGCCGCACGTGACCCTTGCCCGGTCGATTTCTCTCTCCTCTGCATGGCTGCCGTGCTGCTCATCCATGGTATCGCCGGTCACCGGCGAACCACCATTGGCCACCGCCGACCTCCGTCGTGACTGCACTGCACGCTGCCGTCGCCGCTGCTCAACCGTCCTCTCCCAGCGCCGTTCTCTCTCTCACTACGCGGCTTCCTCCTCTCTTCGCAGCTTCTGCCACACACACCGTCGCTCACCCACGGTTGCTACCGACCATTGAAGAGCCACCACAGCCATCACCGACCACCATCGCAGCGCCACCTCCGCGCACCACCGTTAAGAACGCTGCCGACAAACGCCGCCGCCTTCCTCGACGGTTTTCTCTTCACGAAACCACCACCGGCCAAATTTCCAACCGCCGACAACCACCGGCATCATGTCGTCCTTGCCGCACGCGCCGTCGCCGGCACCGGCTACCTCCCTCCTCTCTTCTTCCTCCTCCGCTGCGAACCCAAAACCCTAGCTCCCTTTCTCACCTCCAATCTCTCTCCCCGATCCCCTCTTCTAATCTTATCTCTTCCTTTTCTTTTTTTTTTTTTCATCCTTATCCATATATATATATATATATATATATATTATTATTATTATATATATATATATATATTTTTTCATTTTAGTTTTCTTTTAAATCAAAATCCGAATCAATATTTGGGCGACAACACGGGCGCACCCCGGGCACCAGCCCAACCGATCCAAACATCCTTCCAAAATTTTTTTCAATATTTAATTAATTTTGTTACGTCCAATCGGTCCAACATCACAATTGATATTAAATTGATCCAAATAAAAATCCGGGATATTACACTTGCAATCCACCCGATGGCTTCATTAACGTCAACAAGGTTCACCTGAAGGGTGGACTCCGATATCCCATGGCGCCAGAGTTGTACGAGATGATAAGGGTCCCTATTGCTAGGTTTCAACCAAACTCCATCAAATATTTGGTCTCGTTCTGCGTCTTCGCTCACTGTCACCAGAGGCTCTTCGACCCTATAGCATTGAAGAACATCATGAGGTTTTTTCACACTCAGGATTGGATTGTGGCTACTCCTCGCCCTAAATTTTGGGCCATCAATGGTGGGAATCCTGGTCCACCAAACAGTGGAAGGATAAATTCTTCTTCTTAGATGTTCATGAACACTGGGGAATCCTCGAGTGGGGAAATGTGCATTCCCATTTTAGTGACGATTGTATGCCTATTGAGCGGGTGGTCATAAAGGATTTCAAGGACTTGCTGCTGGCTAACCTCGGTTCCTTTCAAAAGAAGAGGAAGAATCGGTGATCGAAACCTGAGTACTTGGCTAAAGCCAAGTGGGTGTCCTAGCCCGGGGACTGTGGTGGTTCCACCGCTGTTTCCCAGAAGAAGAAGAAGAACCTGAGGATAGAGGAGCCGACTGAGCGTCCAAAGAAGAGCCACCGAACTGAGGCTTCAAAACGTCCAGCGGCCATTGTTGAGTATCCCTCTTCTGATGACGACGACGCTTCCATGGCTCCTCTGGAGAGAAGGTCAAGAGCTACGAGCGCTGTATCAGCCCGAGAATCTGAAGGCCTCGACCTTTCTGTAGTTGCTGAGTCCTCGGGGTAGCCTTCTATGCCCTTGGGACAACCGTGGGTGCATCCGCTGCCCAGCCTTCCCCTGATGAGCCAACGCCTGACGTCCCTTCCGGGTTTACAGGGGATGTCTCAGACTGGATAGTCAACCCGTCTGAGAGTGCTGATAAAGGGTGGTCTACGAGGGAGGCTAAGGAAACCCGGGCCGGTGAAGCAGTTGTGATGATTGCGCCGACACTTTTTGAGACTGCGGAGGCCACAGCTGACGAGACTGCCACCACTGTAGAGCCCCCATGCTTGGAGATCCAAATTTACATCCCGATGATGACTCCTCCCGGCGTTTTGGAGGGGGTTCTAGCTGAGGATGCGGATGCGGCTCCGAGCGCCGCCGAAGAAGGTAATCTGGTCGCGGAGTCTGTACAGACTGTTGAGCCTCCGGTCATTGACTTGGATGAAGATGTCCCTGGATCCGAGACTAGGGTTGAGGCTCCTATTGTTCATGCTGTTGAGCCACAGGAGTTCAAGTCCCATGGGGGGAGAGTTCATTCAGCGGCTCACTCATTTCTCAAGTATCTTTCTGCACCTCTTTAATTTGTCGTTTTATTTTTTCCTGCTGCTCCCGCCTCATCGATGTGATCTCTCTCCGGAGCTTCAAGATTTGACCGGGAATCTTGGGCAGCATGTTGGAGACGTTGCCCAAGCTTACTTTGAGTTGGAGTCCCTAAAATCTACCGCAGAAGCCAACTTACACCTAGCAGTTGAGCTCAATGAGGCCAAAGGAAAAATTACCCCCCTTGAGGATGCCTTGAAGCATCAGCAGACCCAATTTGGGCTCCTCCGAGAGCAATTTCGGCTTCTTCGGGAGAGGAACCTCCAGCTGGAGGAGGAGTTGATGACCTCTGTCAAGGCTAGGAACATAGCGCCAACATTGATAAGCAAATACTGGGACAACATTCACCTGTGCCGTCGGGTGATCAGTTTGCTGCATCCGCGATTTCTAATAGCCATATTTGATCCTCGGAAGTGAGTTCCATATGTGAGGGGGACTTGTATGGTATCACAGGAAGAACATTCCCTAGCCCTTCCCAGTTAGGTCCATCAAGTCATCCTTTGTCTTCTAGGCGGTTGGGGATGCTGGATCAAGCAGGGTCTTCTAGATCAAGGGGGAGCAAGAGCAAAGGACTTCTTCCAAGCCTGGGCCCTCTGAGGGCTGACTGTTGGGTTTCTCTTTTTTTTACATGTATACTATTGTACACACATTGCTTATATGAATTAAAAATGCTACTATTCAAGTTTAAGCGTTTGTCTCCTTTACTCTGATTGTGCGAGTGTGTCTCTTCTTGTGACATGTTAGTCAAATAAGTTGGCTCTATGCCAGTTTTATGAAAGTTTCGGCTGTCTAAGGCTGAAAATGCTACCTCTAGGGTCCTTCCACGCTTGCTATTTTAAGCTCCCAAAGTTTTCAGTCCAACATCTAGAGTCCCTTGGTTTTGCACCAAGTTTTCAAATCCAACCTCTTTGGCCGCTCGGACTTAACCGAGTTTTCAATCGACGTCTTGGCCGCTCAGACATAGCCGAGTTTTTAGTCAACCTCTTGGACCGTTTGGACTTAACCGAGTTTTCAGTCGACCTCTTAGGCCGCTCGGACTTAGTCGAGTCTTCAGTCGACCTCTTGGGCCGCTCGAATTAAATCGAGTTTTCAGTCGACCTTTTAGGCCGCTCGACTTAGTCGAGTTTTCAGTCGACCACTTGGGCTGCTCGAACTTAGCCGAGTTTTTAAAGTAAAAGAAAGGTGTCCTATCTACTTGACTTAGGGGCGGCCTAGGCCTTGTGGAATAGTGAAATGGCATGTAAACGTTTAATGAAATGCAAGAAAGCAAACAAGAAAATTCCGTTGTGCGTACATGAGATGTGTTACAAGTACATCAAGTGATTTTAACTTACCCAGTTGTCCGTACACTTATTGATAATATTTTTTTGAGGTGAGCCGCATTCCATGTCCGCGGGACAAGCGTTTCCTCCTGGGTTCACAGCTTGTAAGCGCCATTTCATAGGATAGCCGAGACCAAGAATGGTCCTTCTCAATTTGGGGAGAGCTTATTCCGACCAGTGTTCTTTCCAGTGGCTTCAATACTTCTGAGCACCAAGTCTCTTATTTCGAGCTGGCGTGCTTTTACCTTATTACAATACTGAGCAATTCTTTACTGGTACGCCGCAAGCCGCAGTCTTGCCGTGTCTCAGACTCCTTCTAGGAGGTCAAGGTTCTCCTGGATCCTTTGCTCATTACTGAGAGGATCGAAGCTTTCCACTCAGAGACTAGACAGTTCGACCTCTACTGGGATGACCGCCTCGGCACCATAACACAGGCTGAAAGGGGTCTCTCGCATTGGACTTCTCGAAGTTGTCCTATAAGACTACAATACTGACGGCAGCTCTTCAACCCATAAGCCACCGGCGTGCTCCAGCTTTGTTTTTAGTCCATACAATATCGTGTAATTCATGACCTCCATCTGGTCGTTGGATTATGGGTATGCGACTAAGGTGTGCAGCAGTCTTATCCGCAAGTTAGTGTAGTATTTGGTGAACCTTTTTCAGGAAAATTGGATCCCATTGTCGGTCACAATATACTCAGGTATCCCAAATCGGCACACAATGTTCTATCGGACAAAATCCACAGCGTTCCACTCAGTTATGAGAGCCAAGGGCACGGCCTCAACCCACTTCGTGAAGTAGTCAATTCCGATGATTAAGAACATTCTCTATCCAGATGCCATTGGCAGTGGCCCGAGTATGTCTAGCCCCCACTGCGCGAAGGGCCAGGGTGACTAGTGGGCTCTGAGTTCCGTATGTGGCTGGTGGGATAGATTGCCGTGAATTTGGTAATTTTCACAATTTCAAAGGAAGTCAATGACATCATACTTTATTATTGGCCAGTAGTATCCTTACCTCATTATTTTAAATGCAAGGTTCTTACCCCCAATATGGGATCCGCAAACCTCAAGGTGTACTTCTCCGATGGCGTAGTCAACCTCTTCTGGGGTGAGACACCTCAGGTAAGGGGTAGAAAATCCTCGACGGTACAGTCTGCCATTGATAATAGTATACCACGCAGCCATCCTCTTCACCTTCTTGGCCTCCCCTATGTCTTCAGGCAATGTTCCGTCAGACAGGTACCTTAGGTAGGGGTCATCCAATCGTTGGCTCCGGATATCTGCATCATTTCAGTCTTGGAGTCTTCCACACTGGGTTTGTTGAGGACCTCGCGCATTCCCCGAGCATATTGTTCTGGACCTCCTGAAGTTGCCTCTTTTGCTAGCTGGTCAACCTTTTTGTTTTCTTCCCATGGGATGTAGATCATCTCTACCTTCTCAAAGGCTGTCACGAGTTCTCACACCTTTGCGAGGTACTTGGACAGTTGGGCATTGTTAGCTTTGAAATTTTCTCAAACTTGGTAGACGACCAACTCGGAGTCACTGTAGGCGATGACATTCCTAGGCGAGCATTCTTTTGCCAATCGCAACCCTGCGAGTAAGTCCTCGTACTCTATCACGTTATTGGTTGCTGGGAACCGGATGACCATCGAATTCTTATTCTCTAATCCTTCAGGTGTCCTCAGCACAACGCCAACTCCACAACCATCCTTCATCGATGAACCATCCACATGTAGAGTCCATTTGCCGGACAGTGTAAGTCCTCAGCTGCACAATCGTCCGAGCAATCTTGAGCTACGACCGTGGTTTTGAGAATAAAGTTTGCCAGGGCCTGACCTTTCAAGGCAGGTCGCAGACGAAACTCTATATCAAACTCACCCAACTTAATGGCCTATTTGACCAACCGTTCCGACGTTTCTGGATTTTGCAGAATCGCTCTCAAGGACTTATCCATCGAAAGGGCTACCTTGTGTGCCAGAAAATATGGCCTCAGTTTCTGTGCGGAATACACGAGTGCCAGTGCCATCTTCTCCGCACAGGAATACCTTATCTTAGCATCGGCCAAGATTTTGCCGATGTAATACACGGGTAGTTTCCTGCCATTTTGTTGTCTTACCAGGGTTGAGCTCAAGGCTTTATTTGAGACCGACAAGTACAGGAATAATTCCTCGCCTGTTTGAGGAGAAGTTAACAGAAACGGGTTTGATAAGCAGTCCTTGAGCCCTCGGAAGGCTTCTTCGTAGTCTGTGGTCCATTGGAAACCGTTATTCTTTGTTCCTCTTAGGGCTCCAAAGAATGGCAAGTATTTCTCGACCACCTTAGCCAGGAAGTATGATAGTACTACTAGCCTTCCGGTGAGCTTTTGGACTTCCTTTATAGTTCTAGGGGACTTCATATCTAGGATAGCCTTGATCTTTTTAGATTCGCCTCAATCCCTTGGTTCAAAATGATGTAGCCCAAGAATTTTTCAGATGAGACCCCAAATATACACTTAGTTGAATTGAGTTTCATCCGGTACTCTCTCAGGGTGTTAAAGGTCTTGCCTAGATCTTAGACATGGTGGTCAGTTATCTTACTTTTGACGAGTATGTCGTCAACATAGACCTCCACGTTCCTTCCAATCTGGCCTTCAAATATTTTATTCACGAGCCTCTGGTAAGTAGCGCCCACATTCTTGAGGTCGAAGGATATGACTTTGTAATAGTATGTCCCCTAGTCCGTCATGAAAGATGTGAGTTCCTCGTCTTCAGGACTCATCCTTATTTGGTTATAACCCGAGTATACATCCATGAAATTTTGGAGTTCATGGCCGGACGTCGAGTCTACAAGCTGATCAATTCTGGGGAGAGGAAACTTGTCTTTTGGGTAAGCTTTATTGACATCTATGAAGTCCACGCATATTCTCCATTTTTCGTTACCCTTCTTGACCATCACAATGTTGGACAACCAATTCGGGTAGTACCCTTCCCTTATGAATGCCACGTCCAGAAGCTTCTTTACCTCATCCGAGATCGCTACCAGCTTTTCCACCGAATAATTGCTTCTTTTCTGCCTAATGGGTTTATGGTTGAGGTCTAGGCCCAACTTATAAACCGTTACCTCAATCGGTATCCCGGACATGTCACTCGAGGCCCATGTGAAGACGTTTGAATTCCTTCGCAGGAAGTTGATAAACTGATCCCAGAAGGCTTGTTGTAGGGTGCTTCTTGTTTGGGTGGTCTTCCCTGGATATTCGGGATCTAGAGGGACTCGGTCAATGGCTTCCTTCGACTCAGCCTGTTGTGGTGTTGTTTCGTCGCGAAAGTCTAAGTCTTCCATGGGTCGAGGGAGAGGAGTTTGCATGACCTGGGACAGGTAGCATGTCCGTCCGAGAGTTGGTCTCCGAGAACTTTTCCAACCCCATACGGTGTCGAAAACCTTATTTTTAGGTGTGGGATAGACGTTACAGCCCCAAAGGCAGTTAGACATGGGCATCCGAGGATTGTGTTGTAGACCGAGGAAAGTTTTATGACCAGAAAAGAGAGAGTCTTTGACAACGTCCTCGGGAGAGTCCCAATGTGACCTCAAGCTGGACGACTCCCTATACTAGTACTGGCTCGTTGTCCAGCCCATAGAGGGGTCCTTCCGTTGAGGTCAACTGGCTTCTTTTAAGTCTTAATTTCAGGAAAGTATCCAAATAGAGAGTATTTCACGAGCTTCCATTATCGATAAACGCCTGTTTCATCTGGTAATCTAAGTTACCATCATAAATGATGGCCGTTACAGCCAAAGGATCAGAATAAAGGGATGTTACATGGACCATATCTTCGTTACTAAAACTAATGACCTCATACCCAGATTCTACCCTAGGTATTTTGCCTTTCACTACCGTGTCTGCCCGTGCGCCTCTTGCCGCCGGGCGAGTGGAGATCATGTTGACTACTCCCGTGGCACTCTGCCCCTTGGTGGGTCAGGTTCAGGTGCCTCTACTACTCCAGACGTCTACTTGGGTCTTTACAGGATGCGGTTGAGATGGCCTCTCATGATAAGCTTCTCGATCTCCTTTTAGTATCAGGATGTTAGCATGTGAGTCATTCAAGAGAGTTAGGCTAACAGGCTTGTACTCCTTGGGGACGTTCTACTCGGTCTTCTGCTACTTCCTCAGCGTTTGGAAGTCTTGTCTAGTTTTGTGCCTCCTCTTTGCCTCTAACGCCTTCGGAAGGAAGCTCTCCACCTAGATGAGTCTCTTCGCATCGTTCACCTTTTTCGCCGCAACGTAAGCTCTTGCTATGCACTCGGCCACCCTGAATGTCTGCGGACCCTTATGCACAAAGTGCTTGAAGAAGCTTCCTCCTTCCAAAGCAGACAGGAAAGCGGTTAACTTGACCCCATCGGTTAACTTCGGGATCCGCCTAGCCTCGGATATAAAATGGGACAGGAAGCTCTTCAAACTCTCCCTTGCACCTTGCTTCACGCAAGTAAGGTGCCATGGTCGCTTCTTGATCCTCCGGCTAGAAGTGAATTTGGAGAGGAAGGTTTCTGCCAGCCCTCTAAACGAGTGGATGGAGCCCGCTGGCATTCCGTAGAACCAGATCCTCGCATTTTCCTTGAGCATCAATGGAATGCACTGACACATTGTTGCCTCATCTAAGCCGTAGAGGCTCAGATGCTCACGAAAGTGATCTAAATGTAACATCGGATTAGCACTTCCATCGTATTCATTCAGATTGAGCATTTTGAACTTCGGGGAAAGTGGCCTTGCTCTGATCTCTGCTGTAAATAGAGATCTACGGAAGTTGGCAATTCCCCCCTCATCATCACCAAAAACTCGCGGAATACCCTGTCGAGCTTTTCCTCCACTTGTGGGGGTCGCTGCAATCTTCTTCTCGTTAAGAAAAGTCATCAACTCGTAGGGGTCTTCCGTGGCTTGCTACCCCGGGCGGCTTCTCGTCCCCAGTGGGACCTCCTCCATGTGGGCCGCGTCCTGAACGGCATGTTCTTGGTTATTACGGACGTAGCAAGGGTTTCTTCCTCAGGACTTCCCTTCTGCATCCGTGGTCCTAAGCGTCCATGGAGACACAACGGAGCTCGGTCGCTTGAGGCAACTTGTTTTGTTGGGCCTCAATCGGAGCGGCCTGTTTCTTTCCCTTCCTTTTTCTCCGGGAAGTCACTATTTGGGAGGCCTTAGATGGAGCTTCTCTTAGGCGTTCGTTCGTTGTGGTGCAAAGGCCTTGAACAGGTTGGGCCACATCGTCCATCCTTATGGCGAGTGCTCGTCCATAGGGTTCAGGATGATCCTCTATCCTAGCACAGGGTATTGGGCCGTTAGCTCCTGAGCACACTTCTCGGACTAGGGCACTAGCCTGTCCTAGGGTGTTCACCATTTTGCGTATCTAATTGTGTGTTTGGAAGGGGGACGTCAGACTTTTTTATCGTGTTTTCCACAAATGGCGCCAAATGTTGCGTCCTCAGATCCCTGTTTTGGTTAGGACGAGAATCCGACAGCAACATCGAAGGTTTGGGCACATAGAAACTTGGAGAGTACGAGGACGGAGATCGAGTGATGTGATAAGGACCAAAACAACAAAAGGGGACGAGGACAGCTATACAGGAGTTTTTACATGGAAAGCCTTCTCTTAAATGAGAAGGAAAAATCACAAGATTTTAATCCGAAAACTACTTCCACTATCTTGTGTTTAGTACAGAAATTTTACAGTGCGCCTTTGCGTGAGATAGGTCATGGACTTGGTACTTGAAAATTTAAAGAGTCACTCTTATAATACAAGTCCTCTCACCTTACTTTCTTCTTTTTTCTCTCTCTATACTCAAGGCATCAAGAGTTAATGTCGAGATTAAAATGTCTGACCCCCTGTTTGGTAAACAGTTAAGGTATTTATAGTGATTGAGTTTTTCGTAAAATCTGCCCACGTAGCGCTGGCGTGTTCCGAAGACCTGCCACCAACTCTGCGAGTCCCTCTTGTCCAATCAAGTGGGTTGCGTGCACGGCTACTTCCTACGTTTGTTCTACAGGCCGCATGCTGTGCAGATCATCATTCCTTCTACAGTCTGACTAGCAAGTCACTAAATACCTCTCACGTGGACCTTGTAGGCCGAGTGGCGTCCAAGATCCATCATTGGCTTGTGGCTCATTGTGACTTTCTGGCCAACTACATTCCGTGGGCCGGTCCATGTGCCTAGGCTTAGTGGGCCTTTGTGACTTCTAAGCCCACTTTCTGGGAAATGAATATTCAGTGTGTCTTGAAAATCTGTGCCCATCATTAAGTAAATATAAATTTATAAATAAATATAGAAAAAATAAAAAAGATAATGATTTTTTTTACATTTCCTCTTAAAGAATTTAGAATTAAAATTAGTAAACATTGACAACAATTCGTATAAAATGTCAGTTGTTTTTCAGAATTTTTTTAATTAAAGTGTTCATCATGAGTCGCCCCCTACGTAGTCCATTCGTATTTCTAATTTTTCTTTTTTTATCTAATTTTTATTATTAATGTTCAATTAAAATTAAATATCTTGAATTTTTTTAAAAAAAATATTCAATTTCTGTGACCCATAAAAAGAAAAAATAAGACACCCTTGGACTTCCCATTATTGAGATTTTATAACAGATAATTATATTTTTAATTTTTTATAAAACACATTTATTAAATATTAAAATTAATGTTTACAATTTTTTTAAAAAAATAACTATTAAAAATAATATTTAATATTTAAATTTTGACTATAAATTTATATAGCCTCATCATTAATAAAATAAAAAATATAAATATATAATTCGCTTAGTTGAGGTGGCCTCGTGGGCAGGAGCCGGCATGATTGTTTGCATGGAGAATGATCAAACATATATTATAATTTGATGAGTACACCAATAATGGCCCAAAAAAGGTCAACAGAAGCCCAAGAAGTCTAGTCAACATTTTTGACGGTCCAGTAAGAAGACGGGCCCAAGAACTGGAAAGCCCAAGACGGTCAACGTTGGCGTTGACCGTCTTGGGGGCCAACTTGCTCGCCAACGGTCAACGCAATGTTGACCGTCTTTGCGGCTCGATTGGGCCTTTAGAGACTTTGCTACAGTGATGGGCCTATTCCATTCTGGCCAACAGCCCATCAGTTGATCGCTAGATACTCTCCCTTCGTTCTCCACAAAGGCGGCCAACATGCTGACGGTCAACTCAGACGTTGACCGTCTACGCCCTATACATTGGGCCCAAATGACGCCTTTCTACAGTAATGAGCCTGCTCCGTTTGGGCCCACCACTCATCAGACGGCCAACCACAGCTTTTCAAGCGTCTTCCACGATCTCAATTTACACCAGAAAGGATATTGACAAGATTGGCGCCCTTCAAAGAAGAAAAGCGCCAGATCTTCTCTATTCCTTGCCAACCAAGGCACTCCAACGGTAATATGCTGATGAGGAAAGAAACCAACTTGGAAAGTTGGTTGGCCGCCTCACAAGGAAATAATCACAATCAGCATGGCAACCGGCATCTGCTCCAGAAGGAAAGCCTGCCAACAAATTAGGAAGGCAATCGCTCCTTCCAAAGAAGGAGGATTGGCCTCTCAGCTATAAAAGAAGCCATTGAATCCTTATTCAGGGCATGCTCTCATCGAGGCTCTCATTGATGCTTTCATTAACGTTCTGATTAATGCTTTGATTGAGGCTTTCTTCGAGACTTACCAACGCATGCTCTCTTTGATGCTCTCTTTGAGGCTTTCTTCCATACTTTCAACAGCTTACACATTTTGAGACAGCCAAGTGCATATACTTTCTGGGACAATTGAGTGCTCACAGAAGCCTGCCTTCTCTGCCACCTTCGTTCTCCCAAAAAACCCAAAGGAAACAAGCGTGCCCTAACGGCCGTTTACTGCCTTCCCACCATCCAAATTCAAGAGGACCTCACGTCTCTCTTACATCTGGATCAAACACTCAAACTCTTTCTCTCTCTATTTTCAGTTTCTTCCTTTTGAAGACTGTCTTACTAACTTGAGCGTTAGAGTGTTTTCGATGGAACAACTTTCCACCGATAACGCTGACCTCTTGTTCGTTTTAGTGGTGTGCAGGATACGTACTCAGTGAATGGAGCCGGTTCAATCCATCCAAAAAATCCAAATATGTTCGAAGTCGGATCTAGGTACGCATCATTGGCGCCATCTGTGGGAAGCACTTACAAAAAGCCTACCACAAAAGTCTGCACAAACTCTCTCTGTCACCTTCTAATTCTGCAATGGTGAACACGAGAGCTCAAACTAGCGATCTCACTAGAGAAACTGCTAACCCCAACCAGGAGCACACTGCTGGTGCCATGGTCAACGGGGCCACGGGTGGGGTTCCACCGCCTTACTTTCAGCAACTAGTGGAGCAGATGCAAGCCAACAATCGCCTGCTCCAACTACTTTGTGCACAGAACAGCCAAACAAGGTCCCAGAATGGACACTCCACGTGGACGGATCGTCCACGGATAATGGCAGTAGAGCAGGGCTGATCCTAACAATCCCTGATGGATTCGAGATCAAGTATTCCCTGAAACTTGATTTCCCAGCAACCAACAACGTCGCTGAG
Source organism: Nepenthes gracilis (assembly GCA_033239525.1). Lineage (NCBI taxonomy): Eukaryota > Viridiplantae > Streptophyta > Magnoliopsida > Caryophyllales > Nepenthaceae > Nepenthes > Nepenthes gracilis. Next base: position 15,156,792 of record BSYO01000012.1, read on the forward strand.
TACGAAGCCCTGCTAGCTGGCTTGCAATTGGCAAAGGAGCGCTCTGCCTAGGGATTGGTGGTTTACAGCGACTCCGAATTGATCGTCAACCAGGTCAATGGGGGCTTCGAGACGAACAACCCTTCCTTGGCCAGGTACCTGGCAAAGGCAAGGGAAGCCATCCAGGGTTTCAACAAACTAACCCTGATTCACGTTCCTTAAACTAAAAATTGGAAGGCAGACCGGTTGGCTAGAGCCGCTGCTGCCGAAAACCCATAACAGTACTCAAAGGACATGCGGGAGATCCTGAGTGCTCCCAGCATAGAGAAACAGGAGGCAATGCAGGTTTTCGAGACGGAAAACTGGATGACGCCCTACCTTAGATACTTGGCCGACGGATCACTCTCAGAGGATACCGAAAAGGCCAAGCAGATTAAAAAGACAACTGGCTGGTACACGGTAGTTGATGGGCAGTTGTATCGCCGTGGATACTCGACTCCATATCTCCGCTGTCTATCTCCCGGGGAGGCCGAATAATCGCTGGGCAAAATTTACCTCGGGATTTGTGGATCAAACGTAGGCGGGAAAAACCTAGCCTTTAAGATCATGCGGCAAGGCTACTATTGGCCCTTAATGAAGAAGGACGCGCTTGAGTTTGTGAAGAAGTGTGAAAGCTGCCAGCTTCACGGCAACCTTCATCACCAGCCGTCCACCGACCTGAAGTCATTTCAGGCTCCGTGGCCCATCGCGCAATGGGGGCTCGACATTCTCGGCCCATTTTCCATTGCCACGGGGCAAAGGAAGTTCATCATCGCCGGCATCGATTACTTCACCAAGTGGGTCAAAGCAGTCCCGCTGGCAAAAATCACGGAACACAATGAGCTGGAATTTCTTCGCCAGGGCATTGTCTGCAGGTTCGGCATCCCAGAAGTCGTAGTGACCAACAACGGGACCCAATTTTTGGGAAAACGCTTCACCAAGTATTGCACCAGCCTTGGGATCAAGCTGGTCCACACTTCGGTGGCATACCCCCAGGCTAACGGGCAGGTGGAGGTCACGAACCGTATGCTACTCCACGGGTTAAGGACTAAGCTGGAGGACGCCGGGGGCTCCTAGGCTGACGAGCTCCCATCCGTCATCTGGTCTTATTGTACAACCCCGAAAGAACCAACATGCGAGACACCTTTCAGCCTCTGTTACGGGACTGAAGCAGTGATTTCTGTTGAAATCGGGCTTCCAAGTCTCAGGGTGGAGTCCTTCCACCCACAGACTAACTCCCAGAAAATTAGTGAGCACTTAAACTTGCTAGAGGAAGCCCGTGACGCCGCTAGAATACGGACAGCAGCGTACCAACACCGAGTTGCCCGGTACTATAATAAAAAGGTGAAAGTCCGACAATTCGACGTTGGGGACTTGGTCTACAAGGCATCAAGGCCACAGGCAAGCTGGCCGGCCGAAACAAGCTCTCTCCCAACTGGGAGGGACATTTCCTTGTCTCCGCCGTCCTGTGCAATGGGGCATACAAACTCCAAAACCATGACGGAAAGTTGGTCCCGCAAACGTGGAACTCGATCCACCTCAAGCGTTACTTCCAGTAAGGAACCCAGGTACGCACTCACCCGCTTATAAGCATTCATTCGCATGCTTGATTTGGTTTGACAAAATAAGAAGTTTACTTAGCATATAGGACCCTAGTCTTTATGCATATATATATTATGTGTTTGCCTTGCAGGTTTACCCGACCTAGACTGCCCCTAAGTCGGGAGGGTCTTCACCCTCTCTTTAAACCCTGGTCATCCAGGTGGCCCATGAGTGGTCTGAAACCCTGGTCATCCAGGTGGCCCATGAGTGGTCTGAAACCCTTGTCATCCAGGTGGCCCATAAGCGGCCTTAAACCCTAGTCATCTAGGTGGCCCATGAGCGGTCTGAAACCCCTGGTCATCCGGGTAGCCCACGAGCTGGCCCAAACCTCGTCATCCAAGCAGCCCATGAATAGTCACGAAACCCCCGTCATCCAGGCCCATGAGCGGTCTGAAACCCCGGGTCATCCATGTAGGCCGTAGCGGTCGAAAAACCTTAGGGGGCAAGTATGGCACACGCGACGACCTCCTCTCGGGGAGCAGCAACGTCAGTCAACGACGGTCGAATGGAGAAACACTTCTTCTCCAACATTGGCAGCCCAAGTCGTCACTTGCATGGCGTCGCCAGGCTGGTTATAACAGCCGCCTACCCAGCTTAAGGATCTTACTCCTTAGCAGCCAACCAACCAGGTTGGCTACCCCACGCACTAACCTTCTCGACGAAAGGATAACGTGATTAAACAATAACGAGAAGCGTTCCTTCTCTAACGCTAACTGCCCAAGTTTCCACTCGGACTGCACCGCAAGGCTGGTTCACGTAACCACCTGCTAAGCCTAGGAACTCAGCTCCTTAGGCAACCAAGCAATGGTCACCGGCCAACCAGGTTGGTTGCCCAATGCAACAACTCACGCAAACACAAAAAGTAATAAAAGACAATGGACACCAAACTGAAAAGGATTTCTATTTTATTGCTCACAAAATGTATTACAATTTACATAAGGTCCAAAAAGTAAAAGAAATACAAAAGGCTACAGGGGCGGCGGACCACCCTGGCTGTCTCGGGGCTCTCCCTCCAGATTTTCCTTACGTTGCGCTGTGCGGTTTCTCTGGTTGATAAACTCCACTGGGAAGTCAGGAACGATCAACCGTGCAACGCGCCGTCCAATGTTGAGCCCCTCCAACAGCCGGGCGTTCAGTGCGCCCCCGACCTCATGGGAGCTTATCCGAGTGGCCAGCTCGTTCTCTGCTGCGGCGGCTCGATCTGCAAGGCGTTTGTTGCTCGCCCTAATTCGATCATCCTCCTCCTTCAAGCGAGCAACCTCGGCCTTCAGCTCAGCGTTCTCTACCTCCACGCCCGCCATGACAGCCTCAAGAGCGGCGGTCTGCTCACGGAGCTCCCCTCCTGAGGCGGCTAACTTGGCCTCTAGCCAGGCAATCTCAGCCTCTCGATCCTCAATGATGCGATCGCGCTGCTCCATTTCCCGGGAGAGAACTTAGGCCAACCTTCTTGGCTGCATAGGACAAAAGCAAAGTATGAGTTTATAAACACAAGCAAGAAAGAAATACAAGGGAGCCATTGCAGAAATCATACCTCATAAGTCTTCCTAAAGGGCCTCACGGGCCTGGACTCCAGGCCTGGTCCAGCTGGCGGTGGAATAGGAGATGACGAGCCAGGAGCACCCACTCGCGCCGAACACGCCACTGCCTCATCCAAAATACGATCCAAAAGCTCATCATCATCAACAGCAGCGGCGGGCCCCTCTCTTGCAGCCTCTGGAGTAGCTGCCACGGGCACCTCTCTGGTGGCCTCTGGAGCAGCTGCTAAAGAGTCGAGCCCCACCATTGGCTCCGTGGCAGAAGTCCGCGCAACCGCCTCATGAGCCGGCTCATCAAAAGGTCCCACCAATTCAGCACCAGGAACCACCTGCAGCGCCGACTGTGCGAGTATGACTCCAACCATTTCGCCCCTCGGCAAGTCCTCCGCCATCTTCTCTATTCCGACAGTGCTGCCGGAGCCACAGCATATCCCAGCCGCAATAATGTTTGGCCCCGAGGACGACAAGGAGGACGTCGGCAAAGAAACCCTTTTCGAGGGAGGGCCACTGGTATTGGGATTACCAATAACCAGCGTCTTCTGAGCCTCTCACGACCCGGTGCTCCCTAACGGAGCCTTGTGCTTCTAAACTGGAGACGGCGGCCCCCAGTTAACTTTCTTAGACTCTATTCGGGAAACCAAAAAGTCCCGCTTAAAATCATCAGGATTCTTCTTTATTCCATCAAACAGCCACTCGTAAGCAGACGATTCCGTCAGGGACGGCGTCCCAAAGTAGGCCTCCGGAATCGTGCCCCAGCTCCTGGCAAGAGGCCACTTCTCCGACACCTTCACGAAGAAGAATCGATTTTTTCAGTTCTTCAATGAATCGTCTATGACCGTGCTAATTTTTATTCCTGCGCGAGGGGTGAGCGATATCCATTCTCCCCCCTGAATTACTTTAAATACAACCCTAACGCCCGTCATCCTAAACTTTTTGCCAAGCTTTCGAGCAAAAATACACAAAGTGCAGAGATACCTCACTGCATTGGCATGGAGCTGGGCGATGGGAACTCGCAAAGCCTTCATGATCGATTCGAGTTCCTCCGGCAATGGCAGGCGGAGGCCGCTCCTCGGATGAGCCTCATAAACAGTAATGTAGCCCTCCGGTGGAGACAAGGCTTTGTCGTCCTCGCCTGGGACCTTCCAGGCCATATCTTTGGGGATGTTGAACTCGACGCACAAAGCCTTGATATCATTCTCTCTCATATCAGACGAGAAATCGACCACGGAAGCCATAAATCAAGCGAAGGCTAGGGTTTCCAGAAAATACTTTCGAAGGAATAGAAGGAAGAAGACGACGGACTGGAAGCGCAAACGATTTCAAAATACGGAGGGGAAACTTAAGCGCCAAGCAAACAAAGGAAGCCGTCAGTACTGCCACGCGTCACCTTCTCATTTGACCCCACAAAAGGACGGGTCTCTAGCACGAAACCCCTCATTAATGACGCCATCAGTCAAGCCACGTGTCACCTCCCTACTTGGTCCTGCCAAGGGACGGATCTCTAGCGCATTAATGACCAGGATCTCTGCCCAACCAAAGGAAGACACGTGTCAATTTCTGCCTTGCAAGCTGGCCAAAAATTGGCAGAAAGCGTTCCCAGAATTGGCCAAAAATGGTCAACAATTCTGGTACTCCGGAATTGACCAAAACGGTGAACAATTTTGGTGCTCCGGAATTGACTAAAACTGTTCATAATTCTGGTGCTCCGAAATTGACCAAAACGGTCAACAATTCTGGTGCTCCGAAATTGACCAAAACGATCAACAATTCTGGTACTCCGGAGTTGACCAAAACGGTCAACAATTCCGGTCAAACTCTCCTTCACGCTTTTTATGAATTTCCACGATATCCTCAAAGTAAGGAAAGATATCCCATCATGAACATACTGGAGGCCAGACTTCTTGCCACCAACATGGGGGGCTAGTGATGGGTACACCAGTAATGGGCTAGCCCAAAGAAAGGTCAACGGAAGCCCAAGAAGGCCAGTCAACATTTTTGACGGCCCAATAAGAAGACGGGCCCAAGAACTGGAAAGCCCAAGACGGTCAATGTTGGCGTTGACCGTCTTGGGGGCCAACTTGCTCGCCAACGGTCAACGCAATGTTAACCGTCTTTGCGCGGCTCGATTGGGCCTTTAGAGGCTTTGCTGCAATGATGGGCCTATTCCATTCTGGCCCACAGCCCATCAATTGATCGCTAGCTACTCTCCCTTCGTTCTCCACGAAGGCGGCCAACATACTGACGGTCAACTTAGACGTTGACCGTCTGCGCCCTATACATTGGGCCCAAATGACGCCTTTCTACGGTAATGGGCCTGCTCCGTTTGGGCCCACCACTCATCAGACAGCCAACCACAGCTTTCCAAACGTCTTCCACGATCTCAATTTACACCAGAAAGGATATTGACAAGATTGGCGCCCTTCAAAGAAGGAAAGTGCCAAATCTTCTCTATTCCTTGCCAGCCAAAGCACTCCAACGGTAATATGCTGATGAGGAAAGAAACCAACTTGAAAAGTTGGTTGGCCGCCTCACAAGGAAATAATCACAATCAGCATGGCAACCGGCATCTGCTCCAGAAGGAAAGCCTGCCAACAAATTAGGAAGGCAATCGCTCCTTCCAAAGAAGGAGGATTGGCCTCTCAACTACAAAAGAAGCCATTGAATCCTTATTCAGGGCATGCTCTCATCGAGGCTCTACCGATGCTTTCATTAACGCTTCGATTAATGCTTTGATTGAGGCTTTCTTCCACTTACCAACGCATGCTCTCTTTGATGCTGCTCTTTGAGGCTTTCTTCCATACTTTCAACAGCTTACACATTTTGAGACGGTCAAGTGCATACGCTTTCTGGGACGATTAAGTGCTCACAGAAGCCTGCCTTCTCTGCCACCTTCGTTCTCCCAAAAAACCCTAAGGCAACAAGCGTGCCCTCACGGCCATTTACTGCCTTCCCACCATCCAGATTCAAGAGGACCTCACGTCTCTCTTACATTTGGATCAAACACTCAAACTCTCTCTCTCTCTATTTTCAGTTTCTTCCTTTTGAAGACTGTCTTACTATCTTGAGCGTCAGAGTGTTTTCGGTGGGACAACTTTCCGCCGATAACGCTGACCTCTTATTCGTTTTAGTGGTGTGCAGGATTCGTACTCAATGAACGGAGCCGGTTCAATCCATCCAGAAGAATCCGAATCTGTTCGAAGTCGAATCCAGGTACGCATCATAATTTAAAGATAATTCACCAATTAAGACTTTAAATCATAACCTTAAGTTTATTTTATTCTTACTTGTAAAATTAAATTGATTTATCAATTAAGACATTTTTTTTCAACCATATTTTTATTTTAATTATATGACAATTAATTTTATCATAAATAGGAGGTGAAGACAAAAGATAGATTTAGCAACTTGGACTCGAATTATCTTACTGGACCCAGACCACTGATGCCAAAAATTAAACCTATAAATAATTTTCATAAATATAATATAAATAAAATATTTATCATAAATATTTACCTCCACTAACCATGAAATAATATAAGTATTAATAATATTAAAAATTTCTAAAAATACAATCTTTATAAAATATTTAAAATGAATAAAGTAATAAAAAAGTCTTGTAATTTATCACCATAAAACTTTTAGACTCTAACGTTACCTCTATCTAAGATCTCAATAATAAATTCACAACATCCTTTGATTTACCATCAACCTTCCCTAATTTAGAATTACGAAAAATGAAATGGTAGTTCAATACCAAACAAATGAATAAAATTAATTATAATAGAAAATAATAAAATATCTCAAAGAATTATATCAAACATGTATAAAATTAATAATAACTTGTGATAAAATAATAACCATTTGAGACTCGATATTATATTATATCCACAATTTAAATGTTACAAGACAATTGAAAATCAAGACTACAATTAGAATTCCACTAAATTTGTATATCAATAAAGATATAGGTTTTATGGATCATATTTTAATATGGGATTCAATTATAGGAGATATCTCAATAATTTTCTTGAATCTTATATGTCATTATAAACAAACAACTATTTGCCTTCCTAGAATGGCTAAGTAAAATCACGAGATATCAATACTAATAAATGGGCTGATCCAGTCACGATAAGGGCTAATCCAGTCACAATAAGAGATGATCCGGCAATTAACCCATTAGCCAGCGAAGCCCAATGTAAAACAAGGCTCATAAATCGTCCAACTAACCCATTTACTGCATGTAAACCCATGAAGAACTGACGGCTAACCTCAAGAGATAGCCTCTACAGTTCAGCCAATCACAGTAAAGTCCATCCTTCACTTCAGCGATAGTAGTCTGGTAGCGTAGAATGTGCCGGAGCTACATGTCTCTACCAATGGTGGTAGCAGTCAACCATAGGAAATCGTCATGTCTACTGACCAATAGTAGTCCAGCTAACCCACATGAGAAGAGACCTAGCCCCTGTCAACCACCTCCAGCCACGATCACGTCACCGTCACAAGATGACATTTGATATGGTGGCTCCCGTCAACACCCCTGCGGCCGGCAAATCCTGAGGGAATACTTGTTGTCCACCTTGATGCCAAAGTCTTCTCCGTGAAGTACTATAAACCCCTTCAACCTTCACGGAATAGGAGATCGAGCAATTCCTAGTAGAAAGGGATCGAGCAATTCCTAATGAAAAAGTCACCCTCGAGTGAGATTCAAGAGTCAAGAAAGAATCAAACTCTCTTTCCCAACACAACTCTTTCTCATCCTCAAAAAGTCACTCTTCGTCGAGTATTACCTAGTAAGCCACTCACTAAGTGCGTAATATCGAAGTCTAGACCTCCACCTCTCAAAGTCGCTCCCCGTCGAGCACTCTACAAGAACTCAGGCCTCCTCTCTCAATCCCGTAAACGTGCATTGCTATACTTTTTCTCATACTCCTTATATCTTTTTATTCTATTGAAAAGATTTTTGACCAGAGTGTTGAAAGATAAATTGAGGAATAAATCCCACCAATCCCTTAACCACCTGTTTGTAGTTTGTAATGTGCAAATTTCATGTTAGCAGTGACAAATATTAGATCTGTTTCAATTCGACTCGTAGTGAAAGATCGAGTAGTTCCTTGATCCGTACCACAACCTGAAAACCAGAAACACATCAGGTTCCAATTATAGGAGATATCTCAATAATTTTCTCGAATCTTATATCATTATAAATAAACAGCTATATGCCTTCCTCCAATGGCTAAGTAAAATCTACGAGGTACCGAGACTCATAAATTTGACAAGTGATATATTATACGGTTTCATAATATCTTGGTATCTGTAGCATATAAATATCAAACTAAATCTAAATGAATAATATTCTCATTACTCCTCTTGATATTGTAAGTTTCACATTTGTTAACATAGTAATATTTTTATATAATTTTTCTGTTTTAATCATAAATAGCTAAAAAAATCATGCATATAAATTAAATGAATATAAAAAAATAATTATTTAAAATATCAAAAAAATATATATAAATAAATAATTATTCGACCGAACCTTAAAATTTTACTCGATTTTTTTTAATTTTACCAGTGTTCTAATATCATTTCTCTAACCATAAAAAAATTATATTCTATTTTGTCACTAAGAACTAAGCTAGCAAATTTTATAGTTTTATTTGAACCATTCCAACAAATTTAAACATATCCAACTAAGGTAATAAAATATCTCAAATATCACCAATGTATCAAACATAACGTCATGTAAATTAATCTATTATAATTGTAGCTGATAAAGATTGAAATATTTCTATTTATACCAAATAGCAGGTATTTCTTGGCACTCAATGAAGTCACAAGGAATTTTCAAGTTCTCCAACAAGTGTTCATTACTCAATTTATTCATCATTAGGTAATCGAAATCAAATTTCTCATGATAGTAGATACCCAATACTTATAAATTTGACAAATAACTAACTATATAATCTTATAATATATTATCATTCTAATTGAACAAGTATCATACTTAATCCAAACGAACAATATTCCTGTTGCCCCCTCATGATACTGTAGGTTTTATATTTTTTAGCACTGCGATATTTTTATATAATTACTTCTAGTTTAACTATAAATAGTCAAGAAAAACACATACAAATTAAATTAACACGAAAAAATAATTACAGGGAATATCAAGAAAAATCCATAAATAAATAATTATATGACTGATCTTTAAAATTTTACTCGATCTTTATTGATGCTCTAATCTGATTTCTATAGCCATAAAAGATAATTATACTCTATTTTATCACTATGAACTAAGCCGCAAATTTTATAGTTTTATTTGAACCATTTTGACTAAGTTAAATGGGTCCAACCAATGTAATAAAATATCTTAAATATCAGTAATGCATTCAACAACTTAAGGTAATATAAGTTAATCTATTATAACTATAAATAATAAAAATTGGAATATTTCTATTCATACCAAATAATAAAAGCTTCTTGGCACTCAAAGTTACGTATTTGAGGCCGTTTTCAAGTTCTCCAACACATGTTTGTCAATGAATTTTTTTGTCCTCAGATAACTGGAAAATCCATTTTGGTGACACACTATTAAAGTAAGCATGACAAAGAATAATATTTATAAGATTACAGTCACGAATGCATTGACTTACCATGTAAATAATTTGTTCAAACATGACTCATTGTACAACCACTAAAATCTAAAATTAGATTTTTGTGATCATCCATGCCACTTCATCACTCAATTTCTAATATTTAGAGAAGTTAAAATCAAAATTTGATAATTTACTATTAATCTATACACTATATGGATTAAGAGTAATAATTATAAAGATAAATGACACATCAATTTAAAATGTAAATGGACAACCCAAAAATCGCTCATCATCACTGCTAGAGCTGAAGTGGTAATTTTCAGTATTCGGTGAAGCAATTTCAATACTTGATTATCGACACCTTAAAAATTAAAATTATTTTTTATCAAGGAAAGATTATATTATTCATGTCATAATATGGAAGTGGCAACTTTAATGGCATAAACATATTTTTTTAAAATATCACAATGATGGGCTTGAAAATGGAAGAAAATATGTTCATCTCCTTTCCCAAACAAAGTGCAGTGTTCACGCATTGTCAAGTGAATTGCAGACATTTTAGAACATACAAAATACGGCTAAGATTTATATAACAAGTTAACCTACTATATTAACAATATTTAGGCAATAACCTAATGATAAAATGATGTATAAAATATAGAAAAAATAATAGTTTTTCACTTGCCTGATTTTTTTATTTCCTTCAGGAACCACATTAAAAACAGCAAATAATGGTGACAGTCGATTCTTCACAGTAGCAGCAGAACAGCAAAAGCAACACAGAACAGGGATAGTTGGCTTCCTCCTCTCTACACCTCTCCTCAAAATAAGTAACGCAGTTTCGCGTTTATTTATGCAAGAGCATCAAGAATGGAAGGAAGAGAAATGGTCATCCAAGTGAATAAGAGGGAAGAGAAAAGGCTAACTGTAATGAAGAAGAAGAAGAGGGATGAATTTGATTCGATGGACACTGATTTACTGCCGAAGAGAAGGGGCCTGTTTCTTTTCGTGAATTTTGTTTTGTTTTTTTAATGTTAATTAAACTAATTTACTAATTTTTTATATTATTAATCGTACTCCCATAAATATTTAAACTATTATTATTATTATTGATGCGCATTTCCTGATCCGACTTCAATGTATCCGGATTCTTCTGGATGGTTTTAACCGACTTCGTTCACTGAGTACGAATCCTGCACACTACTAAAACAAACGAGAGATCGCCATAACAATGGATGTAATCCCACCGAAAACACTCCGACGCAAGTCAGAATCAGCCTCAAAATGGAATGAAATCAAAGAGAAATGAAAGCAATGGCGAAAGAAAGGAGTGTCTTGTCATAGATGTTAGAAAGGCGCAAGTCCTTTCTCGTATCTGGACGGTGGGAAGGCAGAGAACGTGTGTAAAGACCCATTCGTTGCCTTAGGGTTGGATTGTGTTTGAGAGCTTGGGCTGGGAACTGTTTGCTTTCGTGAGCACTTAGGTTTTCTTGTCTCGCCTAAGCTTGAAGAAAGAGTCTGTCAGTATGTAAGTGTTTCAGAGAGCGTCAAGGTGAGCATCACCAAAGCGCGTGCCTCGGATGCCGGATCCTGTGGCCTCATTTATGGCAAAGATGGTGATCTTCTCTTTTGGAAGGAATCATCGTTATTGTGATCTACGGCCGCCTCCTTCCGGAGGCCGACGCTTGTTGCCCAATTGTAGAGGATTGTTTCTTCGAGACGGTCAACCACTTTTCAAGTTAGCTTCCTTCCCATTGCTGAGGTTCCGGGGGGGGCAAGGAGTTGGAAGGATTTGGCGCCTTCCTTATTTCAAGGGCGCTGATCTTGCCGATATTCCCTTGAGATCGGGAATATCCTTAAAAGATCGTGGTTGGCCTTGTTATGATCGGGATGAACCTAAACGGGCCTGGCCACATTGTTAGAAAGCTTTTCGGGGCCTAACGCGTAAAAAGCATTGACGGCCAACGCTGAGTTGACCGATTTACGCAGTGTTGGCCGCCGCCTTATGAAGGGCGCCCGTCGTTAGCCTCCATTTGGGCTATGGGCTCGAGTGAGTCGGGCCCCACATCAGAAGGCCTCGTTTGGGCCCAAAGATGGAGCAGATGGCCAACGCCCGAGTTGACCGCCGCCTTGTTGGCCGGCTTCGTGGGAGAACGTAGGGAGAGCGGCGGGTGGCCAATCGATGGGTCGTGGGCCCTTAATGGAATAGGTCCATCATCATGCAGTAAAGCTCTAAAGGCCCAAACAAACGGGCCGGGCCGAGTTGACCGCTCAGGAGCAGTCGTCAGCTCGGACGGCCAACGCCAACGCTGACTGGCCTCGCCTTTTCGGTTCGGGCCCACCTTCTTACTGGGCCGTTAGAAACGTTGACTGGGCTTCTATTAACCTTTCTTTGGGCCAGACCATTATTGGTGTACCCATCACTAGCCTCCCATGCTGGTGGTCACATTTTTGGCCTCCAGTATGTTCATGATGAATGCTTTTCCTTGCTTTGAGAATCCTGTGGAAACTTATAAAAGCGTGAAGGAAGGCTTCGACTGAATCGTTGATCGCTTTAGCCAATTCCGAGTACTGCACTGTCGATCATTCCCGCCAATTCCCGAGTTCCAATTGTTGACCGCCCCGATCAATTTCGGAGTTCCGTAACTGCAGGGCCCCGATCATTCCGAGTTCCGGCATTATTGGCGCCCCGGGTCAATTCCGAGTTCCTGCATTGCTGACCGCCCTCGCCAATCACCGGAATGATTTGCAAGCTTTTGGCGGGCCGCAAGGCGTAAAGTGACACGTGTCCTTCTTTGGTGGAAGGAGATCCGCCCATTAATACACCAGATCCGCCTGGCGGGTCAAGTGGAGTGGCGACACGTGGTAATTCGACGGTGCCATTAATGAGGGGTTTCGTGCGCGGGAGTCCCGTCGTTGGCCGGGTTGAATGAGGAGGTGACGCGGTGGGCACGGACAGGCGCCCTTGCAAGCTTCGCGCTTAAGTTTTCCTTCCATTTTGTTTGAAATCGCTTACGCTTTCCAAGCCTTTCGCCTTCCCTCATTCCCATTTCTCGACAAACCGCTCAAAACACCCTAAAATTCCTTCCGACTATGGCTTCCAGAAGTGCATTTCTCCTCCGACTTGAGGGAGAATGATATTAAGGCCTTGTGCGTGGAATTCAACATCCCAAAAGAGATGGCCCGGAAGGTTCCGGCGTGGATTTATAGAGCCTCTTACCCACTGAAAGGTTATTTCACCGTTTACGAGGCTTACCTGAGGAGTGGCCTTCGCCTGGCGATGCCAGAGGAGCTCGAATCGATCATAGCGGCCCTCTAAGTTCCGATTGCTCAGCTTCACGCCAATGCATTGAGGTATATCTGCATTTTGTGTATTTTTGCTCGAAAGATTGACAAAAAGTTTAGGATGTCCTACTTAAGGTCATCTTCAAGATAACCTGGGGGGCGGAGGGATCTCACTCACCTCGTACGATGATGAAAACCATAAGGCTATCCATGACTCTCTCAAGAACTCGAAAATCGATCGATTCTTTTGTAAAGGTGGGAGACAAGTGGCCTATCGCACGGATCGGGTAAGGTCCCTGAGGTCCATCTGGGTACGCCGTCCGTGGCGGAGAACGCCACCTACGCCTGGCCGACCAAGGCGATTGCAAAACCCCGATGCGCTCAGAGAGATTTTCCAGTTCGCCGAGGAAACCAAAAAGGTTGAATGGGGACCGCCGTCGCGGTCCAAGTCGCACCTCCAATTAAAATGTTGAGTTTGATGATTCAAGAAGTTGCTCATCCGCCCGTTGTCTTCGAAGGAGGCTGCCGAGAGGGCGATTGCCACGCCTCATCTTCCTCTTCACAGATTGACCTTGTGGGCTGCCGGATTTGCGTGGTCCCGTGAGCACTTCCGGCGAGAGGTCCGCTGAGGGCCGTGCCGGCTGCATGCCGAGGAGTCATTCTGCACAGCTCGCGCGAAGCCGACTCCAAGCACCGTTTGGATGGGATCCGCAGAGGAGCTGTGCCACGCGCTCAAGGGTTCACGCGATTATATTATAGAGCCGCTGCCACGAGTTGCTTCACTCCGCTGCCGCCCTAAAGGCAGCCAGAGAAGGGAAACCGCCGCAATGCCTCAAAGGGCTACAAGAGAGGAGCCCCGCCAGCCCATTCCTGAGGCTGCAAGAGAGGAGCTTGCCGCAACCATTCCAGAGGCTGCTAGGGAGGAGCCTGCCACTGCCGTTGAGGATGACGAGCTCTTGGAGAGGATTCTAGAGGAGGCAGCGGCGTATTCGGCGCGAGAGGGCACTCCTAGCTCAGCATCTCCGGTTCCACCTCCAGCTGGGCCAGGTTTGGAGTCTATGCCTGGGAGGCCTCACAGGAAGACTTATGAGGTACGACCTCTGCAACGGTTTTCTTGCAATTCTTTCTTCCTTATGTTTATAGACTCACATCTCGTTTTGGTCCTGTGCAGCCAAGAAGACTGGTCGCAGCTGTCTCCCGGGAAATGGAGCAACGTGAACGTATTATGCGGACCGGGAGGCCGAGATAGCTCAAGCTAGACGCCAAGCTGGCCGCCTCGTGGGGAGAGCCCGTGAGCAGACGGCCGCTTTGTGACCGCATGGCCGGGTGGAGACTCGAGAACACCGAAATAAGGCGGAGGTTAATGAGCTGGAAAGCGTAGGTTGCTCGTTTAAAGGAGGAGGATGATCGAAACAAACGCACATCAAACGCCTCGCAGATCGAGCCGCCGCCGCAGAAGCGAGCTGGGTACTTTGATGACCCTCCATGAGGTTAGCGGTGACTACACGCCCGATCTGTAGACGGGCTCAACATTGGACGCCACGCCGCACGGTTGTTCGCCCGACTTCCCCGGGGTGGAGTTTATTAATCAAAGGAACTGCGGCGGCTGCGTGAAGGAAGACTTGGCAGAGAGAGCCCCGTGACAGCCTAGGGTGGTCCGCCCAGCCTTGTAGTATTTTTACTTTTTTTTTACCGTATGTAAATTGTAAACATACTTAATGAAATGGAAATTCTTTTTACCAATGTCCTCGCCTTTTTATTGCTTTGTGTCGTTGTCTAGATAGGGGGGCTACAACTTAGTTGGCCGATCAACTGCTACTTGATTGCCTAAGGAGTGAGCCCCCGTGCTTAAAGGTGTTGTTGTATTAACTAACCTTGCATGGCCGCCTGCCAAGGCTTCGGCGGTCGGTGTTAGAGAAGGAGCGCTTTCGTTATTGTTTAACCACGCCGCCTTTCACGGAGAAGGTGGTGCGTGGGGTTGCCAACTGACACGGGCTGCTTAAGGAGTGAGATCCTAAGTCGTGCAGCGGTTGTAAGAACCAGCCGCGGCGCCGTTCAAGTGAAGACTTGGCTTCAATGCCGGAGAAGAAATGCTTCTCCCTTCGACCGCCGCCGACCGACGCTCACGCTCCCGAAAAGAGGTTGTCGCGTGTGCCATTCTTGCTCCCTAAGGTTTTCGTAGATCGCATGGGCCACTGGATGACCAAGGTTTAATACGATCGTTATTAGGCCGCTTGGATGACCGAGGTTTCAGACCGCTTCATGGGCCACTGGGTGACCAAGGTTTAAAACCGCCATGGGCCAAATTGGATGACCAGGTTTCGCACCTCTCATGGGCCACCTAGATGACTAGGGTTTAAGACCATATGGCCACCCGGATGACCGGTTTGGCTTGCACCACTTTTGGGCCACCTAAATGACTAGGTTTAACGAGAGGGTGAAGACCGTCCCACTTAGCGGCGTCCAGGTCGGATGGATACCGCAAAGCAAACGCAGTTTCATAGGTCCTAGAATTCTACATGCTAAGCAAACTCTCATTTTTTCAAAGTGGGAAAACAAGCACACGAATGAATGCACAGGATCGAGTAAGGGCGTACCTAGGTTCCTTTGCTGAAAGTAGCGCTTCGTGGGTTGCGTTCCACGCTTGTGGGACCAACTTTCCGTCTGCTCGGAGCTTATACGCTCCGTTGCGCAGAGACGAGACAAGAAAAGGCCCTCCTGGGGCCAGGGAGAGCTTATCTCGGCCGGCCGGGCCTTGCTCGTGGGCACCGATACCACGAGGACTAAGTCCCCAACGCCGAATTATCGGGCTTTCACCTTTTTATTGTAGTATCGGGCAACTCGGTGTTGGTACGCCGTCGTCCGTATTCGCGGCATCGCGGGCTTCCTCTAGCAAGTCCAAATGCTCCTTGATTTTCTCGAGAGTTGGTCCTCAGGTCAAAGGACTCCACCCGAGACTGGGAGCCCGATTTCAACAGAATTACCGCCTACCCCGTGAGCATAGGTCAAAGGGCGTCTCGTTGGTTCCTTTGGGGTTGTAATGATAAGACCAGAGGACGGATGGAAGTCACAACCCAGAGCCCCTGCCCCTCCAACTTAGTTTTTAACTCGTGGAGTAGCGACGGCGGGTGTGACTTCCACCTGTCCGCTGGCTCGAGGGTATGCTATCAAGTGTGGACCATTTTTGATTTCAAGGCCGGGTACAATACTTGGTGAAGCGTTTCCCTCGAAAATTGGGTCCCGTTGTCGGTCACCACGACTTCTCGGGACGCCGAACTCGCAGACAATGCTCCTCACGGGAGAAACTCTAGAATATTGTGTTCGCGTGATCTTTGTAGTGGGGTGGCCTCGACCCACTTAGTGAAGTAGTCGATGCCCGCTATGATGAATTTTCTTTGTCCCGTGGCAATAGGGAAATGGGCCGAGAATGTCAAGCCCCCATCATTGGCGAAGGGCCACGGGCCCGAAGGACTTTAAGTCGTGGATCTTTGGTGATGGAGGTTGCCATAAAGGCGGGCAGCTCACATTTCTTAACAAACTCTAGCGCTGGTCCTTTTTTACTGAGGGCCGTGAGTAGCCCCGCCGCATAATTTTGAAAGCTAGGTTCTTCCCGCCTACGTGTGATCCCAGATCCCGAGGTGAATTTCGCGAGCGCATAGTCCGCCTCCCTGAGATAGACAGCGGAGATACGGAGTTGAGTATCCGCGACGATACACCCGCCATCAACTACCGTGTACCAACCAAATTGCCTTTCTTAATATGCTTGGCCTTTTCAAATCTTCCGGGAGTGATCCGCCGGCCAAGTATCTAAGGTAAGGAGTCATCCAATTTTCCGTCTCGTAAATATGCATGTCCTCCGTTTCTCTATGCTCGAGCGCTCGGGGGGGTCTCCCCGCATGTCCTCGAATATTGTTCTGGGTTTTAGAAGCTCTCTAGCCACCGGTCCGCTCTTCCAATTTTCTTGTTCGAGGACGTGGAACTGGCCGCCTTGTCAAGCCCTCGGATAGTCTCCCTTTGCCTTTGCTGTGCACGGCCAAGGAAGGGTTGTTTGCTTGACCCCCATTGACCTCGGGTTGACGATTAACCGAGTCATCAGAGATCGCCAACCTCGCGCAGCACCTTGCTAATCGCAAGCCACCAAGAGGGGCTTCGTACTCGCGACGTTGTTGGTCGCTGGAAATCAAGTTTCAAGGAATACTTGATCTCAAACTGGCTGTGGTCGTTAAGATCACCCCGCTCCACGTACCCACCGTCCGTGGACGATCCATCCACATGAAGTATCCATTCTGGGCCTCAGGGCTGTTCTTCGCTTCAGGCTGCTTTCATCTTGGATGGGTGTTGTGGTCTCAACGATGAAATCGCTAGAGCTCGTGGCTTCGCGGCGTGTGTCTGGGCCTCGAACTCGATGTCGAACTCACCCAATTCAATGGCCCACTTTACCAATCGCCCCAAACGCCGAGCTTTTGGAGTATGCCTTTCGGTCGGGTGATCAATGACCACTACGCGATGCGCCTAAAAGTATGGCCTTAATTTTCACGCAACGAAGATCGGTGCAAGCCATCTTTTCAGCTGAAGGGTAGCGAGTTTCTCGCCCGGCCAATGTTTTGCTCACATAATAGACCGTCATTGGATGTCGACTCGGCGCACAAGGACGGAGTTGAGGGATGCCTCCGTCTCGCCAGTAAAGGTACAGCTCCTCTCCGTCTTTCGGGGCGATGCCAACAACGCTGGCACAGAGCCTCTTCAACTTCAGCAAAAGGCGGTCCTGGCCACCGCCCACTGAACTGATTAGACTTTGTCCTCTTAAAGCTTTAAAGAAGGGCTGGTACTTGTCTCCAGGAGACTTCGCGAGGAAGGGACAGAGCAGTCCACCAGCCCGGGCCCACCGCCGGACGCCTTTACGCTTTCCCGGGAGCCATGTCATCAGCTTGGCCTTAATTTTTTTCCGGGTTTGCTCGATCCTCGCCGAGAGACGATGAAACCCAAGAACTTCCCGAGGCTACCCTCAAGACACACTTGGGCCGGGATTTAATTTCATTTGGTGTCAGTGAGCACCCCAAATGACTCTTCCAGTGTCAAGTATGTGGTCGCCGTGTGACTTCTTCGACGATATGTCGCCGACGAGACCTCCATGTTACGACTAATTTGTTTTTGAACATCCTGCTCACTAATCACGGGTAGGTGGCCCTGGCCAGTTTTTTAACCCGAAGGGCATGACCCTATAGCAATAGGTGCCTGTCCGTCATGAACGAGGTATGCTCCTCGCCTCCTGACTCCATTCGATCTCGTTTGTAGGCCGCATTAGCGTCCATGAAGCTTAGCAGGCCATGCCCCGTCGTGGAGTCAACCAGGGTCAACCGAAAGCAAGGAAAGTCGCCCTTCAAGACTCTTGTTGACGCTGTAAAATCGACACACATCCGCCATTTCCGCTGCTCTTCTTAACCAGAATACGTTTGAGAGCCAACTGGCACGGACTTTTAATGAAGCTTCGCGTCAGCAGCCTTCACACCTCCTCTGGGATGGCGACGCTTTTTCGATGGAGTGGTTCCTCCGTTTCGCCTCCCGACCGGGCTCGCGGTCCGGATCAAGGCCCATTTGTGGACTATCGCCTCGGCTGAAATCCCGAGCATGTCTCAAGGAGTCTGTGCAAAAGATACGCATTCCTTCGTAGGAACGTGATTAGTTCATCGCAGCGCGGCTATGGATTTGAGCCGCCAATCAGTACACTTATCCTGCTTCTCCGGGTCCAATGGGACCAGATCCTGGCTTCACCAGCCGCGCCTACGAACAAGGTGGTCTCATCTGGATGATCGGAGTTCTCCCACTGTGCCAATTTCCGCCACTAGGGGATTTGGGCCATGTAGCAGTCCGCCTGACGACGGGTCTCCCGAGAACTTCTCCAACGCCGTAGGGTGTTAGGGAATTTTATTTTTAGATGTGGAATTGACGTGACTGTCCCAAACGCCGTAAGGCATGGCCTGCCTAGTATCACGTTGTACACAGAGGGCAGGTCAACCACTAGAAAGATTAGCACCCAACTTACTGTTTTTGGGTAGGTACCCAGGGTGACTTCCAGTTGGATTGTCCCTTGAACGGGCACCGGTTCGTTGTCAAGGCTGTATAAAAGTCCTTTAGCAGGTTTTAGTTGGTTCTTTTTTAGGCCTAATTTAAAGAACGCGTCCAAATAAAGCAAGTCCTCGAGCTACCATTATCAATAAAGACTCGTTTCAGCCGGTAGTCCGAAGTACCATCTCAAACGAAGTTCTAAATTACAAGGGGTCATGGGGAGATTACATGGTTTGAATCACATGATACTAAAGCTAATGATGTTATCTACTATGCGCTTCTTCCTCCCGATCACGCTTTGTCAAGGTCCGGTCCTCGGCGGTGTCACCGGTGATCATGTTGACTACTCCGGCCGCACCGGTTTCGGGAGGCGTCCGCTCCTACTCCCACTTCATCGCCCGCTCAGTTCCCCGTCCGTGGTCTCGACAAACCGAGTGAGATGTCCTCGCATAATCGGTCTTAATTTCACTTTGCAACATCTTGCGCCTCGGGGTTGGAGTGGCCCAAATGGCTACCATTTCCGACGTGGGATGTTCTACGCTAGCAAACTTTCTTTTCCCCTCACCAGGGAATGGTCGAGGCTGATCCACCCGTCCAGACGTTTTGCCTCGTTGGCTTCTTCCGCCGCCGCGTAGGCCCCAGTGATGGATTCCGCCTCGCGAAAAGTCTAAGAATTTTGTGGGCAAGGTGCTTGAAAAGTCACTGTAAGTCGGGCCACCGAGATGAAGCCGCCTAACTTCATCTCCCGGTGATCCTTGGAATCCTTCCGGCCTCGCCCACGAAGCGATCCGTGAAGCACCGCGGGTTCTCTCCTTGCCTTTATGTGGGAGAGGTGCCACTACTGCTTTCTCTTCCCGCCGGGCCGGATGCATACCGAGCTGGGAAGAGGTCCATGAGCTCACGGAAGTCGCTGGCGTAACTGGAAGGGGAGATGGTGAAACCAGATCGTGGCGTCTCCCTTCAGTGTCGGGGAAGCAGCGGCACATCGAGTCTTCTAGCTCCTTGTAGACTCGGATGGGTGCGGAAGTGATCAGTGGTCAACCTGATCACCGCCCCCATCGGGCAAGTCAAGGGACGGCATCTTTAAACTTGGATGGCAAGGGACGGTCTGTGATTTCAAAGGGGAAAGGTGACCTGTCCAAGTCGATGGTGCGCTGGCCATTCCCGGGAACACGCGGGTTCCGTGATTTGGTCCACTAGCGGATCGGCGACGAAAGTGGCGCTTTGCCGACTCCTCGAGCCGGGAGAAATTCTCAACTCCGCCTTATTTCCAATGGGTTCGCAAATGGCTTACCGCCGCCCCGTTGACCTCGCGCCCCGAAATCCTGCTCCCGGATCAGGCGGCCAGTCTTCTCGTAGAGTATCGAGGATTTCTCCGTTTCCGGGCTCTCTGTCAGGGGATGTATTCGGGAGCTCCCCATTGGCCTCGCTTCGACCAGAACGCGGAGGATGCCGAGCCAAATTGTTCACGCTTTTCCTGTGCCTGCCTCGCCGACTTCTTATCTTTGGCCACCTTCTTGGTGGTGAGTGGGGATAACGGCGGTGGAGTCGCTGCTGTCGCTGTTCCTTCAAGCCACAGTAGCTTGAAGGTGTAATTGTTCCGCCCGCATCCGGCTCCACCTGGGCCAATGTAGGCGTGAACTTCGCCAATGGCCCCGTTAACTTAGATATCAGAAGATGGGCTCCGGGTCGAGGTTAACAAAGATTCTAGCGGTGGTCGCTAGCCTCAGGCTCTCGTGTTCACCATTGTCAAGTAGAAGGTGACAGAGGGTTTGTGCATTCTTTGTGGTAGGCTGTAAGCGCTCCTACGCACGGCGCCAATGATGCGACTGATCCTACTATGAGATCTGATTTCTTCGGGATGGTTTTAGCCTGGCCCGCTTCACCGAGATTTAATCTCGCATACACCACTAAAACAAACGAGAGGTCGGCGCACCATGGATGTAATCCCACCAAAACACTCGACGCTCAAGTCAATAAATCACCTTCAATGGAAGGAAATCAAAGAGAATGAAATCAATAGCGAAAGAAAGGGAGTGTCTTGTCAGCAGAGGCCGTAAAGGCTGCAAGTCCTTTCTCGTATCTCGGACGCGGGAAGGCATGTAACGTGTGTAAAGACCGCTTCGTTGCCTCTGGGGTTGGATTTGCTCAGAGCTTGGCTGCTGGGAACCAGGGCCTGGGTGTTTCGCAGCACGAGGGTTTTCCGCCTCTGCCTAAGTCAAGAAAGAGTCCACAAGATGCAAGTGTTTCAGAGAGCGTTGAGCGACAACGAAAGCGTGCCCTAGATGCCGGATCTGGCCTTTATGGCAAAGATGGTGATCTTCCTCTTTTGGAAGGAATCATCGCTATCGCGGATCTCGCGGCCGCCTTCCGGAGGCCGACGCTTGTTGCCCAACCGCGGAGGATTGTTTTCCGAGGCGGTCAACCACTTTCCTGCTAGCTTCCTTCCCTTGGCCGGGCTGAGGTTCCTCGCCGGCAAGGAGTTGAAGGACGGGCGCCTTCCTTATTCAAGGGCGCGATCTTGCCGATATTCCCTTTGAGATCGGAGAATATCCTCAAAGATCGTGGTTGGCCTTCATATGACCGATGGACCAAACGGGTCGTGCCCTGCATCGCTAGAAAGCTTTTGTGGCCTAATCGCAATGCGGACGCCAACACTGGCCGACTGTCACAGGCCGGTCAGCGCCTTATGAAGGGCGTCCACGTTAGCCTCTATTTGGGCTATGGGCATGAGTGAGTGAGCTTCCCACACTCTTGTGGCGACATCGTAGAAGGGCTCCAAGATGTATGGGAGTGCATGGTCAACGCCTCGGAAGCCGACTGGCCGCCTGTCGGGCCGCCAGGAGAACGAGAGAGATGGGGCCACCGATGGGTCAGGGGCTGTAATGAAATAGGTCCATCACCGTTGCAAGCTCTAGTTGCCCAACAATCAAACCGTCAACACCGAAGCCGATCATTTACCAGGAGCAAGTCACACTCGACGCATCAACGCAACGCCACCGCCCCGGGGCCTTCACCTCGGATTCATCTTCATCGGGCCGTTAGAAATATTGGTCAAGCTTCATGACCTTTCTTTTGGGCCGCACTCATTGGTGTACCCATCAATTATTATTATAACTTTTAATTATTATTTTATAATATTTAAAAATAGTTTCTCATTACAGGTCATAAATTACCAAATTATACTTTTAATATTCTTATAAATTTAACACGTTTGGCCTTAATACGAAATTAATATAAGATTACTAGTAATTAATAGTGTTGGGGTCACTCCCGAGTGGCATGATGTCCGTGGACTCCATTGGAAGAATGGACGAGGACTTTTATGGAAGCGTCATGTCCGAGCGGTTGCTGAGGACGAGGACGAGGAGCCTAGAGTCATAGGCGTTGACTCTATCAACGTAGCCCTGCTGGTGGCCGTTTTGCAAGTGGGTTGGTCACCCACTCTAATTGGATGTTGCAGCGATTGCAACTTCCCAATGTCTGGCCTGCCGTTTGACACGCCAAGCATGCGCCTGTCAGGGCAAGCCCTAGGGCGTAGGTTTGGAGACCTACGTCCAGTAGGGTGGGCGGACACGCCACCCTTTGTGTATATAATGAAGCTTGTTGCCCTTGCTGAAGAGTGTGCTAGAGCTGGGACATTTTGAGTTCTAAGAGCCTTAAGAGAGCTGTGGGCAAGCTTTGTTGTAAAGATAGAGTGAGATACACTTCAGAGAGAGAAAGGGCCAGACACTCGAGATTGTTTTCTTCGTTAGAGCCGAGTAGCCAAACACTTGTAAACAATTCTTATAGCACATTTCATTGTGGTTTTTCCTTTAGTTTCAAGGGGTCACTAAAACTTGTGTGTTCTCTTTGTTCTCTATCCTTACTTTCCTTGCCGTCCGAGTGCTCATTTCAGGTGCCGGGCCCGAGAACTCTTGTCTCGCTTTGGCCACTGTGATGGGGCCTTGAGTGCTTTGCTCCAACAAGTGGTATCGTAGAATTAGGTTCTTTGTATGGGTGATCTTGTTGCCGATCAAGCATGGAGTACTGAAGAAATGTCTTGCTTGAACGGATCCAATTATGATAGCTTGGCAAAGCAAGATGTCCGATTTGCTATGTGAAGTCTATGATAATCCGATTTTTACCACGTAAAGTTTCTGGAAAAAACGTAACGGCAGGCATGGACTGAACACAAGGCAAAGCGGTCTATACGGCTCATTGCGATAATCGCATAAACCACGTTCGCAGAGAACGAATGCCAAGACGCTTGGGAAATGTCGAGAAGCTTTTCGCCTAAGTCCGGGAATAACAAAATTTATCACTTGATGAGGTTGGTACATATCCGTCACAAGGACGGATCATCTGCTGCGACCACCCGAATGAATTTCGTAATACGGTGGACTGCCGACTGGGCATGGGTATTAAGTTCGACGACGATTAGCTGTCGCACTTCGCTCCTAGCAACTCCTCCCGACTCATGGGAGACCATGAGGATCACTATCGCCAATACACTTCCAAACAGCGGTGAGTTTAGAGATGGCAAGCGAGCCGTGGTCAACGCAGGAGGTACGCGCGCCCCTGTGGAACTACGACCTCTCAAAGAATCTGATGTCCTGTCACCGAGTCAGGGGGAAGAAGCCGAGGACGTACAAAAGTCCAAGACAATGGGTTGAGTAA